>CM062820.1:1506163430-1506543385 GCA_031772625.1 Pinus tabuliformis | reverse complement strand
TTGTTCTTTGTCATTACAAGGATAAATACCCTTAACAAGAGTGGCATGTCTCTCCATGAGACATTCTCATGAACTCTCACTCATATGGGAAAATTCCCTCGTCAAGAGTGCCATGTCTCTCCACGATATATTCTCCCTATAGAAACTCTCACTCAAATTGGAATTCCTTCAACATGACAAGATAATTAAATATCATAAAATGTGGCATACAAGTAGCCCTCAACACAATAGTAATGAGTGATTTGAACGAAAAAAATGTCATCTCGAAAAATAAAAAGAAAAACATGACATAACTGCATCATATACCTCCACTCTCGGGGATGGCCACAAAATTTAAAGCTCAGCTGCTGAAATGGACATCACTAATGAATTCGTGGCACAAAATAATGAGAAAATACTATAAACTTTTCCCCTTTTTGACAATGTCAAATTTTGGACCCTCAAAATCTTGAAGATTCCCCTAAAGATTCATTCCTAAAGATGGATGAAAAATCATTGCTCGAATGAAGATTTTGAGCACACGGTTGCACACCTTGCGAAATTCTTTGAAAAATGACTATAAAATTGGCATCATTCTGCCTTGGTCAAAATATGCCTCTATAAGAATCTTTGAGATTCAACGAAATTCTATAAAGATTCCTTACTATTTGAAATCTTCATTTTTGTTGCTCAGATAGAGATTATGACTACATGGTTGGACACATGGTGAGACAACCTACAAATTTTCTATAACATTGTCACATTCTAATACTAGCATCTCTAGCCCTCAGGGAATCTTCATGGCATCTTAAGATTATCTTAGTTTAGGGTTCCGCACCCTCTG
Organism: Pinus tabuliformis; assembly: GCA_031772625.1. Lineage (NCBI taxonomy): Eukaryota > Viridiplantae > Streptophyta > Pinopsida > Pinales > Pinaceae > Pinus > Pinus tabuliformis. The sequence goes on along the minus strand of CM062820.1, from coordinate 1,506,542,562 downwards.
CCTACTCCTGGCTCTATCGAGGTGGGATCCCCACATGCAGGGTTCCTCGTTTGCTCTACCTAGTCGAATGAATGAGAGGCTTAAGTATTAGTGAGGCGGGAGGAAATAAAAAGGATTATCGTTGGTGCGTTGGTTAAAGGTCTTTAATACGGTGGTGGGAGGTCGAAGGTTCCAGCACCTCGCCAAGCCAATTTTGGAGCCCCGACATAAAATTTACTTTGGCAGCGTGCATATAGTTTAAAATGACACACAATCATTGTAACACTCCTTTTGAATTAGCATTAAATATTTTTGTTTTGGGGTATTCCGGTGGGGGTTGGCCCACATGGGTCGGGCTGGTTCAAGCCCCGCCGACCCCAGTGCTGACTGCAACAAGTTGTGGGAGGGGTCTGCAGGAATGTGCATGATACCCATTAATCCTTTTTTTCTATACATATAATGTAGGTTGGGGTGGCAGCTTGCCCCCGCATTAATATATATATATATATATATATTATATTTTTTTTTTTTTTTCATATAACAACCATATAGTTTTAATTTTGCTGAAAATAAGGATTATTCGACAATTTAACCATTCGACAATTTCGTGCGTCTAGTGGCCGAATTTTGTATATCGAGTCTCGACCAATATGTTTCCTCCTTAAGCCCACCACTTGTCCAACTTTCACCAAAACTTTGACCAACCATAACTTGATCATACAAACTTGGATACTAGTGGCATTCGTACTGTTCAAATCAGGATGACAAGCACTATGGTTTGCTCCTAGTTTCATTTTGATCTAAGGACTTTGATTTTTTAGCTATTCTATAACCACTTCTAAATTTGAGCGTGTTTGGAGCCACCTGGATCATTCCTCCCCACTGAGGAGATTTTGTTTTTCCAAAAGCATGAAAATAATAGGCAATTGTTGTGTTACATTTTTCAGCACCACAAGTGTCCTGATAGGTCAGACTTCCTTCTCCTTCACCGTTGTCCTTCAAAGGCATAAGTGATCAATGGACACTTGCATCGTGTGAAAAAATGTATTACATATTTTCAAATTACATGCTCAATTACATGAGCAATAATGACCCAAGAATTCCCATACTTACCAAGATTTTATAAAACACACTCTTTGGTCAAGTTTACATCAGATAGAATACAATACCATCATCAATATAAAAGGCCAAAACATCATTATTTCTTTAAAAAGTGATGGAAAACACATCACCACTTTTACAGTTTAAATGACAACACATGATTTACAACATACAACCATGAACATCTACCATATCTAGAAAAAACATCTTCTACTCAAAAAAATGATCCAATAGGAATGTGGCAGATTTGCTTGATGAACACCTTCACTGAGTGGGTTCTACATGAGTCCTTTGTGCTTGAGACACTACTTTGGATGGATCCAAAACACGTAGCTCTTTGATGTCCACCTCTGTTTTAATGATAATGAAAATTCTTCTTCCTCTAGATTTTCTTAACGTGCTTCCTTCCCTAATGTGGAGAAGGCCTTTCACGCCTCATCCTCTTTCTTATTTCCATTCTCTTCCAACACTGAACAACTACATGGTTATGTAAACCAAAAAAACAACATTTTTTATACGACATGATTTATGCTCATATTTACATACTTGTAATGAACTTTAGAGTGTCTATATTGTTTATACCTCTCTTGACTATCACTGGTGTGATTCTGGCAATGAGATCGTTCCTTAGCTATTCCTATGCAATGTGAACTGTCATGAGAGGATTGTGTTGAGTTCCCATCAATATATTTCCTCGATGGATTTAATAATTTTTTCTAAGCTTCTGACACCTTCGAGGACTCTCCTTCAGTGTATACAAACTTGTCAATTGAGGTCATTGTACCACCTCCAATGGTTGAGTCATTCATTTGCCATTAACACCAAGACCTCCTCCTTTATACCCCATCTTGGTAAGGACTCTCATGCCAGTACCTGAAATGGGTACCTCCATATTTCTAATAGAAATAATTTCACGTCAAAATGAAACTAATGAATGATCAACATGTTTACCTCAATTTTCAATACTGAAATAGGTGACAATGGCTTGGCTAAGCCTTCGTTGTGCTTAAACTATTCCAAGGCCTCTTCCGTGGCTTGTAGCTGAAGCTATAGTTTATGCTTGTCCTCTTTATTTTCTCATAGAAGTCTCCTCAATTCAAAATTCTCTGCTTGAAGGAATTGATTATCTCCTCATCTAAATGATGAGAATATGATGATGAAGATGAATGTTCACTCGAGGGGGTAGATGGAGCATCATCCTCTGCTCTTTCCTTCTCCCATTCCTCTCTTCCCATTTTCCTCTCATAAGATTCATACATTATGTCCAACAGTTTTGACATCCTGAGGAATGCCTCATATAGATCTTTTTCATCCTCTATTTTCTTTCTAGAAACACGTTACATCCTTCACACTCACAATTTACATCAACAAAAAGACCGTTATGATACCATACTTGATCCAAATCTCTTCAACTACTAGAATTAACCAAGAACTTTTACTTGTGTGATGTTAGCATAATTTCATTCAAAGAGCATGAAAAGCCACATGTGCATACTATAAATAAGATGAAACATAATGAAAACCATCAAATAACAGAACACGAACACATTAATAGTGAGTTCACCCAGTGTGGGTTATGACTTCGGGCCATGGTATCAAGAGTGGGGAGGTCGCTTCCTTAAATGTTGCAAATGATGATTATGTACAGGGTATGTTCTTTATTATTACAAAGATAAATACCATCAACCAGATTGCATGTCTCTCCATACATTCTCAAGAACTCTCACTCATATGGGAAAATTCCCTCATCAAGAGTGTCATATGTCTCTATGAGACATTCCTCCTATAGGAACTCTCACTCAAATTGGCATTCCTTCAACATGACAATCTAATTAAATCTCACAAAATGTGGCATAAAAGTATCCCCCAACATAATAGTAATAAACGATATCACAACAAAAAAAACATCATCTCAACAAATCAGAAGAAAAACATGACATAACTACATCATATACCTCCACTCTCAGGGATGGCCAAAACATCAAAATCTTAGTTGTTGAAATGGACATCACCTCTGAATTCATGGGGTGAAATCATGTCAAATGACTATAAATGTTTCCAATTTCTGTCACCTTTAAATTTTGGACCCTAGGAATCTTGAAGGGTCCCCAAAGATTCCTTCCTAAAGATGGTTGAAAAATCCACCGCTGAGATGAAGATTTTGTGTACACCACTGCGCTCCTTTCAAAATTACATGAAAAATGATTATAAATTTGGCATCATTATGCCTCGGTCAAAATTTGCCTCCATGGGAATCTTTTAGATTCCACAAGATTCTCCAAAGATTCCTTGCTGCTAGACACCTGCCTTTCTACTACTCAGATGAATATTTTGACTACACAGTTGGACTCCTGGTCACATTCTGAGGCTGCCATCTCTAGCCCTTAAGGAATCTTCATGGCATATTAAGATTCTCTTGGTTCAGGGTTCCACACCCTCTGTCCGTTCCTGGTTCTGTCAGGGCATGGTTCTACTGTGCAAGGTTCCACCTCAAGTCCACTGCTCTGGCTAGTCAAATGAATGAGACATTTAAGTATTAGTGAGGTGGGAAGAAATAAAAAGGAGCACCATTGGTGTGTTGGTTAGAGGGCTTAATATGGTGGGGGAATTCGGAGGTTTCAACCCCATGCCTGACTAATTTTGGAGCCCCGACATATAATTTACTTTAGCGGTTTTCATATACTTTAAAATGGCACATGGTCGTTGTAACCACCATTTTGAATTAGCATTAAATATTTTTTTTTTGGGGTAGCCTAGTGTGGGTTGGCACACATGGGTTGAACAGGCTCGAGCCCCAATTGCTTGGATGCTAACTACAAGAAGTTGTGGATGGGGTCCGTGGGCACGTGGCCTCAACCACCTAATCATTTTTGCCATACATATAATTTAGGGCAGGGGTGGCAGCCTTCTCTCCCATTGATATATATATATATATATATATATATATATATATATATATATATATATATATATATTTCATATAACAACCATATCATTTTTATTTTGCCAAAAATAAGGGTTATTACAAAAATTAACAATTCAAAAGTTTCTCCCCCTGGTGGCTAGATTCCATGTGTCGGGTGACAACCAATTTGTTTCCTCCTTAAGGCTGCCACTTTTCTAGCTTTGACCAAAACTTTGACTAGCCATAACTTAACCATTCAAACTCTGATTTGAGTCTCATTTGCACCATTGTAATTAGGACTACGAGAAGTACGATCTAGTCATAGTTTCATTTCGATAAGAGGAATTTCCATTTTTAGATATTTGAAGCTACTTTTGAATCTGAGCATGTTTGGAGCGATCTGGACTAATAATGTATATATATAGTACTCCTATAATAGAAGACTCCACCCTTCAAATGGTAATTCCCCATTTGAAACTTAGTACTCCTATAATAGAGAACTCCACCGTTCAAATGGTAATTCCCCATTTGAAACTTATTTTGGATATTTTCCACCCTGAAATTTCGATATTGCATATGGGGTAGAAAGAAGGCTAGAGGTAGAATCTCATACTGGATCCCTTAAGGGTACAATTTTTTTTGGAGAATATTGGGAAAATCTATATGTAGGTATAGGAGACACTACAAAAGTCATGGGAAAAATTATAAGGCTAGTTATGATTAGTAGAAAACATAAAATTGATTTAAGGTGGGAGATAGAGCATTGTTATAATTTAATAAGGAGATGTTCTGGGGTCTTGGTAGGAAAATGTAGTCTTTGTGATATGGTTTCATTCAGATACTAAAAAAGGTGGGAGATAACACCTATAGACTCAGTCTATCCCCATAAAAGTGCATTTACTCAATGGTGAATTTGTATATTTTAAGTCTGTATAGAAATTACCTGCAAACAAATTCTTAAAAATACAAAATTAACAATGGCGAGAGCATAAAACATAAAACATATATACACAAATATTTTCCCCTCGATCCCAAAACCCAGATTACCAGATTGAATTTGCATTATATTCCTTTCATTGTTACAATACATATATATACATGCTGAAGCATCCATAAAACCCAATCTATTAACCCTATATTAGAACATAGCCATAATTCCCTTGACCAGATCTACAAGAGTTTTATGGGCAGAAAATGGTCATGCCCAAAACCATGTGAAAAACCCATGCACAAAACCATAGGTAGGTCCACCCACCTAATATAGGGTCCAAAAAAAGAAATTCTTGGGGCACTACCCTAGACCCTATATAGGGGGGATACTGCCCCCCTAAAACCCCCCAAAAGGGGGGGCTACTGCCCCCTTGTTTGCCTGATGCAATGAAGGGGAGACTAGTAACCCCCCTCTAGCCCCCTAGCTTCACACCTGGGGCTAATCATGGAAATAATACAATACACGCCAAACATTATTCCACTTGTTTTTTTATTTTCCATGTAGGCGGTCACAAGAGACCTTAGTCATTGGTCCAACTCTGCAACACCCATTGTTTCTCTACACCAAGAAAACTTATCAGTACTCACAAACTTTGTCAATGTATCTTGAGTATTCTTTAAAGTGTCCATCTTTACCAGGAACACATTTTTGTCCTCAACCATATCCCTCACAAAGTGATACTGATAGTTAATGTGCTTTGTCTTTGAATGATAAGAAATGTTCTTTGTGAAGAAAATTGCACCTTGGTTGTCACAGTCTATCCTTATAGCCTAGTGTACTAACCCCATACTTGAAGACAATATCTATAACCAAACTGCTTTGTTTCTTGCATGAGTGGTTGTCATGTATTCTTCCTCTATTGTAGAAAGTGCCACTACAGATTATCTCTTACTCATCCAAGTGACTCCACCTCCTAATAGGTTAAACACATACCAACTTGTAGATCTTATTTGATCCAAATCTCTAGCCCCGTCTGCATCAAAAAATCCATGGATTTCCAAAAATTTGTCTAGTCTTAGTATACCTTGGTAGCAGAAACCATAATAACTAGTCCCACGCAAATACATGAAACCCGACTTCACTGTTGTCCAATTATCCTTTCCTAGTTTTGACATAAACCTGCTCAATCCTCCGACTGCATGTTCAATGCCTAGTCTAGTAAATACCGTTGCACACATCAGGCTACCAACTGCCCTTGCATATGGAACACAAGACATTTCATCTTCCTCTTCTTTTGTCTTGTGACACTGTTAAACATATAAGTTTACACCTACGCATTGTGAATAATACTGAGAGAGGGGGGTGAATCTGTATTATCAAATCAATAAATTTTTCATTTCATAATCAGATTTATATACGCTAATTTCGTGAAGGGAACTCGTGTGCACACACCACTGATGTTAAGGCAACCAACATATATCCAGTGAAATTATGCTTGAGTTAATTCATCATATGTTGATCTTTAATCAATGCATGAGTACTTTGATCTTCATCTTAATCTATTTAATCGAGCTAAGCCTGATTTGATCTTCATCTTGTCCTGACGATGAACCACACTGGTTGGTTCGAAACGCGTCGACAAACGATTGATTATGTGATTTTGCCGAAGATTATCTAAACAATGCATGAGTACTTTATTAATCATTAAATAGTAACCATGTGCAGTAATAACAAAATAAACCAACACACATAAGAAACACACATGAACAACAAGATTTAAGGTGGAAACCCAATGGGGTAGAAAAACCACATGCTTCTTCCATCTCTGTCTTCTTTTGACATAAGAAAAACATGTTTACAATATTTTACTATTGCAGACTCATACCAGTACATAGGCACCCACTTGCAGAAGGCTACAACCTTCTCTCATTCTCTAACTTCTATTACAAGGGAGCTACAACCCCCTAGCTCTTGTACTAGCCTATATGTTTACCAGTACAGAGGCATCAGCCTACAAAGGGATCCAACCTTCATTCATTCTCTAGCTGCTACTAGAAGGGAGCTCCAACACCCTAAATATTGTACTAGATGCTATGTTTACTAGTACATAGCCTCAAGAAGGCTACTACCTTCACTCTTTATTCAGGGACCACGTTTCATAAAGTTTCTGACTGGATACTCCTGGTACACAAAAAAATTATATGAAGGGCATGTTTTATCCAATTTCCATACTAGACCCATCAGTAACATTGAAGCTCAAAATCAATCACAACCATAATCCAACCAATCACTCAAACCCGTCAACACTGAAGCAAATCACAATCAATCAATCTAAAAAATCAGTTCATTGTCACCAGAATAGAGAGCTGAACCAAGAACTCTGCATTAACAGCTAGAGCTAATTGCAACTTCAAACATCATATGTCATAATGTATACGCTACTTAGAAGTGTCAAACCAATGTGTATACGTGCCTTCACTAAGGCAAACCAGCATATAGATCTGCAAATAATAACTTATAACTTCGCAACTAATCTAGACGTCAGACATACCCGGATCATACCATTTAAAGAATAAAACATGTGTCAGAATTTAGATCTAGCACATCCATTATCAGATCATACAATGATAAGTCATTTAAGGTCTCATGATCCTGATCCAACATTATATCCAAAGGTACACACCATATTTTAGATCATATCATAACAATAACCCTTAAAACATAAAGTATACTTCAGATAGAATTTTTCATGAAAAACACTTTCACTTGGACACATAGCTCTTTGATCTTCTCCTCTTTATATAATTAGATCCTTTGTCAATACCTCAGGCAGAAACCATAGTTGTGTTGCCAATATTCTTTGATGGTATCAATATTCTTTACGTGCTCATTACCATGGGTCAATACCTTGATAGGAACACCTGGTATTCATTATCCTGAATTTTCCATCCCATATGCACTTTTCCTTTTGTGAAAGTGCGTGCATACATATATTCCCATTTTGTTATGTGAACTCGCGTGTATACGCTACTTGGAAAAGGTGAAAGTGTATACAACTTAAACCATTGTTTTTCTTCAATTTCTGGAGTCTGATTTGTAATCCTTTGTTGTTGCCTCTGAATTTCTCTGTTGCACTCTGAACTGCCATCATACATCACTGAATCATTTCTAGGCATCATATATGTGATTTTCCATCAAGGGCAACAACTATATCATAATTCCAACAATCTCCCCCTTTGGACTTGATGGAAACCATATTGGTTTTTATTACATCAAGTTGTAGAAATTTTTAGATATATCAAACAACACCAAGATACTCTTCCCCTTTGACATCAAGGGCAAAGGGCGACCAAGGTATTCTCACTATCAGATTTGATCATTGCATTTGTCAATACAAGTCATTAGGGCATCATCATCAACCAATTATTCATCATGTCATTAATAACTTATAAGGGCCAAAATGACTTCTACATATCATCCTCAAAACATAATCATCATAATAGAAAAGATAATTGATAAGTGACTGAACAATATCAGACCCCTTTTCCTGAGTCTGTCCCACTACTTCTTCATCAAACCAACATATACGTGACTTTGCAAATTCTAACTCATGTATATACGTGACTTGTCTTCACAATAATTGTGTATGATAATTGGAATATTGAAGTTTCACACTTTCATCTCCCCTTGAGTCTGTTATGACTATATACTGAGCTATGCAACATATTTCTGATTGTACTTCCTTCTTCTCCCATACCTTGGGGTGTGATGATGTTTGCTCCTTTTGGTATGTTGGCCAAAATTTCTCATGCATTCTTTTGTTATATGCCAAAATTTGTTACAAGCATAACATCTTATATGTTCCATATTCCTTCTATAGAAATCAATGGCTTTGTGACCAAATATATTGCAAGAAAAATAATATCCCTTGAAGTATTTGGAATTTAATGATCTTTTTGTGTGACGGTTATTGGCTTGAACCATTCTACTTCTGCATCTAGCTACAACATGTCCAAAATTATGACATATAAAACATTCAACATTATTCATCAGAGGAAAGAGATGGTTATCACTTCCATAATTAGGAGTAAATGATTTTATTTGAAGTCTTTATTTCCTTTGTTGTTGATGGGGTTAACCTCTTATCTCCTTGTTGAGAATTTCAGATTTTGCATTAGAGTTCCTTGCCTTATCCTGTGAGCTAGATTAACCTTCAAAAATTTCATGAAGACCAAGACCAGATTTGATGATAGGATACCTTTGACTACTAAGAATATTATCCAAAATATTAGTACTATCTTGAAATCGTAATAGTTTATCCTTTTCTTCTAATTTACCTCTTAAGATATTTACCTCAACCTGATATTGTTCTTCCTTTTCTAGATACTACTTCTTCATGATTTCTTCAACTTTTCTTCCTTCTTCCACTTGTTATCTTCATAAATTTTTCATTTCATAATCAGATTTATATATGTTACTTCTATGAAGGGAACTCACATGTGCATGCCACTATTATTAAGTCAACCAACGTATATCATGTGGACTTATGATTCAATTAATTCATCATATGTTTATCTTCCATCAGTGCATCAGTACTTTATTAACCATTAAATAGTAACCATGTGCAATAATAACAGAATAAACCATCACACATAAGAAACACACATGAACACCAAGATTTAAGGTGGAAACCCAATGCATGAGAAAAACCACCTGCTATTGCCGTCTCTGTCTTCTCTTAATATAAGAAAAACCTGTTTACAATATTTTAATGGTGCAGACTCATACTAGTATGTAGACACGCACCTGCAGAAGGCTACAACCTTCTCTCATCCTGTAGCTTCTACTGGAAGGGATCTACAACCCCCTAGCTCTTGTATTAGATGATATGTTTACCAGTACGTAGGTGCCGACCTAGATGGTTCTCCAACCTTCACTCATTCTCTAGCTACTACTAGAAGGGAGCTCCAACACCCTAGATGTTGTACTAGATAGTATGTTTACTAGTACGTAGGCGCCCACCTACAGAAGGATACTATCTTCACTCTTTCTTCGGGGACCACGTTTCATAAATTTTTAGACTGGATGCTCCTGGTAGACAAAAACAAAATATGAAGGCCACGTATCATCCAATTTTCATACTGGACCCATCATTAACATTGAAGCTCAAAATAAATCACCACCGTAATACAACTAATCACTCAAACCCGTCAACACTGTAGCAAATCACAATCAATCAATCTAAACAATGAGATCACTGTCACCAGAACATTGAGTTGAACCCAGAACTCTACATTAAAATCTAGAACCAACTGCAACTTCAAACATCATATGTCATAATGTATATGATACTTATGAGTGCCAAACTAGAGTGCATACGTGCCTTCACCAGGGCGAACCAACATATAGATCTGCAAATAATAACTTATAACTTCGCAGCTAATCCTGACTTTAGACATACTTAGGTCATACCATTTAAATAATAAAACATGTGTTATAATTTAGATCTAGCCCATCCATTATCAGATCATACAATGATAAGTTATTTCAGGTCTCATGATCCTAATCCAACATTGTATCCAAAGGTGCATAAGATATTGTAGATATCATAACCATAGCCCTTACAACAGAAAGTAGACTTTAGATAGAAGTATTCATGAAAAACCCTTTCACTTGCACACATAGCTATTCGACCTTCTCCTCCTTATATACTTAGATCCTTTGTCAATACCTCGGACCAAAACCCTAGCTATGTTGCTAGTATGCTTTGATGGTATCAATATTCTTTACTGTTCTCATTACCATGGGTCAATGCCATGGTAGGAACCCTTGGTATTCATTATCCTTCATTTTCCATCCCATACGTGCTTTTCCTTCTGTGAAAGTGCGTGCATACGTATACGCTTCTTTTGTTCTATGAACCCGCGTGTATACACTACTTGGACAAGGTGAATATGCATATACAACTTAAATCATTCTCTTTCATTAATTTCTATAGTATGATCTGTAATCCTTTGTCATTGCCTTTGTAATGACCAGTTGCACTGTGAACTACCAACATACATCACTGAATCATTTCTGGGTATCATATATGTGATTTTCCATCAAGGACAACACCTGTATCATAATTCCAACAATCTCCCCCTTTGGACTAGATGGCAACCATATTGGTGTTTTATTAAGTCAAGTTGTAGAACTTATTACTTATATCAAACAACACCAAGATACTCTTCCCCTTTGAAATCAAGGGCAAAGGGCGGACCAAGTTATTCTCCCCCTTAGTGATGCACTATGCTATCCATGCTCCCCCTAAGCACATGCAGGGTCTGCAAAGATATTTTTTAATAGAATAACATGACTCTATAACTCAACTATGTGAGTATGACCTACCTATCACCAATGACTCATACATACATCAATCACGCAACAAAGTGGGGATATACCAAATGTTCGTACATGAGTGAAAATTTACAATTATTACATCATCCTTCCCATGCATAGTGGGGTTATAAGTTACATCATGCATCTTTACATAACCTTTACATCAAATTATATTCATGGCATCAAAGACCTAGGACTTAGACAAGGCCATCATAGTTATCGAAAGCTATCATACATAATATATGATTTGCAACGTAAGCATCTACCAGGAACATCAAGAACAAGAACTTGTATATGTCCATCACCAAAAGGGTTATCTAAGTCAAAACAAATATGTGGATCAAGCAATATAAATATCATCTAGGATTCATCACAAGCCACCTCTGTCTTCAGCATCATATGATGTAACATTTCAGAAAAATAAGTATCATTATGTACCAATGTCTTCTAAAGAAAAACATAATGCCAACAATACATTATTAGAAGCACAACATATGCTCCGCTGAACTTGTGCCAACTGTTCACTGTCAGATATGATCATTTCATTTGTGAGTATGAGTCATCAGGGCATCATCATCAACCAGTTATTCATAAAGTCATTAATAACTTATGAAGGCCAAAATAACTTCTACATATCATCATCATAACGTAATCATCATAATATAAAAGATAATTGACAAATGACTGAACAATATCAGACACCTTTTCCCAAGTATGTCCCACTGCTTCTTCATTAAAACAACATATATGCGACTGTGTAGCTTCTAACTCACGTATATATGTGACTTGTGTTCATAATAACTCTGTATGAGAATTGGAATACTGAAGTTTCAAACTTTCATATCGCCCTAAGTTTGTTATGTTTGTATACTGAGCCATGCCACATCTTTCTCATTGTACTTCCTTGTTCTTCCATACCTTAGAATGTAATGATTTTTTCTCCTTTTGATATGTTGGCTGAAATTCTCTCTTACACTCATTTTCTATATGCCCAAACTTGTTACAATCATAACATATTATATGTTTCATATTCCTTCCATAGAAATCAATGGCTTTGTGACCAAACATATTGCAAGAAAAATAATATCCCTTGAAGTACTTGGAAGTTGATGATATTTCTGTATGACAGTTATTGGCTTGAACCATTCTACTTTTGCATTTGGGTGCAACATGTCCAAAATTATGCCATCTAAAATATTCAACATTATTCATCAAAGGAAAGAGCCAATTATCATTTCCATAGTTAGGAGTAAATGATTCTCTTTGAAGTATTTATTTCCTTGGTTGTTGATGGGGTTGACCTCTTATCTCCTTGTTGAGCATTTCAGATTTTGCATTAGAGTTCCTTGCCTTATCTTGTGAGCTAGATTCACCTTCAATAGTTTCATGGAAACTAAGACTAGATTTGATGATAGGAGACTTTTTACTACTAAGAATATTATCCAAAATCTTTGTACTATCTTTAAATCATACTTTTCTTCTAATTTACCTTTTAAAATATTTACCTCAACCTGATATTGTTCTTCCTTTTCTAGATACTACTTCTTCATGATTTCTTCAACTTTTCTTCCTTCTTCCACTTGTTCTCTCAATAAATTTTTCATTTCATAATTAGATTTATATACGTTACTTCCATGCACAAAACTCGCGTGTGCACAACACTGTTCTTAAGGCAGCCAATGTATATCTGTGAACTTATGATTCAGTCAATTCATCATATGTTGATATGTAATTAGTGCATCAGTACTTTATTAACCATTAAATAGTAACCACGTACAATAATAATATAATAAACCATCACACATAAGCAACATACATGAACTCCAAGATTTAAGGTGGAAACCCAATGCAAGAGAAAAACCACCTGCTGTTGTCGTCTTTATCTTCTTTTAATATATATAAAAAAAAACTGTTTACAATCTTGTACTGGTAAAGACTCATACCAATACGTAGGCATCCACTTGTAGAAGGCTATGACCATCTCTCATTCTCTAGCTTCTACTGGAAGGGAGCTACAACCACCTAGCTCTTGTACTAGCTGATATGTTTACCAATACGCAGGCGTCGGCCTATAGAAAGTTCCAACCTTCACTCATTCTCCAGCTGCTATTGGAAGGGAGCTTCAACCCCTGGCTCTTGTATTGGCTGATATGTTTACCAGTACCTATGTGCTAGCCTATAGAAGCCTACTACCTTCACTCTTTCTCTATTGACCATGTTTCATAAATTTTCAGACTAGATACTCCTGGTAAACAACAACATAATATAAATGCCATGTTTCATCCAATTTCATATTGGACCCATCAGTAACATTGAAGCTAAAATTAAATCACCACCATAATACAATCAATCACTAAAACCAATCAACACTAAAGAAAATCTCAATCAATCAATTTGAACAATCAGATCACTATCACCAGAACAAAGAGCTGAACCCAAAACTCTGCATTAACAACCAGAAACAACTACAACTTCAAACATCATATATCATAATGTATACACTACTTAGAAGTATCGAACCAACATGTATACACACCTTCACCAAGGGGAACTAGAATATAGATCTGCAAATAATAACTTATACCTCCGTAGCTAATCTAGACTTCATACATAGCCAGACCATACCATTTACAGAATAAAACATATGTTAGCATTTAGATCTAGCTCATCCATTATCATATCATACAATGATAAGTCATTTAAGATCTCATGATCCTGCTCCAACATTGTGTCCAAAGGTGCACAAGATATTTGAGATCATATCATAACCATAGCCCTTACAACATAAAATATACTTCATATAGAATAGAAGTATTCATGAAAAACCCTTTCACTTGCACATATAGCCCTTTGATCTTCTCCTCATATAATTAGATCCTTTATCAATACCTCGGACCAAAACCATAGTTATGCTACTGGTATTCTTTGATGGTACCAATATTCTTTGTCACGCTCATTACCATGGGTCAATACCATGGTAGGAACCCTTGGTATTCATTATCCTTAATTTTCCATCCCATACATGATTTCCCTTCTATGAAGGTGTGTGCATACGTATATGCTCCTTTTGTTCTATGAAACCACGTGTATAGGCTACTTGGACAAGGTCGACGACTATATACAACTTAAACCATTCTCTTTCTTGAATTTTTGGAGTCTGACCTATAATCCTTTGTTTTTACCTCTGAATTGACTTGTTGCACTATTAGCTTTCATCATACATCACTGAATCATTTCTGGGTATCATATATTTGAGTTTCCGTCAAGGACAACACCTGTATCATAATGCCAACACTGTGGGAATAGGAACCTTCTATAGTTTACTATCTTGCATATTAAATCTCTATAGTATTATCTCAACATACTTCCTCTCGTTTAACTAGAGCTTCCTCCTTTCCTAAGCGTGTTTAATTTCCATGCCAAAAATGTAGTTTGCAGCATCAAGATCCTTCATGTCGAATTTGGAGGACAATTGGGTCTTCAAATCCTGGATAATTTCTTTGTCATTTCTAGTCAACAACATATCATCCACATACAAGACCAGATAAATAACATGGTCAACAATTAATTTAAAATACACATAGTGATCTACTTTACTTCTGGTGAAGCCAAGTCCGCATATAAATGTATCAAACTTTTGATACCACATCCTTGGTGAATGTTTTAACCCATACAAAGACACTTTTAAGATGCATACCATTTCTTTCTTACGCTTCATCACAAAGCCTTCAGGTTGGTTCATGTAGATCTCTTCTTCTAGCAACAACAACATATAAAAGTAATCTAATAGAAGCTACCTTGGGAACAAGAGAAAAAAATCACCAGAATCGATTCCTAACACCTGTGAATAACCTATTTCTACCAACCAAGCATTGTATTTCTCCATCTTGGCTTATGCATTCATATTCTTCTTAAACACCCATTTGTGGCCAATGAGTTTCCTTCCATCTGAAAACTCCATTAGATCCCAAGCCTCATTTTTGTGCAAAGATGCCATTTCATCGACCATGGCCTCTTTCCAGAATTTTCCATCCTTTGAATCTTTTGATTCCATGACAGTTCTAGAATCATCATCAATAATATATAAAGTAAAATTTGAATAGAAAGTAGATTGATTATACCTTTTTGGCTGCCTTCCTTCTTGAGCTAATATTCTCACGACTGGAGTTTATGGATCCTCATCTTCTGGTTCCTCTTCTGCTGTAGAGTCTGATTCTTCCTCCTTTAGCTCAAACTCTATCTTCTCAGGTTCCTTTGGTAGGAATTCATGTTTAATAACATATTTCACCTCTCTAAATAGCACATCTCGAATGTACAAACCTTCCTTTTTTCTGTGTTCCAAAGCTTATAACTTTTCAAACCATCCTTATACCCAATAAAGATGCACCTTTTAGATTTACTATCCAATTTGTTTCTTTTTTCCTATGGAACATGTACATATGCATGACAACCAAATACCCTCAAATGTGAAAGAGAGGGTTTCTTACTAGTCCATACCACTTATGGAGACTTATCCTCCAATGACAATGAAGATGATCTATTAACCATGTAACATGCAGTCTCCACTACCTCTACCCAAATTTCTTGTCCTAAACCAACAATATTGAGCATGATTCTTTCCTTTTCCATCAATTTCATGTTTATTCTTTCTGCAACCCTGTTTTGTTGAGGTGTGTATGGAGGTGGTATGGAGTAGTCTTTTGTCATGCTATACAACACTTCTTATAGAACTCTTCAAACTCCTTCTTGCAGAACTCTCCACCATTATCCACCCTTAGCACCTTTATCTTCTTCTCTGTTGGGTTTTCCACCAGAGCCTTAAATTATTTAAACCTGTCAAAGACTTTAGATATCTTCCTGAGGAAATATATTGATCCGAATGGAACATGGCATCAACCCATGGTATTCATCCACCCACGGTATTGTAACTGGCATCCACCCATGGTATTGTAAGTGACATCCACCCATCGTATTCATTCACCCATGGTATTCTAACATCCACCCGTGGTATTCATTCACCCATGGAATTTACCCGTGGTATTCTAACTGAAAAATAATATAACAAGTCACATTTCGTAAAAGGATAGTTTGTCCGCCATAATGTAGCTTTTACAGTTATTCTCTGTTTTAATAAAAAAAAATCTTTGTCGTTTTTTTTGGGCATTCTTCTCTTTTTCTTATGGCATTTCAATTTTTCAGATCTTTGGGGGCTCTTCCCCAAAATCCATTTCAATCTTTTAGATCTTGGGGGCCTCCCCCTAAATCTGGATCAGTGGTATCAGAGGAGGTTATGATTCCATGGGAATGAGGGTTTGATGCATATTTCAGTTTCAAATTTTGCAGCAGTTTTCGACAAACTTCAGGCATGTCCTACGCCCTCCATAGAGCATTTTCTTTGGCCAAGAAAGAAGAATTTTTCTTTTTTAATTTTTTTGGAGGAATGTTTTTTAGCAACGAGTTTGTAGATTAGAGCTAAAATTTTTGGTGAAAAATTTAGAAAAAAATAATAGATCTATATTTCTTGCGAAAAATAACCAAATTAAAAAAAAATATCGGCCAAATCAGAGTCTAGATGAGGGAGATATCGCTGATTTAAAATCAGCTATGTTGCAAAAATGTTTCCGACGACAATTCATGGATAGCGTTTATCCTATATTTGTTTAGAAATTTTGGTTCATAATTTTAAAAAATTCATTGTAGATCTAAGCTCCTCTTGAAAAAATTCTCAATTTAAAGAAAAATGGGTCAAATCGAAGTCCAGATGTGGGAGATATTGCTGATTTAAAATCAACTATTTTTTCAGAACTTTTGTGACGACAGAAAAGTTGCAGCGCAAATTTGAGATTCTAGAGTGTCCGAATAAGGATTTCCAACACATGGTAAAATGAAAAGTGGTCCTATGTTTCCAGAAACAGGTTATAAAAAAATATTCTGAGTTATATTGACCGAGTTATGTCCATTTTAATTCTAGAGCAACATTCAGAGTAGGTTCTCTTTGGAGAGGTTCCATCCCACCCCACTTTAGTAGGCACTTGCTTCACATTCATTAGTTTCAACATAGCAGCATTCGACTTGGGTTCAATAGAGTCATGCCTCGCACCCCACACTATGTAGGCACCTACTACTTCATCACGAACAAACATCACGATTATGGGTCGACTGCATAAAATCCTTGTTATCAAAGTCCATTTGCTAGGCCACACACTATTAGTATCACAGTTGGTCACAAGCATTACAGGTATCTCTATCCTCAGATCTTCATTTGTCATGGTTATGGGTCATCCACAAACCCACACTTCATAGAAGTCCATTTGCTAGGTTGCACATTGTCAGTATCATAGTTAGTCACAAGGATTACTAGGTATATCTATCCTCAGATCTTCGTTCATCATGGTTATGTCATCCACAAACCACACTTCATCGAAGTCCATTTTCTAGGCCACACACTGTCAGTATCACTGTTGGGCACAAGCATTATAGGGTATCTCTATTATTGGATCTTCATTCATCATGGTTATGGGTTAATGACATAAAACCCTTCTCTTCAGCGGCTCTTCATATTCAATAAAGGCTTCGCAGGAGGGAACTTCATGCAATGGGGAACATTGCTTCCAAAGGAGGGTGGAATGATCCGAATGGAAAATGACATCAACCCATGGCATTCATCCACCCATGGAATTTACCAATGGTATTGTCACTGGAATCCACCCATAGTATTTATCCACCCACGGTATTGTAAGTGACATCCACCCATGGTATTCATTCACCCATGGTATTTTCCCATGGTATTGTGACATCTACCCATGGTATTCATTCACCCATGGAATTTACCGGTAGTATTGTAACCGAAAAATATTGTAAGTATCAAGTCGCATTTTGTAAAAGGACAATTTTTCCATCATAATGTAGCTTTTACAATTATTCTCTGTTTTAATAAAAAAATTCTTTGTGGTTTTATTTATTAGGCATTCTCCTTTTTCTCTTTTGGCATTTCAGTTTTTCAGATCTTGGGGGTCTCTCCCCAAAAATTCATTTCAACCTTTTAGATCTTGGGGGCCTCCCCACAAGATCTGGATCATATATCCATGTATTCCTTGAGAAGACATCTATAAATTATATATAGTGCATAGAATTACCCAGTGATCGAACCGACACATGTCCAAACACATCACTATGCACAAGCTCTACTAGCTCTTTTACCCTCTTAGCACTCAAGGGGAAACTCACTCGTTTTCACTTCCCATATACATAATGTTCACATAAATCAAAATCTAGAGTGAAATTTAACATGCCTTCTACCATACCATTACCATGAAGTGTTCAAAGCCCTTTATCTCTAATATGTCCAAGATGTTTATGTCATAGCATGGTCTTTTCTTTAGAGACAACAAGGTTTTCTACTCCACTTTAAGGAACCAAAAAAATATTGCACCCATCAGTAATAGTGCTACCTAGAAGCTTGTACATAGTTCCAATCCAAACACCCCGCATCAATACCATTGCTCCCAAAACCATCTTGCAAGTATCTTTCTCAAGAATTGTTTTTAAACCTGCATCATCCATATTGCTTACAGAAATGTGATTTGTGGGCATTGAAAGAATATTTAGAACACCCAGAAGTGTTCTAATCCTTCCACCTTTCCACTTTAACTTGAATTTTTCACCACTAGTGATTCTAGCCTTCCTATCATCACATAATAAGATATCAGCAACATCATATTTCACATATTCGTAGAACAACTCCCACTAGAGAGTGAAGTGAAAGGATGCACTTGAGTCAATCAACCATTCCTCATGATCTACATGTGCACTTGAAGAAGAAGAAAAGTACACATTCCCATCTTCATCTGAGGTTGTTTTTGCCTTTGTAGAAGGAGCATCATCATATCCATTTCCTTTCTTAGGAGATTTAGATCCACAATCCTTTTTGAAGTGTCCTTCCTTTCCGCATTTCTAGCACACCTTTATAGGTTTTCCTAGACATTTAGATCTCCCTCTAGATTTAGATCTCCCACTCAAGGAGTTACTTTTATTTATATTCTAGGACCATCCTTGTATAGACAAGGCATCTCTATTTTGTCCCTCCATATTTTTTTATCTCATTTCCTCCAAAAACAAGGGTGAGACTATTTCCTCAAACTTTAAGGTAGTTGTATTGCTACCTATTTAAACAACCAAACTATTCCATGAATTTGGTAGAGAACACAACAACATAATGCACTTATCTTCATCTAAAATTTTAATATCAACAGAGAACAATTGACTTACCACAATATTAAAGCCGTTCAAATGCTTTGTCGTCGAGTCTCCATCGTTCATCCTCAAGTTACAAAACATTTTATGTAGGAATAGTTTGTTCACCAAATACTTAGATTGGTACAAAGTCCCTAACTTGTCCCACAAAGCCTTTGTTGTAGCTTCCTTATGAGCCTCGGTATTGCAACAATAACGCTACAACTCCCAAGGCTACCGACTTTAACTATCAACTAGGGGTTCGTACAAATTTAAGAGGTGTTGGCACTATATGTGTGGCATAAAATGTGTCCCTCCTTTGTTATCATGATGTAATGGAGTGCATGTACTGAAGTCAAATCCTAAACTAATTGCAAAAAATGAAATGTTCAAAATGGAAACTTAACCTATTGCAAGAAAGAAAGTACAAGGAAAGAGACGGAAATTCAATGCTAAATTACACCATTTCCTAATTAACTACCAAGAAAATATGCTTTGCGATAATGCTAAATTATCATGAACCAAATTCTACTGTATAATCATGGAACTAAGAAGCATCAAACATCACTACTATGCAAGTAAAGGGACTGAAATAAATATGTTTTCGTCTTTTTGTCTTTTCATGCAAAGCAAACTAATTTCTTTTGGTGATGTCGTGGGTGAATTAAAAACGTTGGAGGTTGGATGGAAGGGTTAGGAGATGGTTGGATGGTGTGGGAGACCCTTGGGAGGATTTTGGTAAATTCCTAGAGGTTTTCTCTCAATTCAGCCTCAAAACATGCCATTTTAGTAAAAACCTACAGGATGTACTAGAAACCTACAGGATCATCATGTAGGAATTACAATGGATACAACTGAGAGAAAAATGTGAGGTGTTGGAGGTGATGGGAGGCCTAGGAAAGGGGTGTGATGGGTGGAAAGGAGTGCAAAAATCCCTAGGATCACTCAGAACTCAAAACCAAAGTCGGGAGATGGATGGATTCACTCAAAACACTTGGAGAAGTTTCCTTGTGAAATTATGAAATTGGTGTGGGTTCAATGAACAAGCAAATCAAATCCAAATTGGATGGGGAAATTTTTTTTATTAACTAGGATGTCTTAGGTCCCTATTCCAAGTGGAATAACTTAATAAAACCTATGTTAACCCATGCAAAAAAAATAAAAACATTACTAGTCGAAAATCTAGAAATTTGAGAAGTAGTGAGCTAGTAAATCTAAGAAATGCCTAACCAAATCAAGTGCAACTGCAATGGGGTAATTATTGTTATGAACTAGAATATTTCTGTGATCCAATTCAAGTGGAATCAATTCGATTGAAGCTCGTTAGGATTCTCTAAAAAATAGCATAAATTCATTGTTCTTTACTAAAAATGAGGTCCAAAAATCTAGATGTGGGAATAAGAAGACTAGTCCAAGCAACTCAACGATTATTATGAACTTATAAAGATTTTCCAAGGATGAAATAATGCTTTTGATCCTACAAAATAACTTACATCAACCATTTAACTCAATCCTACAACAAGAAATCATTAATTCTAAATGCAGAAATAGAAGTAAATAAGAACTAGAGATGCATGTAAATAAGCAATGAAAAAAAGGAAAGAAAATGATAAAAAAGGGCTCTGAGGCTCCTGGAATTGCCAAGCCCAAGGAAAGTTAGATACCTATGGAGGAGAACAATATTTAGAAGCTAAACATGACGATAATATTCATTATTTTCATGAATAGAATTACATCCCTGCAAGAAAATACAATGGAGCTGCAAGAATACAAGCTCTCTCCACAATAACACTAATGAAAATATCCCCCTTTGAGCAAAATTCGACTTGGTACTTATACAAAATGATTAGAAATCATTCCCCATTAATGGAGTAAGCTTTCCCCACCAAAATCCCTTGATTAGTGTATCTGCTCCCTTGATTGGTGGATCTCCTCCCTTGGTTAGTGGAACACATTACTAGATTTTCTTAATCATTGGAGTTCTACAATTTGTGTGATAATTCCATAATATCTTGTTGAATTATATTTTATTATTGATCCTCTAGTAGTAGAGAACAAGTCCATAAATTGTCTCCTCCTCCAACTCTTCATAATCTGACCAATATTCTCATAATATTCCACAAAAATAAATAATATTAGGCACAAATATTGAATTATTCATAAACCTTCCTAATGAATATATTAAACTTACAAATAAATTATCTAATGCAAAAAGAGAGGTTTAATGTGCTGAAGGATGGTCATAGGCCTTAATTTATGTTTTAAATTAGAGGCATGAGCCTTAATTTATGTCTAATTTAGAGGCCCGTCATACCCCTGCTGAAAGTACTGCTCATCCTCTGAGCAACTTAGTGGCCTCATTGTACCTAATCCATGGCCCTGGTGGACTCTCTCTTGTGCATTAAGAATCTTAGATGTAAGCTCTGCAAGGACAAGCCCAAAAAAATATTTTTTCAAAGAAAAATCATTGTTTCTTGAGACCATTAGCTTGGTTTCTTGCCCTTATTCAAGATGGTTCTTGATTATTTTTTCTATTTGGCAAGGTCTTCCACACCCTTATCAACATTCTGCTAACTTTTTCCACCATTTTTTTTCCTTAGGACTACCTCCTGTAGGATTTTTGGGTCACTATAATTCCTATAGGATTATCTTGTAGAAAACACAGTCCCTTTGTAAATTTGAAGTAAAGGAGTGGGAAAAATTACAGAAATGGTGGAGGAATGAATGGTAATGAGTGGTAAAATAAAAATGTAAGTGACAGGGGTCTCTTTGTGATCCTCCTTTGCTATTTTACCATCCTTCTTGCTGACCTGCAAATGAAAATTTCATGAAAATGGAGAGGATGTTCTCCTTTTTTTTTTTTTCAAGAATGAAATGGGATGGATGAATGATGAATAGATAGTGAATATGAACTGGATGGAGGGCTTGGAGTGCTTTGGTGACCTTTGCCTTTGCAAAAAATCTTCTTTTAACTGTTATCTTCGTTCCTTGAAATCATCACCCTTCATAATTTGACTTTTCAACATTGCATGAGTGAAGGAGTGAGCTGCAATCAACTAGTTGAAGGTGGATGAGACTGCTGACCCATCCTTAGCTTATAAAACCTCATCTCTCATGCATTGACAACAAATTTCTAACTATAATATTCTCAAGAGAAGAGATCAAGAATATTTCATATATGTACCTACCTGATGGTTGTTGGAGAGACATGCATGCTGTTGTTGAGTTGATGTGTATGTGTAGGTGTTGGATGGTGATGCTGATGATCCTGATGTTGCTTCTAAGCTCTTGAGGAGCTTCTTTGACCTCTGGATCTCCTTTAAACTGCTCACTACCAATGTTGTTTTGTATTTTGTAGGTTTACAAGACAACGACATGTTTTTTCCATATCTCCAAAAAAGTAGACTGGATTAAGCTGAAACATTTTGGGTATGTTTCCATCATTATGTACCTCCCCATAGAAAATGTTTGTTCAATGGATGCATGGATCTTGAGAAAAACTGAAAATGGATGAAGGTGATGGAGGCTGATTTCCTGGAAATCGTGCACTGGAATTTTCTGAAATTGCTTCGGCATGTTACCATCATCCATATGCATCTTCACATGAAACAACTTTTTAAATGGATGCATGGATATTGAGAAAATGCAAAAATGGCTGAAGGTGATGGAGGCCGATTGCTTAGAAAACATGCACTGGAATTTTCTGAAATTTCTTGAGCATGTTACCATCGTCCATATGAATCTCGCCCCTAAAACAACTTGGAAAATGGATGCATGGTTTTCAAGTTATGGGAAAAACAAGTTTCTACTCTGTGTTTTTGTATCCTGTAGTAAAACAGAGCATCCTGTAGAGTTTTAGGACAAAAAGGAAAATGAGTGGTAGAAGCTTGAGAATGATGGGTGGATGGTGACAATAGATGAGGGTGATGAATTGTCATGACCTTGGCCTTGTTGGAGCATTTGAGCGAATTAGGATAAAGTCAAAATTTGACTTCTTTTGACTGGGCTTAACCAATTTTCCTTTTGGTACCAACTTGTTCTTGTTGCTTGAAAATGCTTGAGAGTACATGCATGCATGGAGCAAGGACTCTTTTAGTTATTTCTCTCTTCTTATTTTTTTTAGGCCTACTAGCCGCCTCAATGAGGTTTTCAACTAGTAGGTCTGCCTAGGTGCCTCAAAGGAGGTTTTCACCTAGGATCTTCTTCTTCTTTCTATTTTTTTGTTTTTTCCAACCCATTGACTGCCTCATGGAGGTTTTCAATCAATGAGCCAATCTGAGGGGCCTCCAAGGAGGTTTTCACTTTAGATTTTTATTTTTTTATATTATTTTGCATGTTTTTTCTACCCTACCCTACTTGAAAAACAAAATCACTTCAAGTATAAGAATACTTCCAATGGAGCCATGTGCACATCAAGATGACAAACAAAAAGATGTGGAGCTTGAAATGTATGCTTTGACATATACCTAGATTTTAGAGACCAAATGGTTTGACTTTGAAAGGATCAAACATAGTTGAGGAAGAGAGTAATGCTGCAACTTAGTGACTGTCTAGAACCATATTTAAATATAGTTGTGATGCCTCTAGTCCACTTGTTGATTTGGATCATCTTGTATGTCTTCTTCTACCATGACCTTCAATTCTTCCTCTTTTTGTTTTTTGATCCCTTGAATACATGGAGGATTTGACGGTAACCATGAGGGAGCTCTCTTGATCTCTCATTTTGATGTTTTCTCTTCATCAAGTGCATATCATGATTCTTTGATCTTCTCTTTCGAATCTTCTTCTTCGAGATGTAATCCTTCAATGATATCAAGAGAATATCTTTTTTGCAATACTCTTCCTGAGCTATGGTGATACCATTGATGTCAATTTTGCAATACTCTTCCTAAGCTATGGTGAATACCATTCATGTCAAGAGGAATTGTTTGGAAGTGTTGCACCTCAATGTTGTAAGTGGGCTTAGCTACTTCAATGTGTGGGTTTGGAAATGGTGGTACAGGTAGTCGAGTGGGACTATATATTTGAGATGGATGTGGATGGGGTTGTGGTTGTGGTGGAGGTGAATGGTAAGGATAACATGGAGTTTGGTATGGAGGATATTGAGGAAAATACTGAGGATATTGTGGATGGCTCCCATAATTTCCTTGCCAACCTTGTTGCCAAGATTGGTTTTGGGGTTGAGATGGCCAATGTTGCCAAGGAAAGGGTGTGTTACAATTACATTAAGGTGGATGTGCATAAGCTTGAAATTGTGAATTAGGCTCTTGCATCATATCAGGTCGAATAGGTTGCCATGGTCCTATTGGAGATACATAACATTGTTACATTGGAAATTGACTTGCTCCATTGTTCTCTTGGTAAACTTCCTTCAACCTTGGTAATGATGGACAATGTTTAACCTGTGATTCTGCAACATAAATATCAACATTTTCATTTCCATCATCTTGCATTCTTAACATTTCTACTTGTTTTGTTAGATTTCTAAGAATGTTTGTTTTAAAATCATCAAAAAAATTTCGAAGTTTAGTTTGGCTTAGTGATCTTGATGCTGATATACCTACTCTTGATTTTCCTCTTGATATGTGTTTGCATGTTTCACAAATTTCCTCAAATGATAATTGATATACAGCACCTATACTCATGAGATTAAGGAGATCAATCCATTCATCCCTAATTGTTCTAAGTAAGAGGGTTTTTAGGTGTCAGATCCTAAGTGATGTAGTCTTACCCTCTTAACATTATACATGAACCTCTCTATTAGATCCTCTAGACTCTCATCTTCTCTTTGATTCATTCTAAATATTTCTTCTTTAAGATCATGATCTTTATATTTTTCTATAAATATATTTTTCATATCATTTCATGATCTTATTGAATTAGTCCTTAAACTCATGAACCATTTAAGAGCTCTATCCCTAAATGTTTCCAGAAACAATCTCAGTTTTTGAGTTGCTAATAAGTAACCATAAGATCTACAAAGAATCTCAAATTCAAAGAGAAAGGTTTCCAGATCCTCTCACCTTAGACCATGAAATTTTGGAAGAAAATATGGAGGTATGTTCTTCATGTGCACATTGATATGAGTATCTTGAATGGGAAATCCAAGAGGATCTTCCTCATTGTCATCATCTACATCCATTTCTTCTACATTCTTTTCCTCTGTTCTTCTTCTACCTACAAAAGTGGATGGTAATATGGCTCTTAATTCACCATGTGATCAAATGAAGGGTGGGGGGGTGGTTTGTTTTTGGAGATTTTTTTCTTTTTATGATTGAATGAAAACACTAATGCAACGCACTTCCCTATTTTTGAAATGAAATATGCGTAATGCAATTATTTTTTGTTTTTGCAAGAAGTAACAAGAAATGAATCAACTAGGGAAGAAAACAATGCATACTTTGACACCTCCCTGAAAACGACACCAAAAAGTGATAAGCCTCGGTATTGCAACAAGAATGTTGCAACTCTCAAGGCTACCAACTTTAATTATCAACCCGAGGTTCGTACAAACTTAAGATGTGTCGACACTATATGTGCAGCATACAATGTGGCCTTCCTTTGCTATCAGGATGTAATGGAGTGCATGTAATGAAGTCAAATCCTAAACTAATTGCAGAAAATGAAATGTTCGAAATGGAACCTTAACCTATTGCAAGAAAGAAAGTACAAGGAAAGAGACGTAAATTCATGCTAAATCACACCATTTCCTAATTAACTGCAAAGAATCTATGATTTACGATAATGGATAATTATCATTAACCAAATGATATTATCTAATAATGAAAGTAAGAAGCATCAAACATCACTATTGTGCAAGTAAAGGGACTGAAATAAATATGTTTTTGTCTTTTTGTCTTTTCATGCAAAATCAAGTGTGCAAACTAATTTCTTTTGGTGATGTGGCAAGTGAATTAAGGATGTTGGAGGTTGGATGGAAGGGTTAGGAGATGCTTAGATGTTGTGGGAGACCGTTGGGAGGCTTTTTGTGACTTCCTAGAGGTTTTCTCTCAATTCAGCCTCAAAACAAGCCATTTCAGGAAAACCTAGAGGATGTACTAGAAACCTACAGGATGATCCTACAGGAATTACAATGGACTTATAGGATACAAACGAGAGAAAATTTTGAGGCGTTCGAGGTCATGGGAGGCCTAGGAAATGTGTGTGATGGGTGGAATGGAGTGGGAAAATTCCTAGGATCACTCAGAACTCAAAACCAAAGTGAGGAGATAGATGGATTTTCTCGAAAAGCTTGGAGAAGTTTCCTTTTGAAATTATGAAATTGGTGAGGGTTTAGTGACAAAGGAAATAAAATCCAAATTGGATGGGAGTTTTTTTTTTTATTAACTAGGATGTCATAGGTCCCTATTCCAAGTAGAATCACTCAAAAATACCTAATAATGTTAACCGAGGCAAAAAAGATAGAAAACATTACTAGTCGAAAATGTAGAAATTTGAGAACTAGTGAGCTAGTAAATCTAACAAATGCCGAACCAAATCAAGTGAAACTGAATTGGGGTA
The DNA here is from genome assembly GCA_031772625.1 of Pinus tabuliformis. Classification (NCBI taxonomy): domain Eukaryota; kingdom Viridiplantae; phylum Streptophyta; class Pinopsida; order Pinales; family Pinaceae; genus Pinus; species Pinus tabuliformis. The sequence goes on along the minus strand of CM062820.1, from coordinate 1,506,515,512 downwards.
ATTTTTGTTATAAAATAGAATTCTTTTGTAATCTAATGCAATTGGAATCAATTCAATTGAATCTCATTAGGATGCTCTAATAAATAGCAGAAATTTACTATTCTTTACTAAAAATGAGGTCCAACAATTTAGATTTGGGAATAAGAAGACTAATCCAACCAGCTCAATGATTACTATGAACTTCCAAAGATTTTCCAAGGATGAAATAATGCTTGTGATCCTACAAAATAACTTACATCAACCATTTGACTAAATCCTACAACAAGAAATCATTAATTTTAAATGCAGAAATAGAAAGAAATAAAAACTAGATGTGCAGGTGAATAAGCAATGAAAAGAAGGAAATAAAATGATAAAAAAGGGATTTGAGGCTCCTAGATGGCCAAGACCAAGGAAACTCAGAGACCTATGCAGAAGAACAAGATTTAGAATCTGAACATGACACAATCTTCATTATTTTCAATAATAGAATTACATCCCTGCAAGAAAATACAATGGAGCTGCAAGAATACAAGCTCTCTCTACAGCAACACTAATTAAAATATCCCCCTTTGAGCCAAATTCGACTTTTTACTTATAAAAAATTATTAGGAATCATTCCCCATGAATGGAGCAAGCTTTCCACATCGAAATCCCTTGATTAGTGGATCTGCTCCCTTGATTGGTGGACCTACTCCCTTGATTAGTGGAACACATTCCTGGATTTTCTCAATCATTGGAGTTCCACAATTTGTGCCACGATTCCATAATATCTTGTTGAATTATTATTTATTATTGATCCTCTAGTAGTAGGGAACAAGTCCCTAAATTATCTCCTCCTCCAACTCTTCATAATCTGCCTAATATTCTCATAATATTCCACAAAAATAAATAATATTAGGTACAAATATTCAATTATTCATAAACCTTCCTAATGAATATATTAAAGTTACAAATAAATTATCTAATGCAAAAAGAGAGGTTTAATGTGTTGAAGGATGGTCATAGGCCTTAATTTATTTTTTAAATTAGAGGCATGGGCCTTAATTTATTTCTAATTTAGAGGCTCATCACTTCCCCTGATACATTCAACAATACTAAACTTGAGATACACAACTGCATTGTGATATTTTCTTTCCGATCCAACTTCGTTCAACCTTCATCTAAAGTTTTCATTGGTTTAGTAACTGGATGTACCATGATCCACTGATCTTTATCCACCAGCAGATCATCCATCTTGAGTTTCCACAACTCAAAACTCTAACCATTAAATTTCTAGATCTCTATCTTTCCACTACTTACCATCCTCTTTCACCGCAAGAATATATCCCGCAAATATCCCACTCAAAAGGGTCTACAACAGGCCTGAGAAAAACCCCTTAGCAGCAAAGGCATCCCCTTGAAGTTGAAACTGCTTAGATACAAATGTATATTTTAACCTTGTACAAAAATTACCTGCAAACGAATTCTTAAAAACCGAAAATAAGCAATGGCAAGTGCATAAAACATAAAATAGATATACATAGATATTTTCCTATGGATTCCAAAACTGAGACTACCAGATTGATTTTTCATTATAGTCCTTTCAATGTTACAATACATATATATACATGCTGAAGCATCCATAAACCCTAATCCATTAAACCTGGCTTAGAACATAATCGTAGTTCCCATAACTAGATCTACAAGATACCATAGGCAGAAAACCATCATGCCCAAAACCATTTGCAAAAGCCACGCACAAAACCATAGATAGATTTGGCCCCCTAATATAGGGTCCACAATTTTTTTCCCAGGGTGATACCCTGGACCTCATAGATGGGAGCTACCACCCCCCTCAAACCCCTTGCAACAAAGGGGAGGCTAGCCACCCCCCTGTAACCCCACCCCCCAACCCCTGGCTTCAGATTTTGGGATAGTCATGGAAAGAATATAAAACACACCCAACACAATGTAGACAATGTGAAACTCTATGAGCCTTTCATGCTAGATCAAGAAGAGGTAGGTATCCTAGATTCTATAAAGGATTTGCACCAGATTCTTAGGCCGAGTTGACAGAGAATATATTTTTGCAGAAGATGTCTAAAATTACAAGATATGGCTAGGGTGAGCTTTAGCAGATTGGGTTGAAAGGAAAGCTTACATGCAACACTAAATGGTACACCAAATAGAGGGTGGAGGAAAATTTTCCTCATGAAAATTCATAGATGTTTTTGCAGGCCAAAATCATCCAAAAAATGGGGATATGTGCTTCATACTAGATTATTATATTATTTATTACTTTTCTAGAAAATTTCAAAGTGGAAATAATGGATAAATCAACTCACATGTCCATTTTTTCCGACAGGACCCAATTTTGAAGATTCTTATCTGGATCCTTTCGGAAGTAGTTTGAGACATAGAATGAATTTCCTTTGGGGGAAAACTCTGATGTATAACTGATTTTTTGTTCTATTCTACATAAGTATTCCTTTTCAACAGTTCAAGAATCATCTCAATCAGAGTTTGTATGAAAAAGTTACGCCACCGGGAATTTCACCTTCATGTTTTGGAAACCATAATTTGAGAGGATGCGATGTCATCCCCCATTATTGATGGAAAAAGGGTAGTAACATAATCATGATAAAGAAGACTCTAGAAAATTCTATATTGTAATTCTAGTTAAGAGTTGAAGGAGACAAACATGGCCACTAATGGGCTATTAGGTTGTGTTATAATTGGGCCACTAAGTGGAAAATGGGTCCCATTCTCTTCGAGTGTATTTTTTTCAATAGATGAACATAGTAGACAAGACTGGATAAGGAGAGAACAAAAAAAGGATTTATGCATTGTATCATCCCATAGGCCACATTCCTCACTTCATTGTACTTTCATCCATTCTTCCATTCAAACAAAGAGAGAAAAAAGACCTTACCTTAGCACTAGGTTTTCTCCTAAAATGATTTCCAAGGTGATATATTGTGTTAATTTTTGGTTTTTGATTTCTATTTCAATGTTCTCTATTTTATTCATAATTATAATTTTCATGCACGCACAATAAACAGTAAGTAACATATTGATAAATCTAAGGAGAAATAAACCCTCATAGTGTATATTTAATATTTTGTAGTATATTTTAGGAGATATGTTGTGACATATTGTCCAGTGGAATATACATGGTAGTTTATAGGTTATTATCAACTATTGTCCACAATTGTGATTAACTATTATTTTTATAAAAAGAAAATATCTCACTTGAAATAATCAATTGATGGTCCATAAATTTTCATTACCATTTTTCCTAGGTCCAAGGAAGATGAGCTCTTAACTAAAAAAAATATGTCATATTTCAAGGTTAAAGAACAATTTCAACCTAGATTATCTACAAGAGAAAGGTAGAAACCTTTGAGTTATCACTAAGGCTACTGCCAACGGGTTCATGTTCTTTCATTCTAACATTTCTATACATAAAATGAGATATTATTCTTGTTGCATGGTTAATCTCTTACTTTAACAGAAAATATTATATTTGAGATAATAAATCATTATTATAGATGCAATTTATATCATAGAAATATGGAATAACACGCTTACAAATATATGGTGACTCACTTCTTATTTTTCAATCGATGAGGAAGGAGGTAGTTTCTTAGATGTAACAGAAAACTCCCTAAGGTAACCTTTTCAAACCAATCTTATAAATAGAAGGCCCTTCATACTAAAGAGGGCCCTCTTTGATAACCTAATCACTGATCTTAGCATCTGGATGTTTCTTTAAACAATATCTAGATATTTATTAGGGTTGTGTTGGAAGTAGGGATTAGTTGGTGTGAAGAAATTAATCCATTCAAAAATGGGGTCAATAAATAAGGTTTTAAGTGCAAATACCAAGCATCGACTACATGAATGAGGATGAACAGGTAGGGTAAATGGTAGACTTTATACCTATCAAAACATCATTTGAATGGTAGTATAATCAAGATAAAACAATACACTATAGTAGGACATGAAACACGAATCCTGCAAGATTTAGAAGAAATGTTGCAAATGGTTAAAATGTATTAACCAAAGCATTAAAATAATGAATTTTCTCACATTAGCTTATTTAAACATCAGAAGACGAAACATAAATTGGCATGGCATAGAAAGGAAAAATGTCACTAAAAAGAATGGACTGAGTACACCATCACAAGAATCTTTGTATCATTTATCCTAATGTTCTAGTCATCTTGTAACTTGTAAAAAAAATAATTAATTTGATAAAAAAAACAACAAAAAGACTTCTATTGTTTCCGAATCTTTTTTTTTATATATTTCTAATGTATTATATAGGAAATTACATAAATTTTTCAATATCCACTAATTCTGGAAGTTTAACTTTTAAATATAAAAAAAAATCATAAAAGAATTTACAAAATGTCATAAAACCTACTAAAAAATTTAAGGAAATCTACTATCCTAGCCATCAATGCTATTTGAATTTCTATTTCACATATAAACATTAGTTAGAGAATTTTGAAATTGGTGTGCGCATCCTCTCATATTCTTCTACGAAAAGGAAAAGTCATAACTATAATGTAGGATCTGGAATAGCAGACACCTTTGTAGGATTCTTATATGGAACTTTGATCGAAGGTCAATGATGCAACCTATCGTCGAAGGCAAGAAACCTGCCATTGAGGCATGTAGATCCCAAGGTACTGACAATTTCTAGATCATCTTTCTAGATAATGAGTTGAAGTCGATAGAAAGGATCCGTCGTAGGCAAGCCCACAACACGAAATCATAGATCAAGTTTGAAGAAATATAGTTGCAAGGACTGACTCAGGGATGGTCAAGATGGATGACAGATATTTTGCAGATGAATGGTTTATTTGCACTGACCTCTTGAACACATAACGACATTGGAGATGGTTTTGTGACAATTGACTCAAAGCTAATACCCAGAAACCGGCTGAAGACTTTCAATATGGTTTGATTAAATGTTAGGCAAAGGATTTCCCAACCTAGGTGAACAAAAAGTGTCGTGTTCAAGAGTGGTTAAATGTTTTTCTGAGACACAAAGTATGAGAAACAGGTTCATTTTTTTCTCTTTTCCCCACCATTTCTGGCAAGTACCTCTTTATTTTTGACAGGCTTGAGGAGGATAACATTTGCTCGATTATAAGCTCATCCTTTGGATGAGTCCAACTTAGTTTAAATTCGAACCCTAAGAAGGAGTGGTCCGCTCCTGTTTGTAATTGAATAGGTCCTTTACTGTTAAATTTTAACGAGTCCAGTATAGGAGAAACTCAGCGTTTTCAATTTTAGGGAGTCTGATAAAACTTAAGAAAACTCCATGGTTGTCCTTTTTTGTAAATTTGTGTCTCCCAAGCCCGAAAAAGTATAAAATAATACTTGAGAGAACCGCTTGACCATTACGATCAAAGAGTACTTTTCATAATTAGTGTCTCTGATCCGAAAAAGTAAAAAAGTAATCAATGACACGTCGTTTTATAACCAATATCGAATTTGAAACGACAAAAAACTGATAATCTTTTCATGTTTTTACGGTCAGAAAAGAGTTGTAAGTGGACAATCTTTTTAATTCTGTTTTAACGAGCTTAAAAAGAAAAACTCGGCAATATTTTCATATTTTAGGAGTCAGAAAAGAGCTTAAAGATGACTCTAGTGTTTTTTGTCGAAAATGATCAATTTTGCCTGAAAAATCCGTTATCCTGCACAAAAACTCAAACATTACTCATACCTGTTTAAAATAAATAAAAATGCTTCAAAAACTACGTCTTTAAAGTGAAAAATAAACAAATTAAAAATTCATTATTCAAAAAAGCTTATAAAAAGGGCTTTTGTAAATTCATTTTTACCGTTTGACTTCAGAATGAGAAAAGAGAGCTTTTGGTAAGAAATTTCCCGTGAAGATTGCGGAAAATCCGTTCGTTGGAATCGAACACCGTCACCTCCAGGTAATCCACATCATCTTATTCTTGCATTTCATTTGTTTGAAATTTGTTTTTAGGGTTTTATTTTGATTTTTAGGAAATATTTAGGTTAAAAGACTGCGCGCGGGGGTCCGCAGGCGCAACATGCGAAACCTGCGGACCTCGACTTTTTCCCATGCAGAAAAAAGTCAGGTGCCCGCACCTGCTGTATAGCCAGAGTACGGACCTATGCACTGTCTCTAACATAGAGGGTGCGGTCCCCGCACATATTTCTAACATTCCAAATTTTCAAATATTTGACCAAAAACATTGATTTAAGATGTTCTAATCCGCTTTTTCTTTGAATGTAGGGTATACATTATGCTTAGCTGGTGGGAATGAGAGCACGAGGATGTGGATGCTGCCGCACTAAATCATCAACCCTCAATAGATGCATTGAGGGCATGCGGGCTATATAAATTCTGGGCCATACCTGGCATGAGGGCCCAAGTAGACTTTTTGCAGTGGCTGGTAGACAGGTGGAATGTGCAGGACCAGTGTTTCATTATTGGTGGCCACCAACTCGAAATGGAGCCGGAAGACATTTACTTTTTGATTGGTTTTCCTAAGAGAGGTCAACAATTGACTCTATTCAGGACTAGGCCAGGTGGCCAGTCTGTCGATAGCCTCCGACTAGAGTTTTGTAATGACCAAACCAAGGACAAAGGGATTGATATCAAAACCATCTCCCGTCGTGAACTCAAAGTGATTTCATTTACTGTCACCAGGCTCTGTGGAAGCGCAACACTACATATGGCCACTGGATCCCAAATGCGGATGGCAGTAGACTGCTTTCAGGGCACCATCTTCAACTGGTGCGAAGCTGTGTTGGCTAATGTAAAAGGCCAACTGACTAGAGCAAAAAACAGACAACTAAAAAACTTTGGATATGGTTTCTTAGTTGTGAGCTTTGGTCTAGAGAGGGTCCCAATGTTGGTCCCACAACATCTTTCCGTTGGAGCTGGACTTCCCCGAGAGCCCAAACTGATGCGTTGGGTTGCAGTTATGGCCCGTCATCCTGAGGAGGGTTCAGAAGTTGTTCGATTTCCTCCTGAGTATTTTCATTGGTTGGAGAACCAAGTTTTTGCTATTCAGGATTTTCCTTATGCTGGGATGGATTATCGTGGTTACCCAGACATGGCACTTCCACCAAGAGAGCAATGGGATGACTCAAGTAAAATCATTTTCAACATTTTCTAATTTAATTTTTTTTGTTTTGTTTTTAAATCATCCAAAAATTGATAGTAAAAAGTTTCAAATGCAGATGTAGGTCCACGACGACCAGCCACTCTCCGGCCCTATGAGAGGAAACAACCAACTGTAGCAGCACCAGCCCCACGGGACGAATCTATAGAGACCTTGGCCGAATTGGAAAACCATCTAGAGCGTTTGACAACAGACATTCCAGAGACTAGCATAGATGACATTCCTCTTAGGCTACAGCGCTATGTGATTGGAGTCCCAGGACCTTTCAGGAGGTTCCTTTGTAGGGTGGCCCGTACAGTGGTTTCTTATCGTGATCATCACCAGTGATAGGATGATCGCCTGTTGTAGACTCATATGACATTTTTTCTTTTTTTACTATCATTTTTGCCGATCATAAGGTGTTTTTCAACCTATGATTGAAGACGATGTATATTTGACACACTTCTATGCTATGCTATATCACTATTACCGGTTATCTTGTAAAACATGTTATGGAATGTTTTTAAATTTACTTGTTTGATTATTGCAAATGTCTACTTAACATTCGAGAAGAAATTGCATCTGCTAATGTATTTAAATATCTTGGAATATGTTGATATTCAATATAGTCAAATTCACGTTCCAAGAGACGAACTCTCAAAAATAATCTCAATAACACTGGATTTCTAATGGCATACACTCTATTAAGCTGCAATACAACGAGTTTAGAATCTAACCTCACAATCAAACTCCAAATCCCAAATGAGATGGATTCAGATAATAACTCAATCACTGCATTATACTTTGCAATGTTGTTCGTTGTTTGACCGTGGCTTACCCCATGCATAGATACCAACTCATCAGAGGGCGAATAGATAACCTAAGCTGCGGAAGAAATGTTCCGTGTATTACGACAAGCACCATCAACAAAACCAATGTATGTTTGGAGAGACATCGACATCTGCAATATCAAGAGTAAAATCAAGATAAGCAGGAATAATGACAAAAACACTCTCTAAGCTAAGCACACTTTTTAATCTAAAACACACCAGCTAGAAAGAAAACTAACCTAACTAAAATCTCCACACCTAGATTTAAGCATAATATCTCTTCAGGTAAAGACCATTTCTAGGTTTACCTAAAGAGACTCTGTCAAAGTCTACCAATTCATAGGCCCCTTTTGCTAGCTTTCGCTTAACAACATAAGGACCATGCCACATGGGTACAAATTTTCCAGCACCTATTTTTTCATTTGCTTGATCGTACAGTAAGACTAGGTCTCCTTTCGAAAAATTACGAGGCATAACATTTCGATCATACTGAGCTTTAATACGTTTGGCATGAGCTTCGATTGCTAGTGTAGCATCACGTCGATTCTCATCTAGCTAAGCCAAGTACAATAAATGTTTCTCCTCTTCGGAAGTGGCTGGAAGTAATTCTATGGCCATTTGCAATGACGAGATTTCGCATTCAATGGGTAACACAGCTTCCAAACCGTATACTAGTTGGAAAGGAGTGAAACCGATTGATGTTTTTACTGAGGTTCGATATGCCCAAAGTGATAAATATAACATGTTATGCCAATTCGACCTATGAATCCCAATGATTCGTCGGATCATAATGACTAGAACTTTGTTGAGGGCTTCAACTAGACCATTAGCCTGTGGATAATATGGAGTTGAACTATCATGACGCAGGCCAAGTTGGTATGTTAGTTCAATCATCATAATATTTCGAAATGACGCCCATGATCAGTGATAATCGCTTGTGGAACACCGAACCTAGAAATTATATGATTGAAAATGAAAATCGCAGCAGTTTTGTCGTCTTCCAAAAATGTAGGCATCGCCTCGGCCCACTTGGTAAAATAATCAACTGCAAGGATGATATATGCATGCCCCCCGGCCGAGTGAGGGTTACATGTAATAAAATCGATACCCCATTTTGCAAAAGGACCGATGGCAATTATAGGGTGGAGAGGAGCAGGTGGATCGTGCATCCTTTGATAAAAAATTTGGCAGTTGTGGCATTTTCGGACCGCATAAATACAGTCTTTAAACAAAGACGGCCAGAAATAGCCAGCACACAATATCTTTTGGGTTGTGGCAAACCCAGACATATGACTGCCACATGCACCAAAGTGATAGTCATTTAAAACCTTTTCAGCTTCCTCATGAGTTAAACAACGTCGGAAAACAGAGTTCGCCCCACGACGATAAAGTGTATCTCCAATAATTTTGAATTGTTGGGATTGGAATCGTATTTTCCGATGTTGAGATCTTGAAATTTTAGGCCGAAAGGATTGGGTTTGGAGATAAATGATGATATCTCCATACCATGGATAAAGGGTGCTGATTAGAAACAAGGATTCGTCCGCAATGGGCTCTTCCGCCACAATTTCAGTATCAGCACGCGGGAAGTCACACATCAACTCCGCAAAAACTAAAGATTTCTTTGACTTAGATTTTTCAAACTCCAAGTCAAATTCCTACAGGATAACAATCCATTTGGAATACTTGCCCCCTAGCAATTGTTTGGTCAAAATATAGATCATAGGGTTGCAATTGGAAATTACAGTAGTTTTGCGTAGTAAAATGTAATGACAAAAACGTTGGACAACTTGAACAACTGCCAAGGACAATTTCTCCACATGTGAATATTTTAGTTCAGTTGGATTCAAAGTGCGACTAAGGTAATAAATCACATGTTCACTACCGAATTCATCTTCCTGAACTAACACCATTCCGATGGTGGAATGAGAGGCGGCGAGATATAAGAAGTAGTCCTGGTTGTAGTTGGGAGGATGCAATAACGGTGCATGGGTCAATGCGTGTTTTAGTGCATCAAAAGATCTATCAGCTATCTCATCCCAAAAGAATGCAGTATTTTGTTTCAACAACCGGGTAAAACCCTTTGTTATCTCGGTGTAGTTAGGAATGAATCGGCGTAAAAAGTTTGCTTTCCCTTGCAAACTTTGGAGTTGGCGAAGAGTCGAAGGAGGAGGCAATTTGACAATAGCTTCAACCTTCGAGGGATCGACACGAATGTTGGCTTTTGAAACAACAAATCCCAGTAATTAACCTGTTTCTATACAAAAAACACACTTGTGTGGATTCAACCTAATTCGATAATGCCTACACCTCATAAAGATTGCTCGTAAATGGATGAGATGGTCGGCTCGATGTAATGAATGAGTAGGTAAATCATCGAGATAGGGTTGCACAATGTGCTTGATGTCATGAAATGCGTAAGACATGGCTCTTTGAAAAGTTGCACCGGCGTTCTTAAGCCCAAAAGGTAATTTACAATAAGAAAATGTTCCCCATGGACAAATGAAAGCCGTTTTTGGTTGATCAGCAGGTAGAATGTTGATTTGATTATAACCGGAAAAACCATCCATGAAGGAGAATATTTCACTGCCGGCACAATCATCAATGATTTGATCGATATAGGGAGTTGGGTAATTGTCTTTTGGACAGGCTCGATTAATATCCCTATAATCGATACATATTCTTATCGTTCCTTGCTTTTTGTTAACAGGAACAATATTTGATACCCAATCCATTAAGGGAATTGGATAAATGAAACCTGTTTTAAGTAATTCTTCAACTTCTGCTTTAATAGCAACAACTTTTCGCGGGTGGATCTGATGCAAACGTTGCCGGACGGGTTTAGCATCCGGGTAAGTTTTGATTTCATGAACAACAATTGCTGGGTCAATTCCTGACATTTCCTCATATGACTAGGAAAACACATTGTGGAATTCTTGAAATAGGGCCTTATATGTTTGAATTTCATTTTCCGTACAAGAGGCACCTATATGAATGTTTTCAACAATTCCAGGCTTAACCGAAATGTCAATAGGAATAGTTCGAGAAATATTTCCCAAAATTAACTCAGAATCAGGATTTTTAAAAGGATTCTGAGGTTCCTTGACATAATTAGTTGTAAAAATAGATGAAAAATTATTTTCAAAACTATCAATCTCAGGTAAAAACGAAGATCTATAATGAATATCTTCCCATGGGAAATCATCAACAGAAAATATTTCACGAATTTTCTCATCAATGTGAACAAGTTCGGAAAACATTGTTGAATCTGAGTCTGATATTGAAAGTGATTCTTCATGGACCACATTCATTAAGTCAATTTCGGTTGAAGAAGGGTCGGAAAATGACTGTATTGCCTGATACGCAATTTCATATGGACTCAAAGGCATGGCATCACCAAATGAATCTATCTCAAATTCGGAAGGTACGATCCAAGGATCATCATAAACAATAGTGTCTGATGAAATCATATGAATGGTTGTAGAAGAAGGCGATACGTTTGGAGGAGGAAAGGAAAAATCTCCTAGTGTTAGGGCCTAAATCTGCCTTAGGTTGAAGGAAAGAAAAATTCAGGGTAACCACAAACCATGCCCAGTCTGGTAGCTAGCCCTACCAGAACAGGAGAGGGCTCTCTTCGGGTCACGCTCAGGAAAATAAATAATAGGGTCTGAGATGACGCAAAAATGGATACTAATTTTAGGCTAGGTAAACAAATATGATGGAGCTATTTTGAAGAATGACTGAGTTTTCTGGGATGTGTGGGGCCAAGGAACAACATGAGCAGAGAATTTAACTAAAAGACACAGATTATTTCGTGAGGCAAGACAGGTGGAAAGTATAGCAATTAGATTCGAAATAATATGAAGTGGAGAGATTGTTTAAGAGTGTGAAAAGGGCATAAATTCATGAATCCTTTTCAACAGAAGAAAACATAGAATGTGAAAACTATCCCAAGGCAGAGCAGTACACTGAATTCTACCTTTTTTACTTAGAAAGCTTTCACTGGAAATGAATATGAATGAAAATACAAAACATAACAAAATACATATGAAACACAAAGAAGATACATTTTCTAAACTCACGCCACAGGAATCTCATGAACCAGAGCTACAATCTTTCATTAATTCTCTGTCAAAATGTACAGTGAGTGACTGGGTTTCTCTCCCACAGTTTCCCAGAAATTTCAACCCTTTACAAAATGACTCTGAATACAATAAATAAGCTTTGCCATGAGAAAGTCGATCAACCCAGGAAATGAAGAGCCAACCATCAGTAGTTACATTTAATTTTCTATGAAGACCAATTAGAAAAAAGAAAATATGAGCATACATTTTTTCGGTGGCTGTTCGCCTTCATTTGGCCACTTGGATAGAAGCCAAAAACGTTTTTTAAACTTTGCCTTTGATGCTAGGAAAAATGTATTGTAAATGAGTGGGCCCACTTGGAGAAAATTGCGAATCCAAATTTCGCGAAGCGGGAGTGATTTTGGCCTTTGGGTCTCTGTGCGCCACGCCAAAAACTATATGCATCATGCTACTTTGGAGCTATTTTTGAGGCACCTTATGAAGTCAAAATTGAGCCCAAGTGTGCTTGTTGGAAAGCCCTACCTGTCTACTCTCCAACCCAAGTGAAATTTCTGAATTTGGTGCCCATTTTCCCCTCCAAAACTGCAATCTCCCAAGACTGCTTCCTGTGTGTCAAAATAGGGGAAGAGAGGTCATTTTTTGGGTGTTTTTGACCTCCTGAGGACTCAAAATTGGCCCAAAATTCTTGGCCATGCACCAACAGTCATGATTTTCCATGGAAAATCCAAAAATGTAAACCTTTTTTCATTTGGAGCTTCCTATTGTAAGCGTGCACCAAATATGAAAGTAGATTTTTTGGGTGGCTGTTCGCCTTCATTTGACCACTTGGATAGAAGCCAAAAATGTTTTTTAAGCTTTTCCTTTGATGCCAAGAAAAATGTATTGTAAATGAGCTTGCCCACTTGGAGAAAATTGGGAATCAAAATTTCGTGAAGCGGGAGTGATTTTGGCCTTTGGGTCTCTGTGCGCGGTGCCAAAAATTATATGTGTCGCGCTACTTTGGAGCTATTTTTGAGGCACCTTATGAAGTCCAAATTGAGCCTAAGTGTGCTTGTTGGGAATCCGTGTCTGTCTACTATCCATAGCAAGTGAAATTTCTGAATTTTGTGCCCATTTTCCCCTCCAAAACTGCAATCTCCCAAGACTCCTTCCTGTATGTCAAAATAGGGGAAGAGAGGTCATTTTTTGGTTGTTTTTGACCTCCTGAGGACTCAAAATTCGCCCAAACTTCTTGGCCATGCACCAACAGTCATGATTTTCCATGGAAAATCCAAAAATGTAAACCTTTTGTCATTTGGAGCTTCCTATTGTAAGCGTGCGCCACGTGGCGCGCGCACAGGGAGAAAAACCCTGTTTTTTGCACAAAAATTTCCAAAAATACCAAAAATGCCCCAAATTTCTTGAAATTTGGGCTAGAGCTTCCTTATCAAGTGTTATGTTGGGATAAAGAGGCTTCGGCCAATATCTGAAGTCGATCGAGCTCACTTTACCTCTTTTGCTTCTTGATTGCATTCCTCAATTTCGCCTTCAAATTCCTGATTCGGGCCTTGCACACTTTGTTTTGCGCCATGTAGTGGAACGCCATGTGTCTCAGAAATGCATGGTCCTTGTCAGCCTTGTCCAACAGCCTCTCTAATTGCATGTTAACTCTCTCGAGATTGACCTCCCGATCCTCATTAATCTCTTGCTCCAATGATGTGAGCTCAACTCTTCTCCTTTGCGCAGCTTGGCGATTCTCGCGAATGTTTTGTAGCTCCATGATTGCCTGCTGATCCTCAAGCTATTTGTTCCTCTGCTCCAGATATTTCATGTTCCACTTAGCCCTCTCTAGGTCAAGGGATAAGGCTTCGATCTCTAATTGCTGCTCCTGGATGATATCTCTAAGTTTGGCGCTTTGTGGACCCGTATCTGTATCATCATCATGAAGGGGAATGAAGTCGGTCTCTCGTTCACCTGATGGCTCACCTGAAGGCTCCTAATCCTGCATTGGCTCCTTTCCTTTGTCCTATTCCTGTGATGCTGATGGAGGAAGTGAGGCCCCTTCCACTCCGGGTGGAGATAACACTCGCTTTCCCGCTGCAAACAAACGTCTGGTGCCTTTCTTATATGTGATGAAAACCGACACACTAGTAGTCTCATGGAACTCATACTGATGAGAAGGTTCACCCTCATGCTTATCCTCTGATACTCCCCGTGAAGCTCTGAAGAAATCACGCGAGATGAAATCATCCCAAGTGATGCCCTGCAATCCAAGCTGATGAACCACCAAAATCTTAATAAGAGAAAAATGATAGACACTGTTAAGTTTCTGTTGAGGTGTTTTGTGTTGTATAAAGGTGGTCATCCTCTCTATGTTCCGGCAAATGAAATATGGAATGTTCATCATCCGTACCCTGGTGAAATGCATGAGAAACCTGATGTGGTAAGCACAAAGACAAGAGAACCGTCCCTCACAGCTGAAATATTTCATGATCAATCTCATTAGTGGAGCATATTCATCCTTCAGATATCGGAACGAGAACACTCTCTTGAGCTACCTTAAGAAACTGGTTTTGATGTATGGCTCATAATGTTGTCGGTCAATCTTCTGTTTCTTGTGCCATGGTTCACCAATGTTTGGTATACCGATTGCTAATGAGATAGATTTTGGTGTAAGTGTGAAGGTGACACCAGCCAAGATAGCTTGATCTCCGTGCAAGTGCAACACAAAAGGACAAGCCAACTCATGATGAAATTGGACACTAGCCACCTTTTGACAAAACTCGTAGCATAACTGAGGCTGAAAACAGGACATAGCAAGAGGGCAGGCCTGCAATTCTGTAAGGGTGGTCGGTTCTTCTCTAACATGTCTGCCCCTCTTATGAGGCCTTCGGGGTGCCTGTTCTTCCATGGGAGAGTCACTTTGGGTTTCTACCTCATAGTCCGATGAATACTCAGATGCCATGATTGCTATAAAAAATACCTTGAAGACAAGATGACTACTGTGTATGAACTGTGCTCGAATTGCTCTTTTCGGTGTTGTATTTCAATTTCTGCCACCAAGGGAAAAAACCAATGCAACAGGGACTGTTAGGGATTGTTAGGAAGGGGAAACAATATTGAGGAATGAGAATTATTGGCATAATTTTAATTAGGGAGAGGAGGGGGATTTTATATATGGGAATAAGGTTTAGGGTTTGGGATTAGTTATATAGGGTTGAGGAGATTTTAATAAGAGCTAGGGTTTTGGTATGTTGAATGTAATGTAGGATTGATCAACTTGGTGGGGGGGTAGGAAATGAAGCAACAAGGGTGAATGGGGAAGGAGGAGAGTCCTTGGTGACAAAAATGTGAGCTCTGAAACCCTGGCAACAAATTTATTTGTGTTGGGTATGATTTTTTGTTTCAACCTTTATTCACCCTTACACCACCATCTCTTATCATAAAATCTGAAGCAATGTCAAGATGGAAGACCCTACCTGACAAATCCACGCAAGGGATGAGAAATTTGAAAAGATTTGACACAATTTCAGGCTCTGAACTATGTGCGTCGTGCCAAGAGCCTAGTGCGCCGCGCCCTCTATGTGCGTCGTGCCCATTCAAATTAACACTGGGTGGAAATCCCCAGTGCGCCGCGCTCCTCCACCTGTGCGCCGCGCTCCAACCTTTGACACAATCACAACCTTTCAACTGTGGTTTGTTCTTCAACCTCCAAATTCGACTTTGCTATAAGATTTCATGAATGTAACTTGGTACAAGTGATTTATATACTTGGAGAAATGTCTTGCAAGAGTTGGATTTGATTTTTTCTTTCTCCAAAACCCATTTTGTAATGTTTTCACTTTGGCACATTTTCACAATTAATACAACTCTGCTTTTCACACTTCCCTTTGATTTCTTTCACTAAAATGATGAAATTTTTAGCAATTTTTTGCAGGGATAGCCGACATGGAATTTGGATAAGGAGACCAGGGCTACGCTTGGAGAAATTCACTGAGAAACTTTTGAAAATTATTACAAATGGAAAACTATTGAATTTTCTTCAAAATAGAGT
Organism: Pinus tabuliformis; assembly: GCA_031772625.1. Classification (NCBI taxonomy): domain Eukaryota; kingdom Viridiplantae; phylum Streptophyta; class Pinopsida; order Pinales; family Pinaceae; genus Pinus; species Pinus tabuliformis. The sequence continues at coordinate 1,506,499,443 of CM062820.1, read as the reverse complement.
TTTGAATAATAGTCGTAATCTATCGATATGACGATGAAAATATTTGAATCACAACTTTATAAGAGCCTCCTTCTAGCCTTGCTGGCTTTATTGGATATTGTTTGAAGACCAAATGACTAATCCTTAGACTTAATGACCGAAATGACTCTTGTCCATTAAAAGATCAAACATTGACTGTCATAGACTTTAATACACATTGATGAAAAGACTAAGGGAGCAGGTACAAGACATGAGGGGAATGAATGATAAGGCCCTTCCGTCAAGTTATGGCATGCCCCTAGTGGAATGTAACTGAGTGAATGGAGCGAGACACCTAAAAATGAAATGCAGAAAGAGTTTTGATCTCTAACAGAGTACTGACATGACCGACTCTAACATTGGCTCCAATGGGGGATGGTAGCTCCTTGGAGGTGCCAAGAACGGCAGATCTTTGGGAGAGCAGACAGTGCCTTCATCCATTGGGCTATGGAGTCATCATTTCGACAAACGACACACAACTCTTGACTCATTTATTCACTGAAACTTGACTCGGATTGACTCAAATTTGGACTTAAAATGACTCAAAGACTAACTAGATAAAGTCAAACCAAAACTAAAATAAAATGGTATTTACAGTGACAATGGAAATAATAGAAACAACTCAGAAGTGGTACCGCTTGAGCAGCCGACCTTTGATTGGCCCTCCTGGACAATCTTCCCCGTTCATTTCCTTTAGAAGAAAAGCATTCTGACCCCAATACGCTGCAATCTTGAAGGGACCTTTCCAAAGATTCTCGAATTTACCGTGCTTGCCCTTTTCCTCATTTCTTGCATCCGACTTCAGCACTACATCATCTAGCTGAAATTTGTCCACCTTTGCTTTTCTGTCATAAATTTTCTTAATCTTCTCCTGCAACTTGGATGTGTTTTGGAACACTTCTTCTCTGGTCTGCTACAAATGGATCATTTGATTCAATCTTCTCTGCATAGGATCATCTTCACTGCCAACTTCCTGAAGAAGTTTGACTACCGGGGCTGCAAGAGAGGTAGGAAACAAGGCATCAACTCCATACACAAGCTCAAAGGGGGACATACCAATGGATTTCTTCTGACTAACCTGATCTGCCCAAAGTGCATTGACCAACTTCTTATGCCAGCTCTTCTTGTTAATTTCCAGCAGCTTTTTAATGATGTTGACCAAAGATTTGTTAGAAGACTTTGCCAATCCATTGCCTTGTGGATGATAGGTAGTTGAGTGGCCCAAAATGATGTGATATTTATGACAAAACTCTACCATCCTTTTCGATTTGAAAGCTATTGCGTTATCAGTGATTAATTTATTTGGGCAACCAAAGCAAGACAAGATGTTATTTTCAAGGAATGAAATAATTACTGTATCTGTAGCTTGTCTGTTGGGAATTGCTTCGATCCATTTCGTGAAGTAATCTGTTACCATGAGAATCCATCGATGCTGATCGGAAGAAGCGGGATGAATTTCACCAATGAAATCCAACCCCCATTGCAGAAAAGGGGCACTCACCTCAATGGGCTTAAGTGGCAAAGGCTGTAATTTCTGCCTTCCTTCGAAAATCCGACATTTATGACAGCTCTTGACAACCTTATATACATCACCAAGCAATGTTGGCCAATAGTATCCCGCTCTCAGAACTTTATTTTCTGTTGTTTTCCAAAAAAGGTGACCACCACAATCTCCTTCGTGGAAATCCTCCATGACCAGCTTTGCTTCGTCTTCCACCAAATAGTTCAAAATAATGCCACCGGGATCTTTCCAATAAAGTGCAGAATTTAGAATGCAAAACTTGGCAGCCTTTAATTTGAGAGTTATAGCTTTGTTTCTAGTCATGCCGGGTGGTGGTGACAAATTTTGAAGCACATATAAGATGTCTGAATACCACGGAGAAAGAGCAAACATTTCAGATACTGAATTGACGAACCTTCCTCATTCTCATCAGGCATAGCAACGATCAGATTTATGTCTAAGTCGTGCAAGTTTGATTCGGCCATTAACTTTGCCAATCCCTGTCCTTTAACTAGCTTTGTGGGTTTTATCTCCACATAATATTCCAACAAAGCTGCGATCCACTTTCCTCATCTTCCTTCCAGATCGGTCTGTACTAAAACATCTTTGACAGCAGCGTTAGGAACATAAGCCAAAATATGAGAATGCAGAATGTATACCCGAAAATCTTTCAATGCTTTCACAAGTGCGAGGGCTTGCTTCTCAATGATGTTGTACTTTAAGGCTGCATCTCTTATAGTTCAGCTGAAGAAAGCAATAGGTCTTTCATGATCATCTCTTTTCTGCATCAACACTGCTGCTATAGTATGCTCCGAAGCGAATGAAAACAATATAAAATCCTGAGTGTATTCCGGGCTGATTAGAACTGGAGCTGAGGAAAGAGCCAATTTGACCAAATTGAAAGATTTTATAGCCTCTTCCATCCACTTCACTTGGCTATCCCTCTTGAGCATGTTTGTGATCTCTCTTAGGTGCTCAGCAAGATTAGGTACAATGCAGCGTAAAAAATTCATTTTACCATTGAAAGACTGAATCTCCTTCTTATTCCGGGGCAGATCTATTTGCTGAATTGCTTGCACATGCGCTGGGTCAATACGAATGCCTTCTTTTGAGATGATGTGCCCAAGTAGTTTGCCCTCCTCCATGGCAAACAAGCTCTTTTTTGGATTCAGAGATAGACCATATTTTCTGCACTTTTGAAAGACAATTTTTAGATGATACACGTGTTCTTCATCAGATTTGTAAAACATCGTCAGATCATCAAGGTATACGACCAAAAAGACATCCTTCTCATTTGCGAAAGGCAAGTCCATTTCCCGCTGAAAGGTGGCACTTGCGTTCTTCAAACCAAAAGGCATTTTAGCGTAATGAAAAGTTCCCCATGTAGTGGTGAACGCTGTCTTGTCTCGGTCATATTCATGGACAGAAATTTGGTTATATCCAGAATAACCATCAAGTAGTGACATACGAGATGCCCCAACTACTCGCTGAAGTATATGATCCATTTTGGGTAGTGGATAGTTATCTTTCAATGAAACTTTATTGAGATTCCTAAAATCGATGCACAAGCGAATCTCACCCGTTTTCTTCCGCATGGGCACCAAATTGGAGATCCAATCCGAAAATATGATGGGAACGATGATTCCTGATTTGTACAACCTGTTTATCTCCTTTTCAATTGATGGCAATAGTTTTGGATTTAGCATTCTCAACTTCTGTCTAAAAGGTTTATGATTAGGCTTAATGGGTATAGTGTGCTGAATTATATTGGTATCGTATGTCTTCAAGTCAAAATAGTCCCAAGCAAACACGTTAGCAAATGAACACAACAAACTGATATATTTGGTTTTCATCTTTTTTGGTAATGTTTTAGACAGTTTTACCATTTTAGGATTAGCAGCTGTTCCGATATTGACCTCTTCAACACCCTTCTCTATTGGTTGCAATGTTTGTTTGCGGGCTACGTCATCTTGATCAAAGAGTTCTTCTAAAGGTATCAAGCCTTTAGGAATAATGTTATCCTTTAGCTGCAACATGTCCATTTGATTGATCTGCACCTCATCTTTTTCATCATCATTTTCTTCATCAATTGACGTCTCTTTGAACTTACCTTTGTTTTGCAGAAAATCATCAATCTCTTCATCATCTTGGAAAACTTGCTAATACCTCTGATTGTCAAGGACAGTCGGACGATGCTTGACATGGATTTCGAATTTATTACTGGAGTTCATTGGAATCTTCAAACTACTGGTTGCCTTAGCAAGAGCATCAACGATGTTGTTTTGAACACGAGGCACACATGTCAAGGTATATTCTGAAAATAATTTTTCATTCCGGTAAGTCCGCATCCGAGGATGATTTGCTTGATATTCGCCTCTGACCTGCTTAATCACCAATTCGGAGTCGCCATATACTGCAATCCTCTTAGCATTCATCATTCTTAGAATCTTTAGGCCAGCAATCAGAGCTTCATACTAGCCTCATTGTTCAAACAATCAAAAGCTAATTTGTAGGAGCATACCCGCACATTACTAGGAACCTTGTTCGGGGCGGAGAAAGGACTGCATACCCAAATACCAATCCCAGCACCATCGTTCCCCATTGCATCGTCGAAATCCATGGTCCACAAACCTTCTTCCTCTTCTTCCAAATGCCGAAATTCTTCTGGCTCTGTTTTTCCTACTGGCTGTCAGTTATCTTCAATCGATTTCTCAATGGTGTTTTGCTGTTCTCGTCCTTCTTTCTTCAAAACTTCTGTGAAATTTTCTACTATTTCTGGAATACTTTCTGCTTCAACTAACTGACTATCTACATCATTAAAACTATCTGAATACAAAACAAAAGACTCTAGATCTGTATGTACATAATTAATTGGATGATGAATGGATTTCTCCTTGCTTGTGATCATGTATTTCATTTTTTGTTCCTGATACAGTTTTCTCATTTGACCAAACACCGGAATTGTTGCATAGGAGAAATCTAGTTGTAATGTCCCTTTCAATTTTGCTGCCCAAGACCTGGAAAGAAGCATGCCAAACCTGGGAGGAATATTCGCTACCACAATATCCATCAAAACATTCTTCACTGGGATTTGATCCAGACTTACAACCAAGTCTTTGGTGAGCCCGATACATCTTACTCTGCTGGAATCAAATGAATAGAGATCATGGTATTTCCAGGTGACGTCCAAACCTAGCTTATCCATGATAGCCTTGGGCATGAGATTGTGAGACTCTCCGGAATCAAACATGGCATTGTGTAACACAAAATCATGCAATCTTAAACTGATATAAAAAGGTGGCACATCATTATTTGGAGACTCACCATTCAATGTTGGCCAAAAAATCATTTCGGGTTGATCATCTTTGACATTCACCATATTAGATATTGGATCACAGTTTAAAATTTTAGAAACCTGCCCTCTATAACTGTTGTTCTTCATTATTTCAGTCAAGGGAATGGATACCTTCAATTTAGAAATTTCATTATCTAAACTAAAGACGGAAGTCCTTTCTACCTCTTTGATCGGGACTTCTTTCCTTTCCTTTTCTCTTGATACAATTTGCTGATTTGATTTTTCTGTTGTTTCTGAATTGCTGCTGTCAGGTCCAAGTGCCTCTTTGCCTTTCTTTTGTGCAACTGACGAATCGTTCTTTGATGCCGAAACTTCCTTCCTCTTCTGAATTGGGTTAATTGGCACATCTCTATTTCTAAGTGAATATTGCCGATGCTGAGCAGACAGAGCATTCATATAGCCTCTTTGATACTCCTTTGATTCTTCTTCTAAAACTGTGTCACTTGCTAGAATGAAATCTGCGTCTTTGTGTGCCGCTGAAATTTCCACATACTCATCCTTTTCAATAATGTATGTAGGCAAATCATCAGGAGTAAAGAAGTGGTTCTCTTCCCCTTTTACCTTCCCTTCCTCATCAAACTCCGGTCCATCCACAAAATTTTGCTACAGAGGTGGCTGTACTGGTTGCTGTGCTGTCTGATCTTGGGCTCGCTGATCTCTCTACCTTATCCTATATTGTGGCTGCTGTTGGCCACGGAAGTTAGAATTTCTAACTTGTGGCTCAGTTTTATCAAGTTTCACCCTTTCAAGCATCTGCTCTACCTTCTTGAGTAATTGATCCATCGAGGAAGACTCTTCCTTGACTGTGACCTTCTTTTCTGCTTTTTCTCTAGCCCTCTTGGACAACCGATTTGCTTCAACGCTGACCGTGATTTTCTACATGTCTTTCATTGTGGCCGGCTCTCTCTCTCTCAATTGATAAGCCATGTCAGCATCAAAACCATCCGGGAATTTCATCATGGCTAGTCCCATAGGTGGCCTTAGATGATCAGGAATTTCATTATAAACGGAATTGAATCTAATGCAGTAGTCTTGGACCGACTCACCAGCGTTTCGTTTGATCTGCTCATATTCAGCCAGAATTTGAAGAGGGTTCTTTTTCACTTCCCAGCGGTCTAAAAATTGTCTTTGCAGTTCGGCCAAGGTAGCGATTCGTGCAGCTGGAAAACCCCTGAACCATTTCCTAACTTCACCGACAAATGTCTGCACAAAGAGTCTCATTGTCACATTCTCTGCATCAATCTCATGAAGGTCACAGAAATCTGCCATTCTGTCCACATGTTGCTGAGCGGTAATGCTGTTAGGAGTGCTATCAAACAAAGGGATTTTGCTTTGATGATCTGCAGGCATGTCATCTAGAACTTGAGGCAGCACAAGAGGTGCAAAACGGGTAGCCATCACTCTTGGTGGGTTTGGTCTTGGAGGTGTTGGATGGGTGTGTGCAGTTTGTAGGGAATCAACAATTTGAGTTTGAAGTTGTGTCGCAATATAATTATCAATTGACCGATTAGCCCTTTCATTTTCTAGGTCTACAAGAAACTGTGGATCGGGGACAGTAGAGTCAACAACCCTTTCAGATTTGGTCTCGAACAATGATATTTCAAACCGCTCATCAAACTCAAGCTCTTCAAGATACTCAAAAATGACAGGACATGAATGGGATTTGAACAGGGGAGTTATAGTTCTCTCTTGACGAAGGAGTCTTGGAATCAAATTGGGGTTTTCATAGATATGAGGAGGATTAGGATCTGGATTGGCTCTAGTATATCTTCTTAAAGCCAGCGTGCTATTTTCAAAAAATCAACAGGACATGAAAAACTTACTTAGCCTATCAAATCCTAAGCTTATCATCCGGAAGCTTAGAATTATCAGAAGTATGGGGTGTTTGTAGGTTAAGCCTGCCATTTACGCAACTGAGAAGACTAACAAATGAAGAATTTCTTCCCCAGTGGAGTCGCCACTATGTTAGGGCCTAAATCTGCCTTAGGTTGAAGGAAGGCAAAATTCAGGGTAACCACAAACCACGCTCAGTCTGGTAGCTAGCCCTACCAGAACAGGAGAGGGCTCTCTCTGGGTAACGCTCAATAAAATAAACAATAGGGTCTGAGATGATGCAAAAATGATAATGATTTTAGGCTAGGTAAACAAATATGATGGAGGTATTTTGAAGAATGACTGAGTTTTCTGGGATGTGTGGGGCCAAGGAACAACATGAGCAGAGAATTTAACTCAAAGACGCAGATTATTTCGTGAGGCAAGACAGGCGGAAAGTCTAGCAATTAGATTCGAAATAATATGAAGTGGAGAGATTGTTTAAGAGTGTGAAAAGGGCATAAATACATGAATCCTTTTCAACAGAAGAAAACATAGAATGTGAAAACTATCCCAAGGCAGAGCAGTACACTGAATTCTACCTTTTTTACTTAGAAAGCTTTCACTAGAAATGAATATGAATGAAAATATGAAACATAATGAAATACATATGAAACATAAAGAAGATACATTTTCTAAACTCATGCCACAGGAATCTCATGAACCAGAGCTGCAATCTTTCATTAATTCTCTGTCAAAATGTACAGTGAGTGACTGGGTTTCTCTCCCACAGTTTCCCAGAAATTCCAACCCTTTACAAAATAACTCTGAATACAATAAATAAGCTTTGCCATGAGAAAGTCAATCAACCCAGGAAATGAAGAGCCAACCATCAGCAGTTACGTTTAATTTTCTATGAAGACCAATTAGAAAAAATCAAATATGAGCATAGATTTTTTGGGTGGTTGTTCGCCTTCATTTGGCCACTTGGATAGAAGCCAAAAATGTTTTTTAAACTTTTCCTTTGATGCCAGGAAAAATGTATTGTAAATGAGTGGGCCCACTTGGAGAAAATTGCGAATCGAAATTTCGTGAAGCGGGAGTGATTTTGGCCTTTGGGTCTCTGTGCGTCGCGCCAAAAACTGTATGCATCGCGCTACTTTAGAGCTGTTTTTGAGGCACCTTCTGAAGTCCAAATTGAGCCCAAGTGTGATTTTTGGAAAGCCCTGCCTTTACTACTCTCCAACCCAAATGAAATTTCTGAATTTGGTGCCCATTTTCCCCTCCAAAACTACAATCTCCCAAGACTACTTCCTGTGTGTCAAAATAGGGGCAGAGAGGTCATTTTTTGGGTGTTTTTGACCTCCTGAGGACTCAAAATCGGCCCAAACTTCTTGGCCATGCACAAAAAATCATTATTTTCCATGGAAAATCCAAAAATGTAAACCTTTTGTCATTTGGAGCTTCCTATTGTAAGCGCGTGCCACGTGGCATGACGCACAGGGAGAAAAAGCCTGTTTTTTGCACAAAAATTTCCAAAAATACCAAAAATGCCGCAAATTTCTTGAAATTTGGGCTGGAGCTTCCTTATCAAGTGTTATGCTGGGATAAAGAGGCTTCGGCCAATATCTAAAGTTGATCGAGCTCCCTTTGCCTCTTTTGCTTCTTGATTGCCTTCCTCAATTTCGCCTTCAAATCCCTGATTCGGGCCTTGCACACTTTGTTTCGCGCCATGTAGTGGAACGCCATGTGTCTCACCAATGCATTTTCCTTGTCAGCCTTGTCCAGTAGCCTCTCTAAGTGCATGTTAACTCTCTCAAGATTGGCCTCCCGATCCTCATTAATCTCTTGGTCCAATGACGTGAGCTCAACTCTTCTCCTTTGCATAGCTTGGCGATTCTCACGAATGTTTTGTAGCTCCATGATTTCCCGCTGATCCTAAAGATGTTTGTTCCTCTGCTCTAGATATTTCATGTTCCAATTAGCCCTCTCCAGGTCAAGGGATAAGGCTTCGATCTCTGATTGCTGCTCCTGGATGATATCTCTAAGTTTGGCGCTTTGTGGACCCGTATCTGTATCATCGTCATGAAGGAGAATGAAGTTGGTCTCTCGTTCACCTGATGGATCACCTGAAGGCCCCTCATCCTGCATTAGATCCTTGCCTTTATCCTATTCCTGTGATGCTGATGGAGGAAGCGAGGCCCCTTCCACCCCGGGTGGAGATAACACTTGCTTTTCCGCTGCAAACAAACGTCTGTTGCCTTTCTGATATGTGATGAAAACAGGCACACTAGCAGTCTCATGGTGCTCATATCGCTGAGAAGGTTCACCCTCATGCTTAACCTCTGATACTCCACGTGAAGCTCTGAAGAAATCACGCGAGATGAAATCATCCCAAGTGATGCCCTGCAATCCAAGCTGATGAACCACCAAAATCTTAATAAGAGAAAAATGATAGACACTGTTAAGTTGCTGCTGAGGTGTTTTGTGCTGTATAAAGATGGTAATCCTCTCTATGTTCTGGCAAATGAAATACAGAATGTTCATCATCCGTACCCTGGTGAAATTCATGAGCAACCTGATGTGGTAAGCATAAAGACAAGAGAACCGTCCCTCACAGCTGAAATATTTCATGATCAATCTCATTAGTGGAGCATATTCATCCTTCAGATATCGGAATGGGAACACTCTCTTGAGCTGCCTTAAGAAACTGGTTTTGATGTATGGCTCATAATGCTACCGGTCAATCTTCTGTTTCTTGTGCCATGTTTCAGAAATGTTCAGTATACCGGTTGCTAATGAGACAGATTCTGGTGTAAGTGTGAAGGTGACACCAGCCAAGATAGCTTGATCTCCGTGCAAGTGCAACACAAAAAGATGAGCCAACTCATGATGAAATTGGACACTAGCCACCTTTTGACAAAACTCATAGCATGACTGATGCTGAAAACAGGACATAGCAAGAGGGCAGGCCTACAATTCTGTAAGAGTGGTTGGTTCTTCTCTAACATGTCTGCCACTCTTATGAGGCCTCCGGGGTGCCTGTTCTTCCACGGGAGAGTCACTTTGGGTTTCTACCTCATAGTCCGATGAATGCTCAGATGCCATGACTGCTATACAAAATACCTTGAAGACAAGATGACTGCTGTGTATGAACTGTGCTTGAACTGCTCTTTTTGGTGTTGTATTTCAATTTCTGCCACCAAGGGAAAAAACCAATGCAACAGGGACTGTTAGGGATTGTTAGGAAGGGGAAACAATATTGAGGAATGAGAATTATTGGGATAATTTTAATTAGGGAGAGGAGGGGGATTTTATATATGGGAATAAGGTTTAGGGTTTGGGATTAGTTATATAGGGTTGAGGAGATTTTAATAAGGGCTAGGGTTTTGGGATGTTGAATGTAATGTAGGATTGATCAACTTGGTGGGGGGGTAGGAAATGAGGCAACAAGGGAGAATGGGGAAGGAGGAGAGTCCTTGGTGACAAAACTGTGAGCTCTGAAACCCTGGCAGCAAATTTGTTTGTGTTGGGTATGAATTTTTGTTTCAACCTTTATTCACCCTTACACCACCATCTCTTATCATAAAATCTGAAGCAATGTCAAGATGGAAGACCCTACCTGACAACTCCACGCAAGGGATGAGCAATTTGAAAAGATTTGACACAATTTCGGGCTATGAACTGTGTGCGCCGTGCCAAGAACCCAGTGCAACACACCCTCTATGTATGTCGCGCCCGTTCAAATTAACTGGGCGGAAATCCCCAGTGCGTTGCGTGCTCTATGTGCGCCGCGCTCCAACCTTTGACACAGTCACGGCCTTTCAACTGCGGTTTGTTCTTCAACCTCCAAATTTGACTTTGCTATAAGATTTCATGAATGTAACTTGGTACAAATGATTTATATACTTGGAGAAATGTCTTGCAAGAGTTGGATTTGATTTTTCTTTCTACAAAACCCATTTTGTAATGTTTTCACTTTGGCACTTTTTCACAATTAATACAACTCTCCTTTTCACACTTCCTTTTGATTTCTTTGATTAAAAGGATGAAACTTTTGGAATTTTTTGTAGGGGTAGCTGACATGGAATTTGGCTAAGGAGACTAGGGCTGTGCTTGGAGAAATTCACTAAGAAACTTTTGAAAATTATTACAAATGGTAAACTGTTGATTTTTCTTCAAAATAGAGTTTTGAAGAACAACCGTAATCTATCGATATGACGATGAAAATGTTTGAATCACAACTTTATAAGAGCCTCCTTCTGGCCTTGCTGGATTTATTAGACATTGTTTGAAGACCAAATGACTAATCCTTAGACTTAATAACTGAAATGACTCTTGTCCATTAAAAGATCAAACATTGACTGTCATGGACTTTAATACACATTGATGAAAAGACCTAAGCCAACAGGTACAAGGCATGAGGGGAATGAATGATAACGCCATTCCGTCAGGTTATGGCATGCCCCTAGTGGAATGCAACTGAATGAATGGAGTGAGACACCTAAAAATGAAATGCAGAAAGAGTTTTGATCTTTGACGGAGGACTGACAAGACCGACTCTAACACCTAGTAAACCAGAAGCTTTAACTAGTCCTACTCCAACATCCCTATAAGGGATAGTTGTTTTGCCGACATGCTGGATACTTTCAGAAGAGGCTAGGTCGGATGAAAATTAAGTTAGCTAGTCTATAGTTAAGATCTTTCCATTATGAGGAAATTTTATAAGCCGAAAGACTGATGAAACAACAACAGTCATAGCGTAAGACCAACTACGACCCAAGAGAAGGTTGTAATCTAGAGGGGCATCAACCACTTCCACATCTAGATTAACAGTTTTGCCTTCAACCCTTATAGGTAAATCCTGTAAAATGCCAAAAGGATGGAACCCACGGCCATCAAAAGCCTTTAGAATCATCGGGGATTGATTAAGTGTAGGAGAACCAAGCGATCTCCAACATTGGATCGACATAATACACGTTGAGGCTCCCTCATCAATCACAGTCCTATAGCAAGGTCTATTTTTGACTAACACTGGAATCTGGAAAGCCATTTGATGAGGTAAGCGAGGTGTACTATTTTCTAGATCGAAAATTATAAGGTTCGAGTCCTAAATATCAATAGCTCCTATAGCCGACAATAGCAATTTACCTTGTGCTGGAAATGATTGCATCACCTCCAAAGTCGACATTGCTGAAGGTGAAATAACCAAATCTTCAACAATGTTATAGTTCTGAGCAGCTCTCGCATGTGGATTGAAGCTAACTTTCGAAGTATACCCTTGGCGGGCGGTTTGATTACTAAGTCTAGTTTAGGTTTCTCAATCTGTAGTGGATCAGAACCGGGAGTTGAAGTTGATGGGTTCGAATTAGAAGATTCTACTTCCTTACCACCAACAAGACTTTTACTTCCATAATCTTGCGATCGTGTGGAAATCCTAACATGGGACATCATCATTATGGGTTCTTCTGAGGCATTTGAGGAAGAACCTATCATCTTACTGTCTTGACTAAGAAAAGGATCCTTCAAAACAACAGGTGTTTGAGAACCTTTGATGATTTTTGCAACCTCAGCACGATGAGGGTAGTCTCTTGTAAAATGCTCTTCGTCAGAAATGAGACAAGGATAACGAGGTTTGCATTTCTCATCAATATATTCCATGCTTGATTGTTTCTTGCTTGCTTGATAGTTGTCTTGATTGTTGGCCCGATTGTTTTTGTTTTTTGTTTTATTCTAAAGGGTGGGCCTGGGCGCGTTGTACTTTTTTTCTAGTTTCTCTTTCGAATTATTATTTGTTTTATTTTTCTTCTTCCCTTTCTTCTTACCGCTAGATTTTGATTTGGTCGTAGATGAATCTACAACATGAATATCGGCAGAAATTTCCGCGGAAGAATCTCTTGTCGGGGAATCTGGTAAAGTTATGATAGGAGAAGAATTCTTGGAAGATTTCTTCTCACTTTTGGTATTAACTGTACCAATCATACCATCAGCGGCATGAGACCCTGAAGGAGCTACAGTTATCTGATTTTGTTTAGGAAGATCGGGGATTTTCTCGTGTAATGTACCTAATTGCGTATAAACGAGGTCAAGGTACTGGGCTTGAGCAATTACTTGCTCTTCAGTAACGACTCCTGCCTTAGCTACATCCTCAGTGATTTTCGGTAATAAAGATTTAACAAACCATTCTGCTAATATCTGATCTGGAATAAAAACTTTCACTAAACGCCGTTGACATCTCCATTCATTAATGTGATCTAAAATGTAAGTCGACGTTGACTGTTTTAATGAAGTTAATAATTCCGTGCCATTGTCATATCTGATAGGCAACAAAAAATGAGTTAAAAACGAAGTAGCTAGCTGACTAAAGTTATAAAAAGTGACTCGTGGTAACTCAATGTACCACTTGGCCGCAAGACCAATTAGAGTGCGTTGAAAAAGCCGTAAACGAATTGAATCATCTAAAATGGAGTTAGATACGCAGAAGAGGTGATAAGTCATCACATGGTTCGACGGATCCTCTCCTGATTTACCTTCAAACTTTGGGATGTCACTGGGCAACTTATTCGGCATTGGCGGTCAAAACGGAAGATAATTAATCAGATCGTTCGTAAGGCGTGACAAATCAGGCAAGTCCAAAGTTGCAATAAATGGTAACTGACGATTAGGGTCTTTGAAACCCTGGGTCATGAGACCAGTCCCAGGAGGAGGATATTCAGGATAAATAGGAATTGGAATTGCATTTGGGATATTATATCCTCCCGGAAAACCAGGATTAACCGGACCATACTGGGGTTGTTGAGGTTGCTGATAAGTATATCCAGGGTACGGTTGATACTGATAGACTAGGTTCTGCACAACAAGACCGAATTGGTACTGTCCCTGATACGGTTGATAAGTAAATTGATGTTGAGTTGTGACAACCATACTTGGATCAGGTTTTCCTACAGGCATTTGAACTGAAGTTTGAATTGTGGGTCTAGACTGAGGTAAATATGCTTGAGGAATTGATGCAGGAATAGTAGAAACTGGAGCTGTCAATACTCCAGAAGTAGGTGGGGTAGATGGAACAGATGTTGCAGCAGTCGTTTGAGGCAGAGTTTGAGGCAAACTAGGCCTAGGCTGAGAAATTACAGAAGGTGCAGAAGTTTGAATAGTAGGCTGGACAGGTTGCTGGGTTGAACGAGAAACCAAGGGTTGTCCAGATTGAGATGACAACTACACATTCAGTTGTAAGATCTGTTGAGATTGAGATGGATCCCACACTAAGTTCATTCCGGGGTATGGACCCATAGAAGGTTGAGCATATTGAGGGCCATAACCGAGTTGAGGGTAGGGTTGATCATTCAAAGGTACATTTCTAGCTCCTTGGACAAATGACTGACCTGAAGGTGGTTGGAAACCTTGGGTTGGGTACTGACCTTGAGGTTGATAACCTTGAGGCACGTATTGATACTGGGGTTGACCTTGAGGTACATATTGATACTGGGGTTGACCTTGAGGTACATACTAAGTCTGGGGTTGACCTTGAGGAATGTACTGTCCCAAAGGTATGTACTGTCCTTGAGGTTGCCCCCCAGGTGGTAATTGGGTACCTTGAGGTTGCCCCCCAGGTGATAATTGAGGACCTTGAGGCTGCCCCCCAGGCGGTAATTGGCCACCTTGAGGTTGCGGATTTGGAATGGTACCTGACATCATAAGAATATCTTATACACTCAACGGTTTAGTTCCGTTATTACCAGTTAATAACCCTTGTTCAACAGGTTGAGGAGATGCTCCCGAAAAAGTACCAGTAAGTCACTGATACCCAGAGGGAATAGAAGGACCACCATATAAAAATGTTTCTGGAGATTGAGAAAACATGGATGACTGTCTCGACATATTCAAAGGAGGATAATAACCTCTAGGTTTTGGATGAAAAGGAATGCGAGGTGGTGAAAAACTTAGTCCCGGGTTTTCCAAAAAATTGGTCAATGAAAGATACCAAGCGTCCCTCCTAGGTGGACTGTAAAAGATCGATTCACGCTCCCTAAGTTCTATAGTTGGTTGATTTTCAGGGATGTAACAAGTTATTCAATAGCAATAAGTCTAGAAGGAATATTTTGGGTAATGACTCTTTCTACCCTGGGTGAACCAGGACCACTGGAAGTTGGAGAGGCAAATCGTAATGTTGGAGTAGCAACAGGTTTAGTTTCAGGTTCAGAAATTTCAGGTTCCTCGGCTAGTTCACTAGTAGAAGAAAAACTACCAGTAACTTCGGAAAATGAAATAGGTTCAATAGTATACTCTGGTGCTTGAACTTTATAATCAGGATGTACAACTAAATAAGACTCTCCTTCTTCAGGTGACCCAACTCTACTATCACTAGGAGTTACAAGGGCTCGTAGCCCTTCAATCTGGCTTGGTGAAAACTCAGGAGGTTAATCGCGAAGTCTACAGGACTTCCTCGGTAATTCAACCACGATTAAATATTTTAATACTTCACACAGAAACAAAGAAAAATCTCAATGAAAACCACCTAAAGTCTTTAAAGAACCAAACAATTTTGAATCACACGCTTAAAGAATCTAGGAGGTCAAACCACACACAAACAGTAACTTTCCATACCGAAAACACTAGTTGGTGATGAAATCCAACGTCGTAGAATTCAATACAGAAATGGCGGTTGGAATAGTTACCCCATCAACCTGTTTAATGAATATACTGGCACAAGTTTCTCCACTAAACCATCTCGAGTGAAGAGAACCCCCTAGAAAATCCAAGTGAGTATAGCTGACGTCTGCTCCAGGTACAGTGGGATCCTCCCTCCACCATCACCTTAGGAAAGAATCCTATAGAATATGGTCACTATGGTTACCAACGAAAACAAATATACCTGGGGGAACAGTCCGTGATCTAATACACACGCAAGGGCAGAGTAGAAAGCTCAATCCCCTTGAAGGCTCCTTGACATAATCCAAGGTTTACCAACAAGTGACCCCAGGCTCCTCGACAATGGTTAATCCGAGGTTTACCGTTTTTAATACGTGTATATCTGCTATCATTCCCAATGAGGAAGGATTGATTACCCCACTGGTTCGGATATGACCTCGTGCTTGACTCCTTTAAGAGGAGCTTCCCAGAGCATAGATGTAACAATTGGAATTTATCTCCTACCGCAAGATACAACTACTTGTTTGTTTTACTATCTTGGAGAGTTAATTACTCCCTACTCCAAGATACTAGCCTAAGCTATGTTGGTGATAAAGAGCCCTAGAAATAAAAAGATTGCTAGATAGATTTTACTTTAAGCGTTATTTTTATTGGTTTTTTCTTAAGTCAAAAGGTGCGGAGATGAAACTTTATGGTGTGAAGACTCGACTCCAAAACACTAAAAATGCACTTAAGATGATAAACAATCCTTTTTCTTCAATGAACTTCTAGCTAAAGAAAGAGTTGAGAATGCAAATGCTTGTAAAAACAAATCTTTCCTTAACAATCAAATGAAAAGAAGAACTTTTTGTCTTTTCCAATAAACTAAAAAACGAGACAACTAGTTATGCTCACGAAAATTTCCCTTTCTTTTCAAACACTCAAATACTACAAAAACAAACTTTTTCAAAAGAGATTTTATTTTTATTTTTTATAAAACACTCAAAAATATTGAAAAATCTAATCTTGAGATCTATAAATTCTAAAAAGCTAATTGAAGTAAAAGCTTACAAGATTTATTTTCAAGGATGTTTTACTTAGTTATGAGCAAACTAAGGACTAATTTGTCCAGAATCATAAATTAATCAAAAAACAACCAGCTTTTGTTTTCTTTTTTTAAAAATGAAATCCAAAACTTTCAAAACAAGTTCTTTTGAAGCTTCGCAAAGAGAAAAACGAGACGTATTCCTAAACAAAGGCGGATTTTACAAATTGGTCAGACTCATAAGGAGACTTGCAAAAACCAGGGTGATCTGAGGTTTCTAAGGCTTCTAAGCTCTGAGTTACTACAAAGACCAAACAAAAATCAAGCCAGGCACACAAAGCTTCTAGAAATTCACCTAAAACCTAAATGCCAATGGAATTAACCTACGAAAAGTTTCTAACAAGACACGTGTAGATCTGGGCAGAGGCTAAAACACATAAACAAATCCTAAGCTTAACTGAATGAAAAGATTTTAAGTTTTTCAAAATTTTGACAGGGTCCGCAGGCCCCCAGTATACCCAGGTGCGGTACCGCTCTGTGTGTAAAGCAAAAGTGTGGGGATGTCCGCACTGTGTTACAAATAGAGGGTGTGGTCCTCTTCCAAAAGCGTGAAAAAAAAAAAATAATTCAAAATCTAAAAAACTGCCCAATCCCACACATCAAGCAAAAACCAGAAACAGAGAAACAATTTCTCAAGTCAAAGTAAAAAACCAAAAATTCAAGTCCCCAGTGGAGTCGCCATTTTGTCGGGAGGATGAATCGTTCTTGCAGACAAGACCGATCTCCCTAGTATCTAATGATATCTAGTGACAAGCAAAACAAACAAATTTTATCTTTCTCTAAATATGAAATTTATAAATAAAGGCCAATAGGTGTTTTAGGCCTACCTTAGGTCCAGTGCTAGTTTGTGGAAGCCACGCTCCGTTGATCCAAATGAGCTCCCTTTTAAAGAATCTACAAACACAAACAAGCACACATATTAAATAGCACCTGCATAGCCAATATAATAAAACCATGCTTATCATGATGATCAAGGAATTCATGAAATAAACCATAGAAGATGTCTTATTGAGAAAAATGAATCTGATTGTATTAAATTTAATCAAAGAAGAACTTTACAACCTTGGTGCCTTGATGTTGTACAAGCTCCTCTCAGGGTCCAGCAAGAATCTCCTCTACTTTGACAAGTTTCACTCTCTTCCCAAAGAAGCCAAAAGGTATGTAATCTCTCCTCTCAAGCTTAACTAGGAAGTCTCAATTCCAACAGAATTTACCCTAAAAAATGTTCAGCTTATAATCTCCCTAGGAACCAGCCCAATGCCTTAATTTATAGTGCAGAGGAGGGAAGTTACTAGGTCCACCTTCAAAGGGATAAGCTCCTCTCATCAAGGGGTTAGCTCCTTTAGTTATGGGATGCATGAACCACCTAGGAGCTAACCAACCACGTCAAGATTCCTTCTAGAAGCATCCAGAATTAACCCAAATTGAGTTTTTAAGAATAAACTTGCGCCTTTTTGACTTTCACAGCGGTCCACACCCACTCCTTTAGAGACAGAGCAGGCAGGTCCGCAGGTAACATGACCAAGGGGTGCGGGACCATAGGTAATGGTAAGAGAAAGTGCGGAACTAGAGGTTTATAGATTTTTCAAAGACTTTCTCTCATTTTTAAAGCTTGACATGGAGAGCTAAGGTTTGAGACTTGCAAAGGAGGATAGTATGAGTGGTGACAGACTCACACTGACTGCAGAAAGTCATGGTGAAAATATTTTGTGTAACAGTGGCCTCTGGAATGGATTCCTCAATCACTGGAAACAATGGTGTTCTTATTCATGTTGTGTTTCCATTAAAAGAATGTATAAATTCATGACACCAAATCAAGCTATATCCATTGAAGCAATGAAAGGCTGATTCCAACCCTTGATTTTGGAATAGTGACAACATTTATGGATAAAACTAAAAATAGGTTCCATCCAGCTCAAATCATTTTACATCTCATGATCTTCTCATCTCATAAATCCTATAACATCGTAAATCCTTCCAAAACATTCCATCCTCCTGGTCAAACATTGTAAATTGTTCCACAATCTTCAATCATTCTAGTTGGATGTTGTAAACCATTCTAGATCTTTGCTTTGCACTGCAAATGGTTTTTCAGAAATGATGGAAATTACTGTTTAGGGAAAACTATGCGGATTTAGGGTTTGATTTTAAACTTCTTTATTATGACTCAAAATGCTGCTAAATTTCATATCAAGGATAATAAGGCATACAAATTTGTTAGAAACCAATTAGGAATTGGAAATTATAGGGACAACAACTTGAGAACATAATTTTTAGTTTTTCCTCTCAATGCGATGAAAATATTTCGTAGCGTAGTAGTATGAAAATATCTCATAGCACCAACTATAAGCTTGTGATAGGCTGATTTTGTTGCAAAAAATTAGGGAATTCTTAGGATTTGGTTAAAAAACTTGTTTATATATGTTTATTATCTTATATTTTAATTTTTACAAAACAAATTGGAAGGCCCTTACACCCCTTTCACAATTAATTGAAAATCACAACCTATGAACATTTAGGAAAGGTACAAACTTGGTTCTAATAGCTAGCTCCAATGGGGATATTGTCTCCCCAGGAAATAGTAAAGAACATGTAAACCATGTGCCTGATCCATCAAGCTTCTCCCAAGCCTTACCTTGCAACCTACAATTGTGACCCTATCCTTTAGCAGAGATCAATCCTTATTGAAAAATGAAAACCAAATCAAACTGCTGGAAAATTGTTATGACTATGAGCTTATTCAAAAGAAACCTAATCTAATCCACTGAGTTTGTAACATCTCTCAGGAAAATTCCATGTAATAAAGGTTAATAAAGGCAAAATAAATAACCATGGTTGATGGTCAAGACATCCTACGGGGTGTTCATTTGGTTTATTATGGCTAAGGAAATTGGCAAAGGAAATGGCTAATGCTTTCGAAAGGTAAAATGGTATTTTTGGCACATTTATTTATGAAAATAATGGAAATTAGGAGAAAATGGAGGCGAATGGTCACAAGTTTCATGTGAGTAAAATTAAGGAAAATAATGGACAATTATTCCAAGTTGAATTTTTTGCAAGACATCACAGGGGGTGTTCATTTGGTTTATTATGGCTAAGGAAATTGGCAAAGTAATTGGCTAATGCTTTGGAAAGGTAAAATGGAATTTTTGGCACATTTGTTTATGAAATTCACAGAAATTAGGAGAAAAAGGAGGTGAATGGTCACAAGTTGCATGTGAGGAGTAAAATGAAGGAAAATAATGGAAAATGAAGAAAATAGAGGCCTCATTCATAAAAAGGCTTCTGAGGATTAGTTGGTAACCTTTTGTCGGTTTAGTTTCTGAGCTCTCTCATTATTCTCTCTCTCTCTCTGTCTCTGTCTCTGTCTCTGTCTCTATCTCTCTCTCTCTCTTGGACACTTAGAGTTTTCTTGGCACATTTTGGCATTGATTCAAGAAAGGAAAAGAAGGCAATAGGGAGCAAAGATCAAACAGGGAATCGAAGGATCAAGCCGCTACAGAAGGATTCATTGTAGGTATCAATTTTCATGTGTATTTTTTTTCTAGATTTGGCATGCATGGTATTTCATGTGGTTGTTTTGTTGTTGTGGCATGGGTTTTTCTAGGTGTAGCAGTCTTCTTAGCTGATCCTTGTTATTTCCGGATAGCCATGGTGTCATGGGGTTCTCATGTTTATGTTGAGCTGGATTATAGAATGGATTCAAAGATGAGTGGGGTGGATCTCTAAATGATATAGAACATAGCCTAGTGGTTCCTAAACCAAACTATGGGCCACGGTAAAGCCATTGGCCTAGTGACCCTTGCGCTAGACTGTGGGTTGTTGTAATCTAGTAATGTGTTGCCTCGGTGGGCCTAGGAATCCTTAACGATGAATGAAAAGATATACCGTAAAGAGAATAGGTGGTTTTCTATCTGTTGGGACTACTAATATCAGGTTTGGGATATGCCTTAGTTTAGGGCCTAGTGATCTGGGTTTGGCTTGTGGTAAAGTTTGAGAGTCTAGGAGAGAGGAAAATTACTCATGGTGTAGGTGGATAGATATGGTGGCATCCATGCATGTTTTTCCTAGTGATTGGGTGGAGATAACAGTAAATCATGTTATGATGTGTTAATTGTGGTCACTTAGTGATCCCAGACGGATTACGGTAAAGCATGGTTTCTATTGATGAGGGTGAGGTAGTTTAGCCTCGGTATGCCCTTGTTGGTTCTTTTGGTTTGAGTCCCACATTGATGTTTGTAATATGGCACAGGGTTGAATGAGTAAAGAGATATTTCACTCATCCATTCTATGGTCGGGTGCAACGCGAAATTCCCATCCTGGGTTTGGTTTTTACATCATTAATGAAAGGTTATTTCTCCTTGTATTTCTATGAGTATTTTGATGGATTATATGTTGTTTATATGGCTATACTTTCATGAGTATTTAGGTTGTTATTATGCTCGTTATATGTGTGTTTTATGAGAAAAACTATGTATGGCTCTTAGTATGTTCATACTTGTATATGAATGGATAATGTATCTATGGTTTAATAGATGGTAATGAAGAAAATTACATGAAGGAATAATGGTTCTTAGTGATTCTAAAATAATTACAATATCCCTATGTTTAATTTTGTTTGTTACACATGTAGATTACATGCTTGCAACATGTTTGATGAAATGCTTGTCATCGCTAGTAGGGGTCTAATTAAGTAATTGTTTAATTTATTGCTTTTTCACCATTGTTTCCATGCTATTTTTCTACTCCTATGTTATGAATCCATTCTGGCCATTGACTTGGGCTCTGGGCCTGAAAATGTGACTCAAATCTTGGGGATGATGGCACAGAACTGGAAAAATGAATCTCTAGATGTTGGTAGGAAAACCTGTGAGAGCGATTATGGGTTTCTCGATGTTGTCATGCCTATAGCATAAGAGCGAATCAGTCTTAACATGGTCAAAAACCCATTAGGACCTAAGGAAAAGTTGTCTGAAGTGTTGGATTGGTTCTTGAGGGTCGTGAAGTTGATGTTGAATGTATGTGTGTGATGCTTCCATCGATTCCACTTACTTAAGGTCACATAGGAGGTTGAATCCAATCATAGTATTCTCTCGTCTCATGTTTACCTTGGTTGGCTGGTCACCTAGGTAGATGTGGGAGGAGGGTGTTACAGAGTGGTATCAGAGCACAGTTCACCCGTTAGACTAGATGGGAGTTGTGTTTTGGTCATGCATTAATTTTAGTTGCATGTGTGTATATTACAATTGCATTTCATGTGCTTGTTGCATTTCCTTGATGTTGATGATGATGGTAGTAAGGTTGTCATGAGGAACTTGATGATTGATTTTGTGGAATGCATCATTATAAGTATATGACTGGTTACATAATATTGTATGTTTCTTACATGTTGATTATATGTCTCTTGAGTACATGCTTGTATGTTATCTTGAAATATTGTATGTTTTATTACATGTATCAGTCTTGTAGGTTGGTTACAAGAATTGATCGCTTAAGCTTGACTACATTCGTCTATGCATATGTGTAGTTGATTAGGCATTGCTTATGCATGTTGATTGTTTCATGTGGCATTGTGTACAATGGAGTAATTGTTGTTGTCATGCTTGAGGTCATAGCATGCATTGTTGATATGGCCTTGCATTAATGACTGGACCCTAGCTAGAAATATGTTTATGTGTTTATGCACTCACTTTATATATGTCTATATGCTATTATGTTTATTTTATACATGTATGGCATTGATTTGTTGATATTGTAGATGGGATATGCTCCCAAAATTATACTAAGGTACATTGATTTATTGTGATTTGGTTCGTTTGACATATTATGCATTGTAGGAAATAAATAAAAAATGGCTACCAAGGTGGTAGACTACATAGAATCTCCTTATGAATTAGATGGGAAGCGTGGTGTGGGAAACTCTTCTTATTTGGAAGACACATTGAGAATCTTAAATGAAGAAATAATGAGTTATAAGCATGACAATGACAAGATCATACAAGCATATTAGAAACAAGCAGAGGTTAATCCTATACTTCTTTAGAGTTTGTCTGAATTGCAGTGACAAGGACCACTTCGGATCATCCATAGACAAGATTATAGAACTAATGGGGCATATCCCAGTAGGTCTCTTGGTAGACACAAGTCATATAGATCATATATGGTGAGAGATGTTAGATTTTGGATACTCCAGATATAAGAGGCGATAGATACAGGTACTATTCTAGTTCTAGTTCTGATAGACATGGTGATCATCATTTCTATCATCCTTACAGGATGAATGATATGGAATACTTGCAAGATGAGTTTAATAAAGTGAAGCCACCTACTTTTGATGGAGAAGTGAAGAAGCCGGAAGATGTAGAGGCTCGGATACATGGGATGAACAATTTTTTTAAGTTGCATGAGTAGATACATAACATGAAGGCCAGAGTAGAGATCTCCATCTTGAAAGGTAAAGCAAACATTTGGTGGGATGATGTGAAGCAGGTCAAAGCTATCAAGACAGATGATTTGAGTTAGAGTGAGTTCAAGAGGACTTTTAGGAAGAAATACTTGTTACCAAGTTACTATGATAGTAAGGCCAAAAATTTCTATGAGCTAAATATGTGATGAATGATAGATGAAGAGTACACGACGAAGTTTCTCGAGCTATTGAGGTATGTAATGTGTCTTACTGATGAGAAGGCTAAATTTCAATGGTATTTCAATGGTTTTCCATTAGCATTTAGAGATCAGGTTGAGTATGACGAGCCTTGGTCACTTGAGATACTCATTGGGAAATTGAATAACTTCTATGAACAGTCAAAGAGTAAGAATGAATCTTAGCAATTATGGAAAGGGAAATACAAAGGTAAATGTAAATAGAAGCTTAAGATATCAACGCCTCAGAATGCAGATGAGAAAGAAAATGTGGCACTACAAAAGAGGTTAATGCAGCTATATTGGGACATGAGTTGCAACAACTACATAGATGTGTTGGTACTATTTTATTGGAGTGTTGGACATGTAGAAATGAAAATCTTAAGAGAGATTGGCTACATAATCATGGTTGTAGGCCTCATATATATAGTGCGCAGGAGGCACAAACTATTTGGGATTTTGGTCATAGAATTCCTCATATCTATGCAGCAATGGACAATAGGAAAATAGAGCATCAAGAATCTATCATTGAGAGGGACGGTAAGCTTTGTGATCAAGTTATTTACATTTTCATTGACCCTAGATCAAATCCTAGTTATGTTAGTCATGAATTGGTGGATAAGCGTGGTTTGAGTAAGGAATTGCATTCAGAGTGTTGGTTAGTGCAGTTGGCTATAGTTACAAAGAAGTGAGTGAATTATTGGGTAAGAGCTCATGCATTTGATTTGAATGGTATTCCTACTATAGCACATCTAAATGTATTACCATTGGGATCACAAAGTATGTTTTTGGGCATGGATTGGTTGTATATTCATAGAAACAAGGTAGACTCCTATGAAAAATCCATTGAGTGTGTCGATGAAAATGAAGAACCAAGAGTCTTACAGGGAAAGAAGAAACCCACATCAGTTAGGATGGTGACAACTATGTAAGAAAAGCGTAGTCGTAGGAAAGGTTGTACGGTATTCATAGTGCACATTTAGAGTGATAAGGGTAAGGAGGTTTATGATGCATATGTGTTGAGAAGGTACCCAATTTTGTAGCAGCTTTAGGATGCATTTCTTGATGACATTATAGAGTTGCCACCTCATATGGAGGTAGATTGTTCTATTAAGTTAGTGCTAGGGGTAGCGTCAGCATCAAAATCACCTTACATGATGATAACACCTCAATTGGTTGATTTAAATTTTCATTTTAAGGAAATGTTGGACAAGGGATACATTAGGCTAAGTGTATCACCTTGGGGTGCACTAGTATTGTTTGTGAAGAAGAAACATGGTGCTCCTAGGTTATGAATTGACTACAAAAAGTTGAACAAAGTGACCATCAAGAATAGGTATCTATTACCAATGATTGATGACTTGTTTGATTAGATGAAGGGAGAAGCAGTTTTCTTAAATATCAATATGAGATCCGAATACAATCAAGTATGCATCAAAGAGGAGGACGTTTACAAGACATTTTTCTGGACCATGTATGGGCATTATGAGTTTGCTGTAGTTCCATTTGGCTTAGCTAATCCTCCAACTACGTTTATGTGCATGATGAATAGTGTGTTGTGTCCATACTTGGATAAATTTTTTATTGTGTTCATTGATGATATATTGTTATATTCTAAAAATGAGGAAGAGCATGTCAAGCATTTAGTAGCACTATTGAGGTTATTGAGAGAGCATCAGTTGTATGCTAAGATTAGCAAGTGTAGTTTCTTTCAGATTGAGGTGCACTACTTGGGGGATGTTGTCTCCAAGGAAGGTGTTGCAGTAGATCTAGATAAGATAAGGGCCATCATGGAGTGGGTAGCTCCTAGGAATGTGGACGAGGTGAGATCTTTCATTGGATTGGCAGGCTACTATAGAAGGTTCATCAGGAACTTCTCACAAATTTCTTATATTATGACATCATTGCAGAGGGAAGGTAAGAAGTTATAATTGACAGAAGAGTGTGAGGCTAGCTTTGAGAAGCTTAGGAAGTTTTTGATGCATGCACCAGTGCTACAGATTGTAGATCTGGATAAAAAGTTTGTAGTATGCACAAATTCTTGCAATAGAGGACTTGGTGGAGTGCTTATGCAAGATGGACAGGTGGTATGCTATGAGTCACAGAAACTAAAGGAGCACGAGTAGAACTAACCGACACATGATTTGGAGTTAGTAGTGATCATACATGAATTGAAGATGTGGAGGGACTATATTCTTGGTAGGAGGTTTGAAATAATGAGTGATCATATTGGGTTGAGGTATTTGTTTGACTAGCCAAATTTGAACACTAGGCAGGCTAGATGGTTTCCCAATATTAGTGAGT
Organism: Pinus tabuliformis; assembly: GCA_031772625.1. Classification (NCBI taxonomy): domain Eukaryota; kingdom Viridiplantae; phylum Streptophyta; class Pinopsida; order Pinales; family Pinaceae; genus Pinus; species Pinus tabuliformis. Next base: position 1,506,474,078 of record CM062820.1, on the reverse strand, counting down.
TTAATTTTTAGATTAGGTACATCAAAGGTAAAGAGAACAGGGTGGAAGATGCTCTCAGCAGGTAGGTATAGGTAAATCACTTGGAAGTTATGAGCTCCTATGGGATAGACTTATAGGATAGGATCTTGCAGGGAGGTCTGCAGGATGTTAGGCATATGGAGATTATTCATAGGATGCAACAAGGTGATGGTACATGTACATGTGATATTATAGTTACAGGTATAGGTTAAGGTATAGGTACAGGTGGCAGTACAAGTTCACATGTACAGGGTATGGATTTTTCTCTTACAGTGAATGGATTAGTCAGATTCAAATATAGGATACATGTGCCAGATAGTAGTGAGCTTAAGAAGCTGATATTGAGAGAATTTCATGCAAAACCTTATTTAGGTCACCAGGGTTATCAGAAGACATTGAATGCAAGGAATTTTTTTTATTATTGATCGAATCTAAAGAGGGATGTAGAAGAGTTTGTGGCTAGTTATTTGGATTGTCAACAAGTGAAGAGAAAGTGTAAACATCCAGGTGGACATCTAAAACTGATTGTGATTCCATAGTGGAAATGGGAAGTCATTTCCATGGACTTCATCACATCATTTCTAAAGACAATGAGACAACATGATTCCATCATGGTTATTGTGGAAAGGTTGACAAAGGTTGAACATTTTATTCCAGTGAAGTCTACATTCATAGCTAATGATGTAGCAAAGGTATTCCTCAGAGGTGTGGTTAGGTTGCATGGTGTTCCAAAGAAGGTTGTGTCATACATGGATGTGAAGTTCACTTCCAAGTTTTCAAAGGATTTGTTTTCAACTTTTGGCACAAATTTGGCCTTCAATATAGCTTTTCATCTGCAGACAAATGGACAAAAAAAGAGGCTCAATAGGATATTGGAGGACATGTTGATGATGCATGTGATGCATCAACAATGAATGTGTTAAGAGTACCTCCTACTGGTATATTTCGCACAGAACAATGGGTATCAGGAATCTTTGAGGATGAGTCCAATTTTTATGGGTGGAGTTGCAACACTCCCATTAGTTGGATTGATCCGGTTAGTAGGGTATTTTTTGGACTAGACATGTTGGCAGACATGGAACGGGAAATGCAAGTGATCAAGAAAAAATTAAAGGCAACATAGGATGGGTAGAATAGTTATGCAGATAAGAACATGTTGTTCAAGGAGTTCCATGTTGTAGAACATGTGTATGTGTGCATCAAGCCAAAGAAGGGCTCCTTACGGATTGGATCATGTGCCAAGCTAGCACCATGGTTTTGTGGACCCTTTAGTATCATTGAGAGGATTGGGCCAGTAGCCTATCAAATTACACAGCCTCTAAAAGTGAAATTTCATTATGTTTTCTAGGTATCATTACTGAAGAGGTATGTTAAAGATGTTGATCTTGTGATTGACTTGTCTGTATTAAAGGTGGAACCAGATGGAGGATTCCAGCCGGAGCCTCAATATATATTGCAGAAAAAGGGTCTCATGCTCCGAGACCGAGAAATCAAGCAAGTTAAAGTGCAATGGAAGAAATTTTGTCCCATTGAAGATGCATGGGAGATGGAAGATCAAATGTGGGCTATGTATCCTTCCTTGTTTTTCGATTGAGGCAAACCATTTTTGACTTGGTGTTTTGGTGTGATTTTGGTATATGCTTTAGTATATGTTTTGATGACGTTTGGTATATGTACATATGTATATGGATGTAAATACCATCATGAGATATGTTATAAAGCTCCAATAAGTGGTATGGGTGTCATGTTGGTTTTCCTTTTAGTAAGGTGATCATTGTAATATTGCATTAAGCTATGTTATAAAGCTCCATCGGTAGTATATTTGCTCTTTAGTGATTTTGTTGAAGTCCTTGTTTGGTCTAACATCGAAGATGGTGTCCTCGAAGGGGGATGGATCTCTAACAACCCTAGTGAAAATTCCATGTAAGAAAAGTTAATGAAGGAAAAGACAATAAACATGGTTGATTGGACAATTATTCTAAGTTGAATGTTGGGCAAGACATCCTAGGGGGTGTTCATTTGGTTTATTATGGCTAAGGAAACTGGAAAAGGAAATGTATAAGGCCTTGGAAATGTAAAATGACATTTTTGGCATAGTTATTTATGAAAACAATGGAAATTAGGAGAAAAAGGAGGTGAAAGGTCACATGTTGCATGTGAGGAGGAAAATGAACGAAAATAATGGAAAATGAAGAAAATAGAGGCCTCATTCATAAAAAGGCTTCTGAGGATTAGTTGGTGACCATTTTTTAGTTCAGTTTTGGAGCTCTCTCATTATTCTCTCTCTCTCACTCTTGGACACTTAGAGTTTTCTTGGAGGAATTTGGCATTGGATCAAGAAAGGAAAACAAAGAAAGAGGAAGAAAAGATCAAGTAGGGAAAGGCAAGATCAAGTAGATAAAGTAGGATTCATTGTAGGTATCGATTTTCATGTGTATTTTTCTTTCTAGATTTGGCATGCAAGGTATTGCATGTGGTTCTCTTTCTGTTGTGGCATGGGATTTTCCATGTGTAACCAAGTTTTCAACCTAGCATTGTCATTTCTAGATAGCCATGGTGTGATGGTGTTGCCATGTTTTAATTGAGTTGGATTTCCAGATGGATTCGAAGCTAAGTGGGGTGGATCTCTAAATGGTAGAGCACATGGCCTAGTGTTCCCTGAACCAGACTTTGGATCATAGTAAAACCACTGGCCTACTAACCCCTAAGGTAGACGTGAGTTTCGATAAAGACAAGATTGTGTTATCTTGGTGGGCCTAGGAATCCTTTCTGGTGAATGACACGATATACGGTTAAGCCAAAAGGTGGGTTGCTCTCTGTTGATCATAGTAATCCTAGGTATGAGATATGTGGTAAAGCCTGGAAAGTGGCTCTCATTTTAGGGCCTAGTGATCGAGGTTTGGATTGCAGTAAATCCTGAGAGACAAGGAGATAGGAAAATTCCTCACGATGTAGGTGGAGAAATCTGGTGGCATCCATGCTTGTTTGGCCTAGTGATCAGGTATAGATCACATTAAATATCATTATGATGTGTTCATTGTGTTGGCCTTGTGATCAGGGATGGATTACGGTAAATCCTAGTTTCTATTCATGAGGTTGAGGTGGTTTAACCTCAGTATGACTTGGTTGGTTCTTTTGGTTTGAGTCCCAGATTCATGCTTGGAATATGGAATGACAGTGAATGGATAAAGAGAGATTTGGCTAAGCCATTCTATGGTCGGGGAGAATGTGGAAGTCCCATCCTGGGTTTGGTATTTGCATCATTAATGAAATGTTATTTCTCCTGGTATTTCTATGAGTATTTTGTTGGATTATATGTTGTTTATATGGCTATAGTTTCATGGGTGTTATTATGTTGGTTATAGATGTGTTTTATGACATCGTCTATGTATGGATCTCCGCATGTTTTTACTTGTAAATGAATGTATAGTGTATATATGGTCTAATAGATGGTAATGAAGGAAATGACATGATGCAATAACGGTTCTTAGTGATTATTAGATAAGTACAGGATCCCTATGTTTAATTCTGTTCGTTACACCTATAGATTACATGCTTACAACATCTTTGGTGAAATGTATACATCGCTAGTAGTGATTTGATTAAGGTCTTGTTTAACTTATTTCTTTTTCGTTATTGTTTCCATGTTATTTTACTACTCCTAAGTTATAATTCCATTTTGGGTAGTGACCTAGGCTCTAGGTCTAAGAAAGTGGCTCAAATATTGGGGTCGATGCCAGAGAACTGGAAAAATGAGTCTTTGGACACTGGTAGACAAGATTGTGACAGTGACTTTGGGTTTCTAAACACTTTTATACCTATAGAATGAGATCTACTCAGTCTTAAGTTGGTCAAAAATTTAGTATCACCCAAGGGCAAGCTATCTGAAGTTTTGGGTTGGTTCTTGAGGGTCCTAAACCTAATGTTGAATGTTTTTGTGTTATGTTTCCATTGATTCCACTTCCTTAAGTTCACATAGGAGGTCAAATCCAATCATAGTAGCCTATTGTCACATGTTTACCTAGTTGGATGGTTACTTTAGTATATGTGGGAGGAGGGTGTTACAAAGTGGTATCAGAGCATAGTTCACCCTTGGGACTGGATGAGCAATGTTTGTTGGTCATGCATGCATGTCAGTTGCAGTTGCAACTCAAACTAAAATTTGAATCTAATCTGAACCTTAAAAAAATTGTACAATTTTAGTCTACTTTCTTACTCCATGCATGTTGCAAAAGGATCCTCACAAAAAACAAAACTAATATGACCGTTTTGCCAAATTTTGTCACGCTAAAAAGCAGTTGTTGGGTGCAGGATCCCCTAAGGGTAGTTTTGGACTGAAGGGCCCATATTTTGGTTAAATTCTATAATCCAAGTGTAAAGACTCCACGTTTTGTGCTCACGGAGCGTGTAGGTGTTAAAGAGTCATAGGGTTGTCGACCATTATTTTGGAAATCTAATGTCAGCTATAAAAGATCTACCCACAGTCCGTGGACCACGAGATTGTATAAATAGATCTAATCTCTAAGTTGTTTGATAGCAAGAATTGAAGATGGAAAAGAAGAGATCATGTATGAAAAACAATGCTGAAGTAGAAGTCTAAGTTTTGGGTTGTAGTGTAGGTAGAGGCTCTACAACTGAGTGCGCAGAGGCTTAGGGTGGAAGTCTACATCTAAGTGTGCGGACCCCTGCAGTTGAGTGTGCAGACCCCTGCAGCTGAGTGCGCAGACCCCTACAGCTAAGTGCGCAGGGTGGGTTGAGTCTATAATCTTCTAGAATTATCAATAAAAAGAAGTATTCTATAATTTCTGTGTCTTTATTTCCTGTTTATGCATCTTGTTATGTTGAGTAGGAGTTTCACTTATAATGCTTATATGATTCATGAATGTTTGTAAATGTATTGGTTAAGTGAATGCAAGTAACAACATCTATTTACGCGAAGCTAACTAGGATCAGTTAATAAGATAAGTAATACACTTATCCTAGTTTGGGAGATATCATAGTTAACTTTCCTTGCAGTGCGAAAGTCCCTGAGCCCATGTTGGGGCTGTGTGAAGGTTGATCGTATACTTTCACAAGGGTATTGAAGGCCGGAATAGAGGGTTTGTCTTACAAGCCCTAGAGTGAGATCACCTGCACGAAGGCAGGGATGGGAGAGATCAAACGACATCACAACCATCTCAAGGGTGCGAAAACTTGGTTCCAGCATCCCCCCATACTACTTCAAGTGAGACTTCAGTCCCCGCTCTGTGGGCTGATGCCAAAAGGGCCAGTAGTGTAGCAATTTGTTTGGCTAATTAATGTTGAAGCTATGTCAGCCCCCCTCAAGCCAACAAATTGTACCATTGTTTGGATCAGGATCTGCATAACAGATGTGTGACATCGTATCATAGGAATCCAACTAAGAAGGAGATTGGAGACTGGTTGGATAAAAAAATCCACAAATTCATGGCACAGGAGAAGAAAAACCCATGACTGAGAAAGGAATAGTGATTGGATCGGTACCTGTATATAGAGATCCACGAGATATTTTTCTACTCTTTCCCTATTGAGCTATACAAGTGGATCACGAAGCTAGCAAATAGCCAAGGAAGGTGGAAACTAGACGGTCCTATTGTGTGGACCCCAGAGTTAGTGCAAAGTTTGGAAGCATCAGAGGATATGATCAGCCGTTATCGATCATTGGCTTGATTGCATCATAAGAGGATTTTTTATTGAATTCGCGGTCGACACCTCAGTCAGCTATAGCAAGGCAAAGTGACACTTTTTAAAATGACCATGAGGTAAGTACGTAAAATCTTTGAATACTTGGTTTAAAATGTTGTTGTGCAAAAAACAGGTTAAGCAGCTACCTTGATGTTTGGGACTATGTGAAGCAGAAAATTTTCCACAAACAAAGGAAATAAGGGTCCAAAGTATAGCCCCTTGATTTCACCTCCACGAAGGGATGAAGAAGTGATAGCAAAGGTTTCTCTACAAAGTGCTATTCAGTTAATAAGACAAGGATTCCCGCGAATACCACCTCTTCCCACACCACCTCCGACTTCATCGCCATCACCTCAAACTTCACTTGTACCACCTCCACAACGGTTTAGTATGGAAAATACAGTGAAGTTGTCTTTGTTCAAAGGCTTTGGAAATGAGGACCTGGACCAATTCTGGTTCGTTGTGAGGGCTATATGGGAAGCTCAAGGTGTTACAGATGATCACATAAAGAAGGTGACACTCGTTAGTGCTTTGCAAGATCCCGCGCTAACCTGGTATATTAAGTACTCTAACAATAACCTGAATGCTGGAGTAGCAAACATCCAGGCAACACTAAATAAGGAATTTAGTAGGCCTAAATCTAAGGTGCAGTCGATTGTGGGATTCAAAAGATCACAATGCAACTAGACAAGATGCCTTGGGAACTAGATCAGAGGTTCAAATGTACAATCCATGAAACCAACATGAATTTCACAGATGGACAACATCGCGAGTGGTTTGTGGCTTCGATACAACCACACTTAAGAAGTGTGTTGTCATAGCAGAAGATAACAACTCAGGCAAAGGCCTTGGACATTTCCATGAGACTACATGAGACTCTGTTGCAAGATCCTAATCTAGGAGTTCAGCAGATCCATGCACAACTGAAGAATCTTTACCTTGAGATGCAAGGTCTAAAGCAGGATAGGGCGGTTCAACTAGAGGTATTATGCGAGGAAGTATGCTTCTTGAAATGCAAGAGTCAGGGTCATGACAAAGACCATTGCCTGTTCTTTGTGAATTACCGTGCAAGGGGAGGACCAATTCCTTTAAGTCTGGAAGCTCAAGCAAGACGTAGTGTGGGGCCTGCATTATGGTGCGCTATCTGTCAGGTAGCTGGAAAATATGCCACGGATAACTGTCACTTGCTACAAAAGTATGTACAAGCACTGCAACAACTATTCTCCAACTTTTGTAGGTTAATAAGACATGATGAGCATACTTGCAGGAGCTATGAATTGATGATGGATAGAACTCCTGCCTACGGGGTTTAGGTCGAAATGCGACCCCTCGACTAGATTGTAGGAATGGCGCGGACGGAATTTCTAGGGCATGGACAAGGCCGAGGTGAAGGAGGACCTGGTAGAGGTCGAGGAAAGTTGATTTGCTACAATTACGGAGGACCAGGACACTATGCCCATGATTTCACTAATCCAATGCATTCGTCATGCAGGTATTACATGTTCTTTGATCATTAAATAGAAGATTATCCTACACTGATAGTTAGGATATGAGACAAAGGGGCGCTACCACCTCCAATGCTTCAAATCTTGTAGATGATGAAATCTGAGCCACGCGAGGAGCATCCGAACGTAAACATAGTGCTTAGGAGTTGGATCGCGATAGGGGATGACAAGGGGAAAAAACCAGAAGACAATACATGGGTTCGCAAAGGCCTGGGAAAAGAGGCTGAATTCGACTTGGAGCATGCTCGTGAAGCCTTCATGGAAGCTAAGAAGAGCTTCGCTAAGGCTTCCACCTTAGGAAGCAAGTATAAGCCTGAGATGGAGATGGACCCTTCTATGCTCACAACTTTCCTGGAAACCTGTATGAAGTTATGGTGCGATAGTAAGGCTATGAAAGGGTTACAAGAACTCATCAATAGATGTGTTGGGACTGTGCCAGGTGAGCCGTGCGTAGTACAAAAAATTGGCAAGCATAAAATGAGGACGGGACAGGAGATGAGACTGGCAGAACAAATAGGAGAATATGAAATGGATCAGGTCATTTTGGACCTGGGGTCAGATGCGAATGTCTTACCAAAGCAGACTTGGGAGAGAATGGGGAGACCTATGCTACAATGGTCTCCGATTCAGCTAAGTATGGCGAATTAGTAGAAAATCATCCCCATGGGGTGGCTGTAGCGGGTGACCGTGGACATTGAGGAGGCAAGCGTGCTAGCAGATTTTGAAGTAATAGAGTAGTCGATGATAACAATCCCTACCCTGTGCTCCTAGGAATTAACTGGGCTACTGATATGAATGGGGTAATCAATCTACAGAAATGAAAGATGATTTTTGAGCAGAAATCACTACACGTAATAATAACCCTGGATCCCGCTGAAGGATCGTGCTATATGGAACCAGTCCGCGATTATGAGAGTTATGATGATTTGGATTGCATCTATAAGATAATAACATGAGACCAAGACTGAGTGAATCCAACTACAGATGGACAGATAACATGGGATCGCGAGAGTTCTTGCACTTTGGATTCCAACAAAGAAATAGAATGTTGGCATAATCGATTACACGAAGTAACTATGCTTAATTGCGACATGATGACCTGGTCGCTGCGCTGTGTGTCATCAGAGGCAAGAAACCTGCCTACATATCATGGTATAAATGAGGTAGATATCCTTTTGGATGGATTTGAAAGGGAGATACCAGAAAAGCAGTGCTTCTAGGCCTTGGACTGAACACTGAGCGCTACACCCACAAGATGGTGGGGTACGCACAAGGGAAGCTTTGATGATTGGTGTGAATGTAGGAGGATGATAAGAACATGATTTGGCAAGCCTAATATGCGATTGAAAAACAAGTATTATGGGCAGAATGATCTGCGCATGCATCTGGCCAAATGGACATAGGCTTACGTCGAAAAGCCCTAACCTGAGTGGGTGCACCTGTTTTGTCATACCCTAGATATTATCCTAATGTATATAGAAATAGAGCTCTACCATGGGATAGGTGATTGGGATATCCTACGTAAAGGATACATGATGACATTTAGTTTTGAGGACGGGTTTGATAGTATTGATGATGTGCTACAAGACGTGAAAGAAGCCATATTTAGGATACCGTAGGATCCTTTAGACCTAATTCAGCCTGAATGGGCTACTTAGTTGAGGCACACACTCAAATTTTATAATGTAACTGTTGAAGATGAGGATGAGGATCCGCGGAAGACCTGGAAACAGAAGGCCACCTTGAGGTTCAAGGACCACACATTAAGAACCCTGATATAACATCGCCAGTGAAAAAAAAACAAGTGAACATTGGTATGGAGGTAGAACCCAAATTCACGAAGATTGGAGACTACTGGGACGATGTGACGGTGGATAGGGTTGTTGAATTTCTCCGCAAATACGAGGACTTACTCCCTACCAACTTTTCAGATCTGAAAGGAATAATCGAAGACCTAGTTATGATAAATATCACGTTAAAGCCCGACGCGAAGCCAGGTAAGCAGAGGCCTTACTGACTCAATCTGAAATACAAGGAGAAGGCTTGGTTAGAGCTAGACAAGATGCTAGCAGCAGGAATCATTGAGCCTGTGGAAGAATCCAATTGGGTAAGCCCTAGGGTGGTGCAAGAGAAAAAGCAGAAGGATGAGATCAGGATATGCGTGGATCTTAGAAAACTGAATGACCTAGTGAATAAGCCTGTTCTGGGGGAGAGAATCTACAGATGGCTCTTATTGTTCCAAGAGTACGATAAGCTTGGATGGCTAAACATATGACCTAACCACCTGTCACACATCGAGACAGGTAAGGAACCCACTAATTTGGAGGATGGATTACTTGACACGTAGTTATTTGCAGTTCATGTCACGGATGGTCATTTCGAGTATATAATAAGCTTCCTACCAATAGGAACTGCACCGAAAGGATACTTTGTCCAGCAAAAGAAGAAATTAGTGGTGCACGCAATAGATTTCTCTATCATTGTTGGGCATCTATATAAGATGGGGATTGATGAGATATTGTGATGCTATGTACTTGAGTTTGAACGAAGTAGCATCCTCATAAACGCTCATGGAGGTGTCATGGGAGGACATTATGCAGGGAGAGAAACTGCACAGAGGATTCTATGCACAGAGTTGTGGTGGCCAACCCTTCATCAGGATTCAAAAGCATATTGCAAGGAATGTGATGTATGTCAAAGAACAGGCAGGCCATCATAGAGGGATGAAATGCCTTTGAATCCACAAATGATGTTGCAACCTTTCGAGAAGTGGGAAATAAATTTTGTAAGACCCATTTAGCCACAAAGGAAGACAAGGATGAGGTACATTATCACTACGATGGATTATTTAACTCGTTGGGTAGAAGCACAGCCAGTGAAGTATTGCACAGGCGTGACGACCGTGAAGTTCCTATTTCAGAATGTACTGACATGATTTGGATGTCCCAGGATCTTGATGAGTGATCGTGGAACACACTTCCTGAATGAGACGATCAACACATTAACGGAGGAATTTTTGGTATATCACCAGAAGAGCACACATTATCACCCACATGCTAATGGTGTAGTGGAAGCATTCAACAAAGTGCTTGAAAAAGCTTTGACAAAGGTTTGCAATGCTCAACAAAGTGATTGGGACCTATGAATACTTGCAGTATTGTGGTTTTATTGAACAACATGCAAAAAGATGATGGGACAAACCCCTTTAAGGCTTGTTTATGGTGTGGAAGTTGTAATGCCTATGGAATACATCATGCCTAGTATGTGCATAGCAGCTCTCACAGGTATGACAGATCGTGGAGTCCTGGAAGAGAGGCTCGCACATCTAGATGAGCTTGAATAAGAAATATTTTTGGTTGGGTTTCACCAACAGGTCCAAAAGCAATGTGAAAAGGCATGGCATGATCGACACCTCAAGCTATGCACATTTAAGGTAAACGATCTGGTTTTGTTGTATGATAGTAAGTTTGATAAATTCCCCGAAAAATTTAGGATGCACTAGTTAGGGCCTTATGTTATTAAGAAGATTACCGACGGAGGAGCAGTACAAATGGTCAAGTTAAATAGAGAACCCTTCCCATGAAAGGTGAATGGTAGTCACTTGAATCCATACACTGCCAGTCTGGCCATGTGACTAAATGAAAGTAGCATAGTCTTAGTGCTCCACGTAGTTGAAAGGAGGCGCATGACTATAAAATACACTTCCCAGGTTGGGGAGCTGTGCAATTTCAGGACTGCAGGAAGCAGGGAAGTGTCACAAGGTCCACAATAGTGCGAAGGCAGCTGCGCTACTCGTGGAAATAATGGGCAGGTCCACCTGAAAGTGACTGTTAAAGTCACTTTTTCACAATAGCAGCGCAAATATAAGCAGGGAAGGTGATGCAGAAGTGTCGCGCGAATGAGGTTCCTGTGCCTATGATTGCACTAGTAGCCCAATGCATTGAGGGACTCCAATTTAACTGGGAGAATTATCTATGTGGTGAGTTCCTTGTGAACTATCGCAAGGCACAGGAGCAGGTTAAGACGTTCCACTAGGTGTGGCTCTTACTGTCGATTGTACCGATGGCATGGGAGCTGGTTTAAGATAGCTAATTCCCTTTGGTCGCACCAGACCTTCCAGAGGCAGTGAAGTATGCTTCGCGGTGGGTGACTAAGGAAACATAGTGCGTAAAAGAAAGAAATGTCTTTTGGATCTTGATGGAGATGAGTTTCCGGATGGGGATCAATCGTAAGCTGTGGTGGTCACCCACAATATACACTAGTTTGTAGAGCTTTGTAGAGTTCAAAGTTGAATTTCACCATGTCTTTATCAAGGCGTAGAAGGACCCTACGAAGACATGCCATAACTTACCATATCTGGCAACTGATGGAAGTCACCTTCACCCAAGGCTGAGGTAGAAACAGAGGAGCTGACAGAACAAGGTGGCGCAGACCTGCAGATGACGTCCACCCAACTCAAGCGTCAGCGACCGTCAAAGAAGGTAGTGTCACGGTAGAAAACCAAGGATTTAAAGACATCCTTGGACCCAATCACCCTCAGTGAGGGGGATTTGCATGATATGGCATAAATGATGAGGGATGTCACCACAGAAGCCCTCGAATAGTTCAAAGAGCAACAGTAATTGGTATCAGTAGCTCTCCAAATAGAGTTGCAGGAGTTGCAGGCTCGCACTCCACATGCTAGCATAGTGTCCACCAGCCTCGCGATCGTTACTTCAGTTGCTGCAAAGATGTTACACACAAGGGTGACGAACACGATATTGCTACTAGATGGGGCACTTACTACAGAAAATGAGGCCGACAGACCCACTATCCGCAACCTAAAAGGGGTGGGATTGAATATGGCCATACTCCCTCGAGAGATGCTCCACCTCTTTGTAGGTTTTAACCCCATACATAAATTACCTGAATACAAATTCTAAAACACAAAAAAATAAACAATGCGAGAGCATAACACATAAAGCACATATACATAGATATTTTCCCCTGGATCCTAAAACCGGGACTACCAGATTGATTTCCCATTATGTTCCTTTTAATGTTTCAATACATATATATACATGTCGAAGCATCCAATACCATGGACCGAAAACCATCGCGTCCAAAACCATGGACCAAAAACCATCATGCAAAAAAACCATGTGTGTAAATCATACACAAGACCATAGGTAGGTCCTCCCAACCTAATATAGGGTCCAAAAAAAAAATTTTCTAGGGCGTTGCCCCGGACCCCATAGAGGGGGGTTACCTTCACCCATCAAACCCCCTGTGATGCCCCCGCTATGCAATTGGCACAACGAAGGGGGGGCTCTGATCCCCCTCTAACCCCCCGGTTAACTACGTGGGTTAGTCGTGGAAAGAATATAATAGAACCCAACATTCTCCCACTTGTTATTTTCTTTCCATAGGGGGCCACAAGAGAGCTTAGTCATGTATCCATCCGTACAAGCCCATTGTTTCTCTACACCAAGAGAACTTCTCAGATCTCACAGATTTTGTCAATGCATATGCATTATTCTTCAAAGTGTCCACCTTTACCAGCAACACCTTTTTGTCTTCTATCATATCCCTCACAAAGTGATACTGAACATTAATGTGCTTTGTCTTTGAATGGTAAACAGGGTTCTTTGCCAATAAAATTGCACTTTGGCTGTCTCAGTCTATCCTTATAGCTCCATGTACTAAACCAATACTTCAACACAATCTCTACACCCAAACTGCTTCCTTTCTTGCATGGATTTTCAATTCATGGGAGGTAGTATGGGCTCTGTAGTAGGTGAGAAAATAAACTGTCTAATTGAGCGCGCTACCATGGAATCTCTTCCATTAATTATGGCATGTGCTTCCGGAGGTGCACGGATGCAAGAAGGAAGTTCTAATTAATACAGATGGCTAAAATAGCTTCTGTACTATATATTAATTAGAAGCAGAAAAAGTTGTTATATATATCGATTCTGATGTCACCGACAACTGCTGGAGTGACTACTAGTTTTGGCATGGATGCGATGCATTCTGCCTCTGTAGTTGATAGTGCCACTACAGATTTTTTCTTACTCATCCAACTGACTGCACCTCCAAATAGGTTGAACACATACCCACTTGTAGATCTTCTCTAATCCAGATCTCCAGCCCAGTTTGCATCAACAAAGCCACAAATATCCAACACTCTGTCCAATCTTGGTCTTCCTGGTAGTGCAAACCATAATCACTGGTGCCACGCAAATACCTGAAAACCCGCTTCACTCCTGTCTAATGCTCTTTTCCCTGGTTTTGACATAAACCTACTCAATACTCCCACAGCATGTGCAATGTCTGGTCTAGTATAGACCATTGCATACATCAGGCTATCGACTACACTTGCATATGGAACATAAGACATATCCTCTTCTTCTTCTTGTGTCTTGGGACATTGTTCAACAGATAGCTTTACACCTATAGGAATAGGAACCTTCAATGGTTTACTATCCTGCATATTAAACCTCTACAGTATTGTCTCAACATACTTCCTCTGGTTTAACCAGAGCTTCCTCTTTGCCTGATCTCTTTTAATTTCCATGCCCAAAATATAGTTTGCAGCACCAAGATCTTTCATGTTGAATTTGGAGGAAAATTGGGTCTTCAAATCCTCGATAATTTCTTTGTCATTTCCAACCAGCAACATATCATCCACATACAAGACTAGATAAATAACACGGTCACCAATTAATTTAAAATACACATAGTGATCTTCTTTGCTTCTCGTGAAGTCAAGTCCTCGTATAAATGTATCAAATTTCTAATACCACATCTTCGGTGATTGTTTTAAACCAGACAGAGACTTCTTTAACTTGCATACCAGTTCCTTCTTACCCTTCACCGCAAAAACTTCAAGTTTCTTCATGTAGATCTCCACTTCTAGATCCCCGTGAAGGAATGATGTCTTCACATCCATCTGTTCTACCTCAATATCAATAGCAGTGGTAATAGATAATAGTAATCTAATAGAATCTACCTTGGTAACAGGAGAAAAAATATCACCAAAATCAATTCCCGACACCTGGGAATAACCTTTTGCTATTAACCGAGCTTTGTATTTCTCCACCTTTCCTTCTGCATTTGTCTTCTTATTGAACACCCATTTGCTGCCAATGGGTTTCCTTCCAACCGACAACTCCACTAGATCCCAAGCCTCATTTTTGTGCAAAGATGCCATTTCATCAACCATGGCCTCTTTCCAGAGTTTTCCATCCTTTGAATCTACTGCTTCCTTCATAGCTTTGGGATCATCATGAGTAATAAATTAAGAAAAATTTGAATAGAAATCAGATGGACTATACCTTTTTGATTGCCTTCTTCCTCAAACTGATATTCTCACACCCAGAGTTTGTGGCTCTTCATCTTCTGATTCCTCCTCTGCTGTAGAGTCTGATTCTTCCTCCTTAAGCTCGAACTCTATATTCTCATGTTCCTTGGGTTAGAATTCATGTTCAATAACATCTTTCACCTCTCTGAACACCACATCTCGGTTGTACACAACCTTCCTTGTTACTAGGTTCCAAATCTTATCACCCTGTAAACCATCCTTATACCCAAAAGATGCACTTTTCTGATTTACTGTCGAGCTTGTTTCTTTTCTCCTTTGGAACGTGTACATATGCATCACATCCAAATACCCCCAGATGTGAAAGAGAGGGTTTATTAACAGTCCATACCTCTTTTGGAGTCCTATCCTCCAACGCTGACGAAGGTGATCTATTGACCAGGTAACATGCTATCTCCACCGCCTCTGTCTAGAATTCCTGTCCTAACCCGGTACCACTGAGCAAGCTTCTTTCCCTTTCCATCGATGTCTTGTTCATTCTTTCTACAACTCCATTTTTATTAGGGGTGTATGGAGTAGTCTTCTGCCGTGCTATACCACACTTCTTATAGAATTCTTCAAATTCCTTGCTGCAAAACTCTCCACTGTTATCTTACCTCAGCATCTTTATCTTCTTCTCTGTTTGGTTTTCCACCAGAGCCTTAAATTTTTTAAACCTATCAAAGACCTCAGATTTCTTCTTAAGGAAATATATCCATGTATTCCTTGAGAATTCATCTATAAATGATACACAATACACAGACTTACCCAGTGATGGAACCTTCATAGGTCCAAACACATCACTATGCACAAGCTCTAGTATATGTTTCACCCTCTTACCACCAGAGGGGAAACTCACCTGATTCTGCTTCCCATAAACACAATTTTCACAGAAATCAAAATCCAAAGAGCTATTACTCATACCTTCTACCATACCTTTACCATGAAGTATTCGAAGGCCCTTCTCTCCAATATGTCCATGCCTTTGATGCCACAACATGGTCTTCTCTCCAAAGACCACTAGATTTTCTGCTCCACTTTTAGGAACCATAGAATTGTTGCACCCATCAACAACAATGCTACCTTGTAGCTTGTAAAGAGTTCCAATCTGAACACCCTGCATCAATACCACTGCTCCCCAAACAATCTTGTAGGTATCCTTCTTGAACATTGTTTTTACACCTACATCATCCAGCTTGCTTACAAAAATCAGATTTTTGGCCAATGTAGGAATATTCAGAACACCCAAAAGTTTTCTAACCCTTCCACCTTGAAACTTCAACTTTACTATTCCATGACCAATGATTCTAGCCTTCTTATCATCCCCTAAGAGGACATCACCACCATCTTATTTCTCATCCTCGCAGAACCAATCTCTATGGGGATTGAAGTAAAAGGATGCACTTAAGTCAATCAACCATTCCTCATGATCTACATGTGTACTTGAAGAAGCCAAGTACACATCTCCACCTTCATCTGAGGTGGTTTTCGCCTTTGCAGAAGGATCATCATCAGATCCCATTCCTTTGTCAGGATATTTAGATTTACAGTCCCTTTTGTAGTTCCCTTCCTTTCTGCATTTCCAGCACACAACCTTTACATGATTTCCTGGAGATTTAGATCTCCCTCTATATTTAGATCTCCCACTCAATGACTTATTTTTGTTTCTATTCTGGGAAGGTCCTCGTACAGACAAGGCATCACCATTCTGTCTCTCCATATTTTTTTGTCTCATCTCCTCCGTCAGCGAGGATGAGACTATTTCATCAAACTGCAAGGCAGTTGCATTGCTACCTATTACAATAACCAGACTATCCCATGAATCTGGTAAAGAACACAACAAACTGATGCACTTATCTTCATCTAAAATATCAATATCAACAGACAGTAACTGACTTACCACAGTATTAAATCCATTCATATACTCTATCACCGAGTCTCCATCTTTCATCCTCAGGTTATACAACTTTTTCTGCAGGAACAGTTTATTCACCAGAGACTTAGACTGGTACAAAGTCCCTAACTTGTCCCACAAAGCCTTCATCGTAGCTTCCCCTGATACATTCAACAATACTGAATTTGAAATTCACAATCATATTGTGCTCTTTGCCTTCTGATCCAACTTCTTTCATTCATCATAAGACACTCTCGATGGTTTAGTGCCTGGATCTACCGCAATCCACTAATCTTTATCCACCAACAGATCCTCCACCTTGAGTTTCCATAACTCAAAACTCTGACCATTAAATTTCTTGATCTCTATTTTTCCACTACTGACCATCTTCTTTCACCACCAGAATCAATCTCATAGATCTCCCACCGAACAGGGTCTACCACAAGCCCGAGCGAAACCCCTTAGCAATAAAGGCATCCCCTTGAAGCCAAATCAACTCTGATACCAAATGTAGGTTTTAACCTTGTACAGAAATTACTTGCATACAAATTCTTAAACACAAAAAATAAACAATGCGAGAGCATAACATATAAAACACATTCACATAGAGATTTTCTCCTCGATCCCAAAACCGGGACTACCAGATTGATTTTTCATTATGTTCCTGTCAATGTTTCAATACACATTTATACATGCCTGAGCATCCAATACCATGGACTGAAAACCATCGTGTCCAAAACCATGTGCGAAAATCATGCACAAAACCATAGGTAGGTCTACCCAACCTACTATAGGGTCCAACAAACAAAATTTTCTGGGGTGCTACCCCAGACCCCATAGAGGGGGGTTACCTGCACCCCTCAAACCCCCTGTGAGCCCCCCGCTATGCAACTGGTGCAACGAAGGGGGGGCTCCGACCCCCCTCTAACCCCCTGGTTAACTACTCGGGCTAGTAGTGGAAAGAATATAACACAACCCAACACTCTTGCAGTATGGAGTCACCACGAAACTTAGGGCCCGGAATAGTTGTGCTCTATAGGTGATGAGCAAGCAACGCATCAATATCGAGCAGTTGGTCGTAGCGCAATGAGGTGGTGAAACAGAATAAAAAAATCATGCAGGTAGTGGAGGAAGCCTGCCGAATGGTCCCAGAGTTAGGAATTCAAGCAGAAGAACCGGTTGAGGTGTGTGTCTGCAAGTTGGCCACAGGGGTGTGCGACGCTCAGACAAAGATGGCCATGATTCAGCTAGAGTTGAACTTGCAGATCATAGAATTACAGTTGAAAACTCAGCCTTCAACTCTGTTGGAAGTGAGGGAACAACATGCCACCACTATTACAACAACAATAATAGTGGTTGACGGTGCAGTAGCAAACTGCACGTGACTTTTTGAATAGTCATTTGAGGTCCTGAGGTCCTCAACACCTTGCGGAAGGACATGAATGTAGAGCACTTCAAGACATAAGCGCGTGAGCTACAAAAAAGATATGACGAGGTCAAGGGGAACATGTAGACGATCACCCTTACACAGAGGCTCACACAGATGTAGGAGGAAAAGGTGCTTAAGGAATAGGTGGATGCTGCTTGGCACAAAGAAGCAATCCTAAAAGCATTCCTAGAGCCATGGACAGATGAGGCATATATGATCACAGCTTCCATTGAAGGAAATCTTACAACACTATACGTAACTCAGCAGAAGATTTAGGGTGGAATTTCAGTGGAAGTCACCGAGTAGAGAGCGGAAGAAGTCCAGCAGGCAGCCACTCAGTGCGCTACCGAGGCTGCGGTCATCCAAATGGAACTGGGAGGTCTTCGCACTCAGATCTCCGCACCTGTAGAGCGACTTGAGTGCGAGTCATGATGTTTGTGTTGGGGGCCTGTTAGGCGCGGGATCCCCCAAGGGTAGTTTTGGGGATAAAAGCTCATATTTTGGTCAAATTTTATAATCCAAGTGTAAAGGCTACGCATTTTCTGGTTGTAGGTATTAAAGAGTCATAGGGTTGTCTAGCCTTATTTTGGAAATGTAATGTCGACTGTAAATGATCTACCCATGGTTCGCGGACCTTGGGATTGTATAAATAGAGCTAAGCCCTAAGTAGTTTGATAGAAAGAATCGAAGATGGATAAGAAGAGATGATGTATGAGAGATAGCTCTGAAGTAGAAATCTAGGTTTTGGGTCATAGTGTAGGTAGAGGCTTTGTAGCTGGGTGCACAGAGGCCTAGGGTGGTAGTCCACATCTGAGTGCGCAGACCCCTACAACTAAGTGCGCAAGGTACGCCAAGTCTATAATCATCCGGAATTATTAATAAAAAGAAGTATTCTACAATTTCTACGTCTTTATTTCCTATTTATGCATCTTATTATGTTGGGTATGAATTTCA
This sequence comes from Pinus tabuliformis, assembly GCA_031772625.1. Classification (NCBI taxonomy): domain Eukaryota; kingdom Viridiplantae; phylum Streptophyta; class Pinopsida; order Pinales; family Pinaceae; genus Pinus; species Pinus tabuliformis. Next base: position 1,506,455,236 of record CM062820.1, on the reverse strand, counting down.
CTTATAATGCTTATATGATGCTCGAATGTATGTAAATGTGTTGGTTAAGTGAATGCAAGTATGAACATCTATTTACGTGAAGCTGACTAAGATCAGTTAATAAGATAAGTAAGACACTTAGCCTAGTTTGGGAGATATCGTTGTTCGTTTCCCTAGCAGCGTGAAAGTCCCTAAGCCCAGGTTAGGGCTGCGTGAAGGTTGATCGTATCCTTTTGCAAAGGTGTTGAAGGTTGGAATAGATGGTTTGTCTTACAAGCCCTAGAGTGAGATCACATGCATGAAGGTAGGAATAGGAGAGATCAAATGAAATCACAAACATCTCAAGGGTGTGGAAACTTGGTTCCAGCATCCCCCCATATTATTTCGGGTGAGACTTCAATCCGCACTTCGCGAGCTGATGCTGAAAGGGCGAGTAGTGTAGGGATTTGTTTTGCTAATTAACGTTGAACCTAGGTCAGGCCTCCTTAAGCCAACATCGGAAAATGGAATAGTCATTCTAAGATCCCGAGGTTAAAATTTCCTATAATAAAAATTAATAAAGGAAAAATAAAACCAAGGTTAAGGGACACTTATTCGAAGCTAAATGTTGGGAAAATATCCTATTAGGCATCACTTGGTGTGTTTATGGCTAAAGGGAAATTGTCAAAGATGATGGAAAAGGATTTGAAAAGGTAAAGAGACATTAATTGGAATATTTTTAATGAAAATAAAGAAACTTAGGAGAAAGGGGAGGTGAAAAATTACAGGTTTCATGTGAGGAGGAAATTAAAGGAAAGTATAGGAAAAATGAAGAAATTAAAGGAATCAATAATAAAAATACATCATAGCATCAATTGTTATCTTTTTGTTAGTTCAGTTTTGGAATTCATCTCGTAGCGGAGAAGAGCACCAAGAAGAGAATGAAAGAAATCAAGAAAAGGAAGGATAGCAAAGGAAGGAAAATGAAAGAAAGGAAAAGAAGGGATCAAGCAAGGAAAGGTTGGACCAGGCATCTTCAGTCGAAATACTTGGAGGTAACAGATTGCATGTATGATTTCCTAGATAGTTTTGGAATGCATTGAATATGCATGTGTATATTTTGTTTTCATTGTTGTTAGTGGCATGGATTTTGTTGGGTTTTTTACTGTGGTTTCAACCTTACCTTGCCATTTCTGGATAACCATGGTGTGATGGGATTCTTGCTTGGTTGATATTTGGATTGATCGAAGGTTTTAGATCCAGGTGAGGTGGTCTCAGGATAATCCCAAGGGTTGGTAGTGGGTATGGTTTTCTCTGGGAATCCCTCTACAGGTGGGTGGAGATAGGAAAATTTCTCAAGGGATGGTGAAGGAATTTTGGGGCATCCAAACTCGGTTTGCTTTTTTAATCTCAGGATAGGTTTGGGTGAGATCATAGTATTGTGAGGGTGGAGATGGTTTAACCCTTCATTTCCTTGGTTTTTTATGGATTATTTTATCCCATGAGATCCCACATTCATGCTTGGAATATGGCACAGGGTGATCGACTGAAAGAAATAATTTTTTCGGCCAAATCTATGGTTCAGTGTTAGGTGGAAGTCCCTGAATTTGTTGTATTTTTCATATGGTTGGTAAAAACTAAGTTCCTCATGATTTTTATGAGTAAATGCACTTGTTATTATGTGGATTTAATGGCTGTTCTCTCATTGTTATTCATCTGGTTATATGTCAATTATAAGCATGGTTAATTGACATATATAAGTATGCAGCTCAACACATTGATATTAATGAATTTTTGGATAATGAATACAAGGCCTAATTGGTGTTATGAAAACCATTGTGAGAAGGAATTTTTCCTTCTTGTTTATCCTTAGATAAGTTTTCAAATCATTATGGTCATATTTTCATTCATGACATATAGGTTGCATGTTCAGCATGCGTTTGATGGAATGTGAATCCTAGTTGGGAGCAGTCATGTCAAGTCCTAGTTCAAGTTTTTGTTTATAATATTTGTTTCTATCTCATTTATCATTTTTGGAAGTTTCACTGACTTCTGTAGAGAGGCTTGAGTCCTGACCCTGAAAAAGTGGTTCTGAATTCAGGGCCGCTGGCATAGAACTGACTCGAAAAATCCACAGTCACATGGAGGCAGAATTATAAGTGTGACGGGAGGGCTATAGTAATTGGCATGCCTTACAAATGGATTGATTGTTGCTCTAGGTCATTAAAAAATATAGTTATCTAAAGGTTTGGACACCTAGAGGGGTTGGGTTGCTCCTGGAGGTTGTGTAGCACGTAAGGGAAGTTGAGAAGGTATTAAGTTTTCAAATCCATTTTCTTAAGGTCATATAGTAGGTTGATTCTTATCACAGTGGTCCTCAGCTTATGTTTACACACGTGAAAACTTGTGAAAGTGGGTAAATGTGGGAGGATGTGGTTACAAGGTGGTATTAGAAAGGGTTAAGCTCTTTTATGTTAAAGTATGATATTTTAATGGTTATGGTTGTCATGAATGGGGTCATGGTGTAGAGTTGTTATGGTCATGCATGATACTTCTTTATTGATATGATTATGGTTATACAGGTATCACACTAATGTTGATTGATCTTGCAAATGAGATAAGCCTCCCCTAAACATCAATGAGGTGTGGTTTTTAATTTGATATCTATTTGGTTTACCTGACATGGTACACTTACAGGAAGATAAAAACCAAAGATGACGAGAAAAATGGTAGACTGAAGTTCTCATGACTCTTCCTATAGATCACTCGGGCATCAAGGTGGAAAGAATTCTCCTGGTATATGATGAGCCCCAAAAATGTACAATTATTTGGGCTCATTCAACCTCCTAATTTGGCTTAGTCCACCATTCTCATTAGTTTATTGCATGTTTTTTATTATATTTATGTTAATAGAGTGAATTTGGTTAGTCATTATGCCAACAAGTCTAATGGGTGCTTTGTGTAGCCTTTTTGGTCAACTTGGAGACAAAATTGAAGGTCTTAATGAGCACTTGGCAGCCAAATTCGTGGGAGAACAAGCTAGAGGATTTGTAGGAAGGTGTCCCCCTCATTTATGGGCCCTTACCTCGAATTCTCCACCATCAGCTCGGAGTTCAAAGGCCACCAAATCAATGAGCACAAGGGCAGCCAAGCAAGTCAAGTTGGACTGCTGTTAACTACAAGTCTTGGGTAGCCAAGTCCCTAATTTTTAGGAGGACTGTTGGGTCCTCAAATTGTATAAATAAGAGGGCTTAAGACCTCATTTCAGTTAGTCATTTTGGGGAGCTAGTTGGTAGTCATTTTTGGGTTAGCTAGTTAGTCAATTTGGTTTTTGCTCTTTGTAAGCCAGTTTTGGCATGACATTAGACTTTCAATTATGAATAAAAGCAAGCAGTTTTGGATCAAATTCTGAGTTTTTAAAGGAGCCTAAAGCTCTCGGGGTTGGGCCCAACCTGAGAGCTTAGGCCTCCTTCCTTTGTATCAATATTGTTCCTTTAGCATTTCGTTTCCATTTTCCTTTACATGCATTCGAGTATAGCTGCTGATTTAGATTTCCTGTAGTGGTTAAACAGTTGCTGATTTGGATTTCCTGTAGAAGTTAAACAGATTGGTTTTATCAGTTAGAATTGCTATAGTTGTTTGGAAGTAGGCTGAGTAGATTAGAGTGAATAACAGTTAAAAAAGAACAGGCTGACTGTATGCTCATGATCCACCTCTTTCTAGAGGCAGGGATCGCAGACTGTGCTGCCCATTCAAAAACGTTTGCTTACATGTTAATGCTCTATTGAACGCAGTCTTGGTGATGGATAGAAGTGTCCATGAGTGTCAATTTCTTGGAATGCTTCATTGCTTCAGTACCATATATCAGTTTCCTTCACGAATACATTGCTGTTCATTGGTTTAATAAGTTGTTGGCATAAGTTAATAACTTTTACTTGCAGGACTTGGATGATTTGTCTCATTTACACCGCGCAACGCTACTCCATCGTTCTCCTACCTTCCTGAACCATGCCCAGACCAACTATCCATCCTCCAACGAAGCCCTTTGTTCCTCAACTACCCCACTGCTCATATCCCCTGTTTTTTGCCTTCCATTCCCTCTATTTCCTCTAAGACAAATCTGCCTCTACACTCACCCTCATCTCCTCACCTCACTGTTGCTGAGCCATTACCACCTCATTTCCATCGTACATATCCCCCTATACCACTCCATCACTTCACCATCACCCAAAACTCCCACAGTAGGACATCCTGTAGAAGTTAACAGACTTCCTGTAGAAATTCCTGAGTTTCCTGTAGGATCCCCTGCAGACATCCTGTAGGAGCCCACACACTCGGTCGCTGAGCATCTGAACGTGAGGAACCTCTGTGGACTGATGCTAAGGATCCCTTGGAACCTCTCCTAGCCTCCCTGACCTTTCCCAAGCTTTCCTTCCCTCTGCACCACCTCTGCACAACCAAACCCTAATAAGAACAAAATCACAATCACTCCATCCACTTAAGAAAAAATACAAAAACATGTCTTTTCAGATGCAAGTAGTTTAATTTCATGCATTTCACATCACTAGAAGTAATGGCATCATCTTTAGACATTTGCACTCTCACTATTGCATCATAGAGGTTAGACTAGTCAGATTAGGGTTTACTAGGGTTTCCATGTTTTGGTTGGCTTTCAGTTCGTTTTTGCCAAGTAGATTAGTCTTCTTTGAGATAGCTTTCGTCCATCATTTAGCAAGCTTCTTCTGAGAGCATATAGAAGTTGGCTTGAGCCCTAGCGGACTTGTGCCAGCTGACCAAGTGACAGCTGCGACAAGAGCTAGTACTTGTGCATACAGTACCGTCGCTTCCAAGTTTGTACGAACTACCGGGTTGATAAAATTAGAGATAGGAAGCCCCAGGAGTTATAGCATTATTGCTACAATACTGGAGCCCACCATCTTTTTGGCGCCGTTGCCGGGGAAGCGTCAGAGTATTAGTGATTGTTGCTATTCTTCTATTTTCTACTACAACCTTCTGCTAAGTAGTTTATTTCATTTCCATTCTGCAAAAGTAGCATAGACATTTCCTGCTTTCATAGATTAACATTTCCTGCTTTCATAGATTAGCATTTCCTGCTTTCATAGATTAACATTTCCCGCTTTCATAGATTAGCATTTCTCGCTTTCATAGATTAGCATTTCAATTCCGCAATTTCATTTCTGCAAGCGTAGATTAGCATTTCAATTCTGCAAGCGTAGACTAGCATTTCATTCCTGCAATTTCATTTGAGCAAAATAGATTAGTCTTTTCCTACTTTCATTTCAATTCCGCATGTTCATTTTAGCGAGATAGTTAGTTGCAGTTCAATTTATTTCAGTTTTGCAAGTAGAAGTAGAAAAAAACAAAAATCAAGCAAAAAGATTTCATTTTATGCCTTGTAGGAGTAGAGATAAGTTAGAAAAATGATTGCAAAACACCCCCACTGCTTCACACAGCCTTCTCTCTTCTTCGATGGTTGTGATTGAAGAACCCCTGGGTGGACATCAAGACATATTTGAAGAACCTCTAGGGGAGAAGAAGAAGAAAACATTCCTCTGGAGCAAATGGCTACAAGCAGAAATATTGGGAGCAACATCTTGTCCAAAGATGAATTTGAAAATCAGATCAAAGATTTCAAGAGTGATATGAGGCAGTTTCTTGCCATGCAACTGGATACCTTGCGGATCCAACAGAAGCAAGAGGAAGCCAAGAGGGCTTTGGTCATTTTTTGTCCTAGGTGCACTAGAAAGCATCCCAGGAATGAATGTCCAATGCCCTCCCTAGAAGTGTGTTTCATCTGTGAAGAATACCATCCTACAAATCAGTGCCCTTCCTTACCCAGAATCAAAGTTGCATATCAGAGAGCCAAAGGAGCCACTGAATCACTCTATTACATGAACCAAAGTTGGCCGCATAGACCTAGATCTCATCAGTGGGAACTGCAAGGGACACCCGAGACCTATTATGACCCTTATCAAGCCACTTTCATGCCTTCTTGGGGTCCCCCTGCTCATCCTTCCTGGTTCACACCTCCTCCTTGTTCCTTCATAGACCCATATTATGCCCAACCAGTTGCTCATTCATTTCACTCTTATGCTCAGTCACAGCCTCAGTGGAATGCACCTTATCAGGAGTGGAGGCCCCAGTACAACTCTCATCCCGCTCATTGTCCTCCACCACCTGCTCATCCACAACCATCGCCTCCTCCTCCACCAAGGAAACCCCAAATGCCTACCCAACCACAATGCCATCCATCTCCATCTCAATTTCACACCTCCACTCAACTACCCGTACCATTTCCAAACCTACCCATTGGAGCAGCTCAACACAATTGCAAATCTGAGGCACAACATGTGCAAATGACTCCTTTTGAGCTCAATGATGTTCACCAAAGCTCAGGAAGAGTGTTGCAAAAGAGAGAATCTATTGACAACATTGAAGGACCAAAGGAAAAAGAAGGTTCCCAAGAGGAGATCAAAGAACCATGGGCTGCACTTGATGAATAGAAGAGATCAGAATCAGAGATCGAGAGAATTCCTTCATGGTCACCATCAAATCTTCCATGTATTCAAGAGAAAGATCAGCAAAAAGAGGAAGATGAGAAAATCATGATAGAAGGTGACATGAAGAATGATCCAGATCAGCAAAAGGACCAAGGATATCAAAGCTATATTGAGACATGGTTCCAGATAGTCACTAAGTTGCAGCAGTACTCTCTTCCTCAGCTATGTTTGATCCCTTCAAGATCAGATCATTTGGTCTCTGAGATCTGGATACCTATCAAAGCATGCATTTCAAGCCTTCACATCATTTTTTCTCTAATCTCGATGTGCACATGGCTCCATTGGAAGTATTCTTATACTTGAGAATGATTTTGTTTTCAAGTAGGGTAGGGTAGAAAAAAGAAAAAAAAAAAGAAAAAAAGAGAAAAAAGAAAAAGAAAAAAAATGAAAAAAGAGGAAAATAGAAATCTAAGGTGAAAACCTCCTCGGAGGCGCCTTAGATTGGCTCATTGATTGAAAACCTCCATGAGGCGGTCAATGGGTTGGAAAAAATAGAAAAGAGAATAAGATCTCTGGGTGAAAACCTCCCTTGGAGGCGCCCAGGGCAGGCAATTAGGGTGAAAACCTCCATGAGGCGCCCTAGTTGTTTTTCAAAAAAAAAAAAAAGAGAAAAAAGAAAAAGACAAATAAAGCTAATCTCCATTGAATAAGTTCATGTTGCAGCAATGACATTGCAGGTTAAAGAAGGACGTTTCATGATAGGAGGAGCACTCAAATCAAGGTCAAAGGACTTTTTCTTGTGCCTTCTACAGGAAGCTCTGTATTTCTACAGGAAACATCCTGTAGAACCTTTGGACGAGCCAAATCCAATTTCAAAAGTGAATTTGATGGTGGGAATATGTTGATTAGGCCTACAAGCACTTGTGTGTCCATCCCTTGCCTTTCTCCATCATTTTTTCACCTCCTTGTGCTTCTCGTTGTGCTTCTACAGGAACTTCCTATAGAAATTGTGGGAAACTAGGCATGCATTTCAAAAAGTGGTTTGGCAAGCATGGTAGCTTCCTCAAAGGTTCAGAAGTCCTCCTGCAATCTTCCAACTCCTCCTCCATCATCTCCATACCTACATCACAACCAAAATTCATTTTGTCATACCATGCAACCAAAATGCAAAGTGCCTTGAAGCAAAAACACATAGAGCAGAATTTGTTTATGCCATAACTTGAAAACCATGCATCCATTTGACAAACCGTTTTATGGGGAATTGTACAAGGTTGATGACAACATGCCTGAGCAGTTTCATGCAATTCCGGTGCACGGTTTCCAAGAAATCAGCCTCCATCACCGTCAGCCATTTTTCATTTTCTCCATATCCGTGCATCCGTTTTAAAACTTGTTTCATGGGGAGATGCACATGGGTGATAGTAGCCTACCCAAGCAGTTTTAGCCGATTCCGATGCACGGTTTCCGAGAAATCGAGCTCTGAAATCTTTAGCCATTTTCCATTTTTCTCGAAATCCGTGCATCCATTGATCACGATTTTGCTATGGGAGATGCATAATGATGATAGGAACATGCTCGCCGAGTTTCAGATCAATCCGATCTACCGTTTGGGAGAAATGGTAAAAAGAAGTTCTGGTTTTGTGACCATGCAGCAGCAGCAGCTTGAATGGGCAGAGTTGAACGTGGAAACGATTGCATGCAGCTCAGATCTGGCCAGAGGACACCTGCACAAGGAAAAACAATCAGAAATCATTAGCCAAGCCTCATGCAATCAAAGAATCAGAGCATGCAGCAGCAAGAAGCTTCACAGGCAGCCGTTTGGCTTCAGGTACGTGACAAAACCTATTCCTCTATTGCATGAATCTAATTCAAGAACTGCATGAACGAATGGAGTGATGGAATTAAGCCATGAATTTAGGAAGGTTCACTTAATGTCCAGTTCTCTAGCAAGTCACGCAACATGCAGGGGTCAGCCATGCACGTGAAAGTAAAAAAAACGGACAGTTAGTGTCAGTTGCTTGAACTCCAGTGCAGCGGATCAAGAAGAAAACATACGGTTCATAAGTAGAACATGCAGCTCATGATAGCCTAACTGTCTGCATGGCCAACACATGTCTCTGCCACCTCACTCCAAAAATCACGCAGAAATCTGAGCGCTCAGCTGTTGGTCAACTTGCACTTGCAACATGATTCACTCGAAGTGTATTCAAATTCAGGTATTGCTTCCCTTTTTGTGAAGTTACATACTCCGAAATGTGAGCTCATGCTGTGGAACTATTGTTTGTCTTGTCTCAAGATGGAGATAAACGAAAATTAGCAGAACATCTTGGAGAAAAATATATGAAATGGTTAGCAAAACTTATTTCAACATCTTCAAATATGGTCTTGGCAGTTCTTCCATGGCTCTGTTTGGCAGCGTAGGTGGTGGTATTTACACCAAAGCAGCAGATGTAGGTGCTGATCTTGTTGGCAAGGTTGAGAGGAACATTCTTGAAGATGATCCACGCAACCCAGCTGTCATTGCTGATAATGTTGGTGACAATGTTGGAGATATCGCTGGTATGGGATCAGATCTATTTGGGTCCTATGCTGAATCTTCCTGTGCAGCTCTGGTTGTTGCATCCATATCATCATTTGGAAACTCTCATGATCTTACTGCCATGTGTTATCCCTTGCTTATTAGTTCAATGGGTATCATTGCTTGCTTAATCACAACTCTGTTTGCAACTAACATATTTGAGATCAAGGCTGTGAAGGAAATTGAGCCTGCATTGAAAAAGCAACTTATTATCTCCACAGTGGTGATGACTATTGGCATTGCTGCTGTAAGCCTAGTTGCATTGCCTTCATCCTTCACTATCTTCAATTTTGGTGCCCAGATGGTTGTAAAGAACTGGGAGCTTTTCTTCTGTGGTGCTATTGGTTTGTGGTCTGGCCTTGTTATTGGTTTTGTCACTGAGTACTACACTAGTAATGCTTACAGCCCTATCCAAGATGTTGCCGATTCATGCAGGACTGGAGCAGCAACTAATGTTATATTTGGGTTTGCTTTGCGATACAAATCTGTTATTATTCCCATATTTGCTATTGCAGTAAGCATTTTATGAAGGAAAGAAAGCTGCCGCAGTCGGAAAGTATTGTCATGTCAGGAACAGAAACGTGAATCAAGGTTAACCAATGGAAAAACAGTGATTTAAAGGCCTGGAAACACTTTTTCCCATCCAGCTTTGGCATGCAATATCTATTCTCGGGCAGTTCATTGTACGTGTGTGCTTTTATAATACATTAGACTTGCCATTTGTGTTGGATTCGTCAGCTTTCAGGCAGCGCAGTTCAAGGAGAAGGCACCCCCAGCCAAGCAAGTAAAATCAGTGAAATTGGTTCTACAGGAAGCTAGCAGATTGTTTGTACAGGAAGCTAGCAGACTGTTTCTACAGGAAGACAGAGACTGTTTCTACAGGAAGCCAGCGAACAGTTTCTACAGGAAAGTTTGAAAAGCGGGAAGCCAAAGGAGAAATCGGCCGAGATGCTAGCCAAGGAAGTCACCAGGGCCATCAAAGACAAGGGGAGAGATTTGGTTGCTTAGAGGATGAGCAACACTGTCAGTAGGGGGGTGATGATGAGCCCCAAAAATGTACAATTATTTGGGCTCATTCAACCTCCTAATTTGGCTTAGTCCACCATTCTCATTAGTTTATTGCATGTTTTTGATTATATTTATGTTAATAGAGTGAATTTGGTTAGTCATTATGCCAACAAGTCTAATGGGTGCTTTGTGTAGCCTTTTTGGTCAACTTGGAGACAAAATTGAAGGTCTTAATGAGCACTTGGCAGCCAAATTCGTGGGAGAACAAGCTAGAGGATTTGTAGGAAGGTGTCCCCCTCATTTATGGGCCCTTACCTCGAATTCTCCACCATCAGCTCGGAGTTCAAAGGCCACCAAATCAATGAGCACAAGGGCAGCCAAGCAAGTCAAGTTGGACTGCTGTTAACTACAAGTCTTGGGCAGCCAAGTCCCTAAATTTTAGGAGGACTGTTGGGTCCTCAAATTGTATAAATAAGAGGGCTTAAGACCTCATTTCAGTTAGTCATTTTGGGGAGCTAGTTGGTAGTCATTTTTTTGTAGCTAGTTGGTAGTCATTTTTGGGTTAGCTAGTTAGTCAATTTGGTTTTTGCTCTTTGTAAGCCAGTTTTGGCATGACATTAGACTTTTGATTATGAATAAAAGCAAGCAGTTTTGGATCAAATTCTGAGTTTTTAAAGGAGCCTAAAGCTCTCGGGGTTGGGCCCAACCTGAGAGCTCAGGCCTCCTTCCTTTGTATCAATATTGTTCCTTTAGCATTTCGTTTCCATTTTCCTTTACATGCATTCGAGTATAGCTGCTGATTTAGATTTCCTGTAGTGGTTAAACAGTTGCTGATTTGGATTTCCTGTAGAAGTTAAACAGATTGGTTTTATCAGTTAGAATTGTTGTAGTTGTTTGGAAGTAGGCTGAGTAGATTAGAGTGAATAACAGTTAAAAAAGAATAGGCTGACTGTATGCTCATGATCCACCTCTTTCTAGAGGCAGGGATCGCAGACTGTGCTGCCCATTCAAAAACGTTTGCTTACATGTTAATGCTCTCTTGAACGCAGTCTTGGTGATGGATAGAAGTGTCCATGAGTGTCAATTTCTTGGAATGCTTCATTGCTTCAGTACCATATATCAGTTTCCTTCACGAATACATTGCTGTTCATTGGTTTAATAAGCTGTTGGCATAAGTTAATAACTTTTACTTGCAGGACTTGGATGATTTGTCTCATTTACACCGCGCAATGCTACTCCATCGTTCTCCTACCTTCCCGAACCGTGCCCAGACCAACTATCCATCCTCCAACGAAGCCCTTTGTTCCTCAACTACCCCACTGCTCATATCCCCTGTTTTTTGCCTTCCATTCCTTCTATTTCCTCTAAGACAAATTTGCCTCTACACTCACCCTCATCTCCTCACCTCACTGTTGCTGAGCCATTACCACCTCATTTCCATCGTACATATCCCCCTATACCACTCCATCACTTCACCATCACCCAAAACTCCCACAGTAGGACATCCTGTAGAAGTTAACAGACTTCCTGTAGAAATTCCTGAGTTTCTTGTAGGATCCCCTGCAGACATCCTGTAGGAGCCCACACACTCGGTTGCTGAGCATCTGAACGTGAGGAACCTCTGTGGACTGATGCTAAGGATCCCTTGGGACCTCTCCTAGCCTCCCTGACCTTTCCCAAGCTTTCCTTCCCTCTGCACCACCTTTGCACAACCAAACCCTAATAAGAACAAAATCACAATCACTCCATCCACTTAAGAAAAAATACAAAAACATGTATTTTTAGATGCAAGTAGTTTAATTTCATGCATTTCACATCACTAGAAGTAATGGCATCATCTTTAGACATTTGCACTCTCACTATTGCATCATAGAGGTTAGACTAGTCAGATTAGGGTTTACTAGGGTTTCCATGTTTTGGTTGGCTTTCAGTTCGTTTTTGCCAAGTAGATTAGTCTTCTTTGAGATAGCTTTCGTCCATCATTTAGCAAGCTTCTTCTGAGAGCATATAGAAGTTGGCTTGAGCCCTAGCGGACTTGTGCCAGCTGACCAAGTGACAGCTGCGACAAGAGCTAGTACTTGTGCATACAACACCGTCGCTTCCAAGTTTGTACGAACTACCGGGTTGATAAAATTAGAGATAGGAAGCCCCAGGAGTTGTAGCATTATTGCTACAATACTGGAGCCCACCAGTATAGAAGATACATTAAGGAGTTTGAGGGTAGAGATTATAAGTTGTAAGGAGGACAATGACAAGTTGGTTAAGGCTAAAGAAATACTTGCAAAGGATCAAGAGAAACAAGTAGAGGTCAATGTAGTTATTATTCAGAGCTTGTCATCGTTGCAGAGATAGGGAAAGATGAGGATGAGTAAAGAGTAGGAAGAGAAATATTGTGGAGCCTATGGTAGCAGGTCTTGGTCCAGATACAATTTGTATATAGGGGATACAACTTGAGGTGGAAAATCCCTGGATACACCTGACAGAAGGATTGGTATGTATGGGAATCATTATAGTTCCTCATCCAAGAGAAATCATCACAATCATCATCATCATCATTCTTATAGGAAGGGTGTGTACTTACCTAAGAAGTTCAATAAATTTAAGTTTCCTACATTTAATGGAGAGATGAAGAATTCAGAACATGAAAAGCCATGGTTACTTGGGATGAAGAAATTATTTAGATTGCACAACTATTCAAATAACATGAAAGCCAAGATATCCTATTTAGTTTGAAAGGGAAAGAAAATATTTGATGGGAATATATGAGGAATGTGAAGGGAATTCGAGAAGAAAAATTGATGTGGGATTAGTTTCAAAGACTCTTCAAGATGTAGTACTTGTCGGAGAGGTACTATTATGACAAAGCTAAGAAGTTTAATGACCTGCGGATGGTTTCTATGATAGCTCATGAGTATACTAGCAGGTTCCTGGAGCTATTGAGACATGTGCCTTATCTAAAGGATGAGAAGGATAAGATTCAAAGATTCATTAGCGGGCTTCCAGAAGCATATAGATATATGATTGAGTTGATGAACCTAGATCATTGGAGGAGACCATCTGGAATTTGAAGCATTGTTATGAGAAGTTAAAGTGAAGAGTCGAGCCTAAGCATGGCTTTAAAGGAAATGATAAAACTAAAGGGAACTGGCCACCGAAGTGGGGAAGACCTTAGGATGCAAGTGAGAAAGAAAACGAGGTTCCTTACAAGAAGAAAAGAAAAAAAAAAGGTGATTGTAGGGAACCATTGGAGTGTTGGATATGTGGAAAGATCACTACAAGAAGGATGTTCCATTGTACCAAGGTGGTAGACATCATATATATAGTGCCCAAGAGGCACAAATAGTTGGGGATGTTGGTAATAACATTCCTCATATTTATGCAGCTATGGAAAACAAGAAAGTAGATAACCAGGCATCCATTATTGATATGGAAGATAAGCTATGTGGTGGAGTTGTTTATATTTTGATTGATCCTAGATATCATTATAGTTATAATAATCCTAACCTAGTGGATAAGTGTGGCTTGAGAAAAGAAGTCCATGGAGAGTCTTGGTTGGTGCAGTTAGCTATAGTACTAGGAATCGATTTCAGCACATCCGAATGTACTATGGTTGGGATCATAAAGTATGATTTTGGGTATGGATTTGTCGTACCTTCACAGGACCAAAGTAGATTTTTATGACAAGTCCATTGAGTGCCTAGACGATAATGAGTACAAGAGAATTCTACAAGGAAAAAAGAATCCTACATCATAGGATGGTCACACCTATGCAGGCTAAGCATAGTTGTAGGAAAGGATGTGTGATGTTTCCAGTCCATATCTCTAGTAACAAGGGTAAGGATGTTGTGGATGTAGAAATATTAAAGAGGTACCTTGTATTACAACAATCTCAGGATGTGTTTCTAGCAAGTATTCCAGAGTTTCCTCCTCACAAAGAAGTGGAATTTTCTACTGAGTTGGTACAAGGGGTGGCACCAACATCTAAGGAACCTTACAGGATGAGAACTCCATAATTAGTAGAGTTGAAGTTCCAACTGAAGGAAATGCTTGATAAGGGACATATTAGGCCAAGTGTATCTCCTTGGGGTGCACCAATATTGTTTGTGAAGAAGTAGGATGGTACTCTCAGGTTGTGCATTGACTATAGGAAACTACACAAGGTGATGATCAAGAACAGGTACCCATTACTAAGGATTCATGACTTGTTTGATCAGATTAAGGGAGCGCCAATGTTCTCAAAGACTTATCTGAGATTGGGATATCATGACGTACACATCAAAGAAGATGACATCTAAAAGACTACTTTCAAGACAAGGTATGGGAATTGTAAGGTTTTTATAGTTCCATTTTGTTTTACTATTTCTCCATCTACTTTTATGTGCTTTATGAATAGTGTGTTGTGTCTTTGTTTGGACAAGTTTGTTATTGTATTCATTGATGACATCTTGATATAGTCTAATAATGAGGAAGATCATGTCGAACGTTTGGCTGCAGTGTTGAGATTGCTAAGATAGAATCAATTGTATGCCAATATTAGCAAGTGAAATTTATTTTAGGAAAAGGTGCATTGCTTGGGACATGTTTTTTCAAATGAAGGTGCAGCAATAGATCCATAAAATATAAGGGATATCATGGATAGGGAAGCTCCTAAGAATGTGAATGAAGTTAAATAATTCATGGGGTTAGTAGGTTACCACATAAGTTTCATATGAAAATTCACACACATTAAATATCCCATTACATATTTGCAAAGGAAAGGGAAGAAATTTGAATGGACAAAAGAATGTGCAGTGAGCTTTGAGAAGTTTAAGCAGTTGTTCAAAAATGCTCCAGTTCTTAAGATTATGTTGTAGCGGCTACATACACCCTCTAAAATTTGACCTTAGCTTTGTTTTGTAGCCTCGCTACCAAGCATCCTTATAATCATGTCTTTCACTACTAAGTACATATGATTCAGCTAAGTTTAAGAGGCTTATCATCTTGTGCTTGCCAGCTTATTTTCCTCCCACCCGTAGGCTGACATTCCAAAACTTTGTTATTTTCTGGTTGTTATGCTCAATTGGAAAATTGTGTAAATTTGAAGGGGAACTAGCCTTCCTCTCTAGAATTGTGAAAACCATCTAGACAACCTACTGCTCTCTAGAAATGTGCATAACATACAAGCAACGTTCCCTCTAAAAATATCGCAGTGTAGCCCATCATTGGGCTTGTTCTAAAAAATTGTGCAATTCTAGTTGATATCTAAGGCTTCAGTCCAAAAATTGCACAAAACCTGAGGGACATCCAGACAAGCTCAACCCAGAAACTGTGAAAAAGTTACTCCAAGGCTTGCAGGTTGTTGCATGTTCTCCCAAGTTGATCGATTCCCTCCATGACTGACCAATCTTGGTTTGCATGCATGAGATGCTTTTCTCGAAAAAAGGAAAAAAAAAGCATCCTTATATTTTAGGGATCCATTTTTAGTAGCTGGAGGTTAAATGCAAAATCCGTTTTAGAAACCTCCCGCCAAGTGTCGGTTTTTCCTAGATTTGTTGGAAGCTCCTCATAAGCATTGATATTATCAAAACTATTTATTCGACACTTCAAAGATCATTCCTCACATCGATCTTGGAGATCTTCCATCCTATTGAAGCCTTGAAAATATTTTCTTACAACATTGGGGGAAAACCACCCAGTACAGACCTTGGTTGGCAACCCCTTTTCCATTTGGTGTAGTGGTTCCGACTGGGGGTAATGGGACCACTTTCCCAATATAAATTATGATAGTGCTAATGGGGTGATATATGATAGTTTGAATGAATGTTTAAGCTAAAAGTAATCTAATCTAAACTAATAATCACATTCATATATCCTAATTTAAACACTATCTAGCTATGACTATACCCAAGAATAAAATTGGAACATGTGATCTACAATATGTCCTAAAGCAATTGGTAATAAAGATCATTCAACTGCAATAAGAAGTGAAATCATTTTGACAATAATTGTTTTGGATAAATAGTTAGCCGAAATGATTGTGAAAGATATATCACATAAGAAATTGTTCATATATTCAGCATAAAATTTAGGCCATCACCATACAAAAGTGAAATAATGCTAACCAAGATTTAAACTTTCATACATAAATAATTTGAAGAAAAAATTATTTCTTAATACATAAATAAAACAAAATCATGAGATAAAAGTAGCATTTGTAATAAGTTCTGCTCATGTGTTTCAGCAATATCGACCTACTTCCAGTCAATACAACACCATCTAAGAGTACAATATTGCAATTTCAGTAGACTATGCTAGATAAGATGAACATAAATCTTATTCCATTCATTTCACCAGAACTTCCTTAAAGGGACGAAAGTGCATGTTTTGAATATTGTTTCTGATAAAATTTCTGGACCCCTCTCTAAAGGCATGAGAGGGGTTTAAATATTAAACTATAAATCCTAATAATAGATTATTACAAAAATAGTTGAGGAGGTTTAAATGACCTTCCTCAAATTGTGCAAAACAAAACAAAAATAGAAAGGAAACATGGTGACTAACTCCTTTGGGTTTGATATTTGAGATCGCAAATGTCCGTCATGAGTTTGAGCTGTGTCAGTTAACTGATCCCAGATTTAAACTGCCAAGTGAACACGACATCGGTCAGTGTTGACACCATTTTCTGTGTGGAAGAGGTTACGCATCACATGGTCATCCACTGTTTGTAAGGTTTAACTAAATACTGCCAGTACTCTTCCGAGTTTAACCTAGTCATTTGCCTAATTGCTTCCTCTTTTTCTCCTATTTCCTACCTCCACTGTTGTTCAAGTTATTTAACATTCGAAAGGAAACCTAGTACAAACTCTACCACCAAGTATGTGCTATGTAAATTTTCATTGATGTTTTCAATAACAGTGTTTGTTGCTACTGCTGTGACCATTGTTGCCTTTAATTCTTGTCTAAGCCAAGAATCCTAGTCTACAAATAAAATTTCTTTATGTGACTCCTCTATTATAGGTAAATCAACCTTTGTCCCATCCTCTGAGTTCTACCGCATGATGAAGTCAGAAACTCTTTTCAAGTCTTCATCATATTCGAGTCTCATGTCAATGACTTGACTCGTTCACTTGTCACTAGTCTCGCAATAAGGACTCAGATCTGAGACCTTCTCGCATAGAATTTCCTTTTGGTGCATTAGTTGTGAGTTAAGGTTGACCCCTTCAATTATAAATTGATCAATATTTGGAATTTATTCATACTTATCTGTTAATTCTTGTATCTGCGCTTCCTTTTTTGCTAAACTGGTTTGATGTTTTATTTGCATCTGGTCGAATTCTTGCTGGAGATTAGCTATTTACAATTCCACTTGTTGGTTAGTTTTTTCTTGCTCTAATTGTTGTTACAACAACATAAATTTATTTTCCTTTTCTCTGAGAAGCATGTGTAACTTTATTGCTTTATCAATAGTCATTGTACCATAGGCTCCTGCAAACTGAGACAGTCTAGTAAGGTTGTCAGATGGGTCGATAGGTGAATCTTTCCAGACAATATCCATCAGTTCATTATCAGAAGTAGTAGCGGTTGTAGAATCAAACTTCCTATTCTTTCTCTGCCTTTTGATGACATCTGTGTGGGCTGGGCTATAGAACACGTCTAAAGGAGGAATCTCCTCAATTCTCAAAACAATTACAGAGGTAGGAGTGGCAGGAATGTGCTCTACCTCTTGAGTACTTACAATTTTTTCTACTCTATTTTCTTGAGATGTTTTATGTTGTGGAGTCTGTGTCTTAGTTGCTTGTCCCTCTATATGGAGCTTTTTATTAAAATTCTCCCATTCTTTCTCTAAATCAATCACCGGGTTTTTTTTTATTGGGTGGAGGTGGAATGAATTTCAGCCTATTTTTTAGCTAAGGTTTGCTCAACTGTATTTTCTGTAGATTCGGTTGTATCATTTTCTGACTCCTTACTTTTTCTTCCCCCATTTTGTGACTGTTCCTTTGATTTCTCTGATTCCCTAGTAAACTTATCTTGGGACTCTGCTTCGAAATCACCTTTAGAATTTTCTTTGGAGTTCCCTTTTAGACTTACACTGGGATTTGGGTCCCTTATTGGTTCAATCAGTAATTGGTCCAATAGGACCTTTGACAATCTCCTTTCTTAGTATTAATGAAAGGCTTCAAGCTCTTTTGGTTCAAAAAGTAGTGATGACATGTGCTTCATCTCTATGAATGTCTCTTTCTGTAGAAAGATGTCATCAAATTCGTCTTCCTCATGACTGAATACCTTCACTTTTACCATGGTAGTAAAGTCTTTGGCAGTGCCATTTGGGTCATACTTCCTTCCTGGTAATTTAGGTAATTTAAGGGATTGCATCATCTTTGCTTCTTTGAATGCATGCCCCAGATCGTTCAGTGAAAATTCTCCACACTGCAATGGAAATGTAGGTCAAATGGTCTTTTTTGCTTCCTTTAATCCTTTTCTTAGCCCACCCTCACTATCTGTTTGATAGGCTATCTCTCTAGCCATCAATTTATCTGAAACATAGTATGGGAGGACGTGCGGCAAGGTAATGCTCCCAAATACATTGATATATGTGAATGTTTCCTCTCCAAACCATCTGTCCACTGGGAGGATATCCATCTCGACTTCCTTAGAAAACCTAGGGGCATCATGGTTGTAAATATGTTTATGGATAGGGAGCATGACTCCATGACAATTTTTTTTAAATGCGAGTGAAACTGAGACTCCCAGATGTCCATATGATATATATATTAATGGGAAGTGGATCTTTCAAAATTCACTTCCATCCCTGGATAGGAAATTTTGAACCAAAACAAATTCCATCCATCACATAGGCACTCATAAAGAATGGAGGGTAAACCCTCAAATAGATACTCCTTTTCCTCTTATAATCCATTATCGCCTTTGCTACATTATCAGACAAAATTTGGGCCCAATTCAATATGGTTGTGTTTACTACTACATCTATTAATGGCATCCATTCTGGGGAGAATTTAGTGTTATCGGGCTTGCAAAACATCCTACATAGCATGGTTGCTACAAAACTATGAGGAGGAGAAATAGATGTAGTAGAGTACATACCTGCTTTTTCATTTTTGATCTTGCCCTCATTATTTGATCATGTTTGGGTGACATCTGCTGGGTCCTCATTCCCTTTGGCAAACTTCTCAAGCAACGGTTTGTTGTAGATGGCTTGTGGCTCTGGTAGGTGGTACATAAGTCGTAGGTTTTCTAGTGAAAAAAATCTCATAACCTCTTGGCTTCATGTCTTAAATTCTCTGCCCGAGATATCGACCTGATTAATAATCCACTTGACCATATATGTATAAAGGATTATCTTTGGGCACGTGGCTATGCGATGTAGAAATGAGCATGCCGTCTCAAAAATGGAGGCATCCGAGGAAACATGACCATCAGCTATGACCTTTGTTTCCAGAGGTCTTGGTTCCTCTTCTTCTAATAAATCATGCATGGTTTCCCACGTAGAGGTTCCTCCTTCTCTGTTGCATGTAGTATCTGCGAATAAAGGCGTCAATTCTGATTTCTCATATGCAACTTCCTTTCCCTTGTTCGCCATTGCTCCCATAGACTCCTTCTCTGGAATTTTCCTGAAAATGGAGAAAAACAACAGTTATCGAATATACAGAGATAAGAATGAACGTAAGATGGAATAATAGAGATAAGTTGAAAAGGTGATAAGAAAGGAGTTTTATTTGAACACATGTGAGAAGATATCATATCACGTTGAATGCCTTTTCACACATAAATGGCATTAACCTTTACTAAATGCCCACTAATGGTTTGTTATATCTTAGATTTAATGCTCATTAATGTCTGCATCGTAAGTCGGGAAGAAAGCTTCTAGGGTGGCGAGCCTTTAAATTGTGAAAATGTTGATTTTGCGATTTGCGAAAAAACATCACAGATCCCATTATCGCATTATGTTTATTTTCTTTTCTTATCATTTCTTTTGTTTCTGTGAGATGCGAGATGCAGGAAGTTCACTATTATTTTCCAAAACATAGCTCATTTGTCAGGTTCTCTTAGGTAAAGCCCTTTTTATTAAGCAAAACACCTAAATATTTGTTTGTGACATATTTCGAGAGTGGATCCGGGTCTCAATCACATTTCACAATTTCGACAGATGGTAAGTTTGTGGTGTTCTTTTAAATGTTAGAAATGTGATGCGATAAGGGAAATGTTGTCATCACAATTTCTTATCTCGCACATTTTAAGGTAACTTGTTAAAGTGCTCCTTTTAAGAATAGTGATATGCGACCCAGGCTTTAGTTTTAACAAGAAATGCCTTAGGACTTAGTTTATATAGGACATGTACTAGTTTTGAAGTGTTATAGTGCAGAGTCCTATTTTGATCGCTTTTCGCTAGATTTCATGGATTAGCAAGGCTTTTAATCATGCTTGATTGTGTGATATGTGGGAAAGCAGACAATTACTATTTTTTGAAAAGGTGCTTGATTGATATCTTGTCTTATTCCAAAAATTAATAAGAAAAATTCCTAAATGCTAAACTTATTTTTGGAAGGATTTTTTAAAGGGTACCCATTTATTAATGTAATATTGACTACTACTATAAAGAAATGGGGGGTTTTTGAATAGCACAACAATTGGCGATTCACTTGGAAGAACCAATTATCTTTGAGAATTTTTTGAAATTTCTAAAACTTCCAAAATAAATATGGCTTAGAATATAAAAATTACATAACATATAAGGTAAGTAATATTTCTCTTTGAATAATAAAAAAACATCCACTTAAATATCATTCTTTTGATTATTCTCTCCTCATAAGAAATTAACTTTGTCTACATCAGTCATTACTTAGTTTTAAAGATAAAACCAGGGAGGCTCTTCATAGATTAGTTTTTGGTATGCTCAGTTGTCATAGGTAGAGCCTCTGCTACTAGCAGGCATTCATAGCCTCGACAAGGTTACCTCTTAACCAGCAATGATTTACAATTTTTAAAGATAAGCTCACATTTGTATACTTATTGCATTTATTTTTTTGAAATAATTCTTTTTCTTCAAAATTTCATTTTTATCCATTAAAGGACAATGTCTTAGTTTGGTGACCAAAATTGACAATTCCATTCACTTGATTATAACTTAACTGAACAATCTGGCTCTTGATGAGACCCCTTTTCTTTTAATGAATATAATTTCAGGCCATTACCCTGTTTTGGTTTGCAGTATTGGTAATGTCAGCTAATTATAGCCTTATGATCATGGTATGTCAGCTCTTGATGAAACCTATTATCCCTTAAGTTTTAAGTATATCTTAGAATTACACTCTAAAAAATGTAAACTGAATAGATGGGGGGAATCATTGGCCCCTTAAGAGCTTCTGGATGACAATTGTAGAGTTTAAAGAGGCTTTTCTGTAGAGAGATTTTGGTTTTTTATTGATACTTTTCCTGACTGATGTAGAGTCAAGGTTCCTTTATAAAGTTAAGTTTTCATCAAATATCAAATAATTTTGGTAGAGAATAAGAAATTTCAGAGAAACAGAACTTAACCCTATATTCTATGTGTGAAAGTTATTTTCATAATAATCTTTACTTATACAAGCGCAAAGTCAAAAATAAAAAGAGACTATTTTTTGTAAAGCCAAAATTAAATGTTCTTCAATTGGTATTATTCTTTCTAAAAAATAAAAATAAAGGAAATAATATACAGTGAATAGAAGAGATCATCTTCTACGGAAAATTTTTCTTTAAGATCTCCCCATTAATAGGTAGATATTCTCTAATGCTGCAATAAAAAGGTTGATGGGCCTATTTGTTCCACAACCTGAAATGGGCCAAGACATATTTGTTGGAACTTGGTATGCTTACATTTTTCCTCGTGGGCTTTATCCCATTTAAATACTAAGTCTCTGAGTTGAAAAGATTTTGAACTTAAAAAATTTGAATCAAAAGAAGATTTGACTAATTGTTGATGATGTGCGTGTGTGATTATGGCCTTTTCCATTTCGTCTTTGAGCTTAAGGATTTGTAATTGTATAACTTGCATAGAAGAGGAAGGAGTTTCTTTAGTGAACTGAACTACAACTAAAGAGGGAATAGCTACATTTGTAGGTAGGACAACTTCTTTCCCATATACCAAATTAAAAGGTGAAGTGCCAATGGAGGTCTTCTGAGTTATATGATCTGCCCACAGAGAAAATATTAAAGAGTTATGCTAGTTCTTCTAACTTTAGTCAATAGTTCGTTTAATAATCCTTATGAGATTTTTGTTTGTATATTCATCTACTCCATTTCCTTGTGGATAATAGTTAGCAGAGTACTTAAGCTTAAAACATCTTTTAAGAGAAAAAATTGTCATATCATTGCTTGAAAAATAAGATGCATTATCAAACATCAGGGCAGATGGCAGGCCAAATATGGCAATGATAAATTCATCAATTAATTCAATGATGTTTTCAGAATTGGCTACCTTGAATGGAATGGTTTCCACCCATTTTTTGAAGTAATAAGTTGCTGTAAGGATATATCTATGCTGCTTATAAGAATGAGGAACAATCTCAGCTATTATGTCCAATCCCCATTGTTCAAATGGTTGTTCAATATTGACTGGCTGTAATGGTAATGTCGATTTTCTTTGTCTCCCAGCAGCTATCTAACGAACTTTACATATCCTTACATAACTATGTGTATCTTTAAATAATGTTGGCCAGTAATAGCCAACATGAAGGATTTTACGTGTGGCTGTATCTCCCCTAAAATGTCCACGAGCTGGTCCATCATGGAGTTCCTGCAACACCTTTTCTACCTCAAATTTTTCACGGCATCTAAGTAAGGCAAAATCATAATTTATTCTGAACATCACATCATTGATGATTTGATATTGTATAGATTCTAGCCTCAAGGTCCTTCTCCTTATAATTTAATTGCATTGGGGCATATCCATTTCTAAAGTAAAATATGATATCATCATAACCTGACTTAGTGTCATTTAGGCTTACCTCATATACTTGTACATCATCACCTGAGTATTGTAGTTTTCATAAATTAGACGCTCCTGCTAACATTTTGCAAAAACCTTGACCTTTTACAATTTTCATTGGTCTGATTTCAATGTCATATTCTTGCAGAGATGTCACCCAATTTTCCCTCTTCTCACCTACATCCCTTTGTATCAACAGATTTCTCACTGCTGAGAATGGAACTATTGTTTTGGCGGGTTTTGAGGAGAAAAGGTCTGAAGAGTTTTATTGATTCAAAAACAAAAAAATATTGTTTTTCAACATCTGTATAGCTCAATTCATCCCCCTGCAAATTGGTGCTAAAGAAAGAGATTGGGGCTTCAAATTTTTCTTCATTAACTTGTGTCAATATGGCGGCATATGATTTCTCGGAAGCGAAAGTATATAGAATGAAATGATTTGAAAAATTTCGAGTTGCTAATGAAGGAGCATTAATGATTACTTGTTTAAACAATTCAAATGCTTCGTGTTCTGTGTGTCCCCATTTAAAAAGTGAATTTTTATTTATCATAGATTGAAAAGGTAAAACAATTCATGAGAAGTTAGGGACAAATATTTTAACAAAATTTATCTAACCTAGGAAAGATTGCATTGATTTTTTGTTATGAGGTAAAGGAATTTCATGTTGGAAATAATACTGAGAGGGGGGGTGAATCAGTATTATCAGATTAATAAAACTTTTTCAATGCTCAAAAACATATACGCTACTTCAGTTAAGTGAACCAGCGTGTACACGATACTGTGTCTAAAGAAAACAACGTATAACCAGAAAATTTATAATTCAGTTAGTTTATCTTCAGTTAAGTGCATCAGGTCATTATTCACCATATTAAGAGTAAACAGATGCAGTATAACAGAACAGATCATCACACAAAAGCCACACACATGAACACCATGATATAAGGTGGAAACCCAATGTGGGTGAAAACCACCTGCTGCAAGTCGTCTCTATCTTTCTTTAATAAGAACTTCAGTTTACAATCTTTTGTACTGGTGCAGCCTTATACCAGTACGCAGGCTACAACCTGCAGAAGGCTTCAACCTTCTCTCGTTCTCCAAACTTCCTTGGAAGGGAGCTCCAACCCCCTTTGCTTTTGTACTAGTTAAGATACTAGTACGTAGGTGCTGGCCTACAATCTTCTTTCCTTCAGGTACCACTTTTCATCAATTTTCAGCCTGGATACTCCTGAAGCACAACATTACAATCTGAAGACCATGATTCATTCACAAATCATTGAAGCATGAAACAACCAATACTAGCATCATCAATCTTTGAGTCACTGAACCACTGAAACCCTGTCAAACCCAGTCACCAGAACACAGAGAAGACTACAGAACTCTGCAATAACAGTCAGATCCAGCTGCAACCCAAAAATCAAGCTCCAAAAGATATACGCTACTACAATGAAGGCAACCCGCGTATACACGCGGTTTTACCGAAGACAACCTGCGTACAGATCTAAAAATAATTTTTTATAACTTGCAGCTGTACCAGATTTCAGTTATACCCAGAACATAACATTGCGTCAGTATGCAGATCTAGAAATACGCATAATCAACCATATAAAGATAGTTCATTTCAAACCATTTGATCCCGATCACTCCTTAGATCTTGTTCTCCATCAACCGATGAGATCTCTCCTTAGCGCAGATCAAGCAATACATCATCAACCAATAACCTGCGTACTGGATCTAATACTTCATCAGATATTCAAGACTTTTTAGATACCTTTGCCTAATGATTTCCTTCTCCTTATATAGCCTTAGGCCTTGTTCAATACCAAGAGCCAAAACCATAGAAATCCAATACCATCATCTTCAAAACTAGGGATCAACACGTCCGTCGAGACACCAAGGTCCAAAACCATAGGCACAACTTCCAAGGAATAACCGCCATGGACCAAAGATAAGTTTTTCACATACACGCGCTTTTACTGAAGCCAACCAGCGTGTACACGCGACTTGGTATATAGCGAACCTGCGTATACGCGACTTGGTATATAGTGAACCTGCTTGTGTACGCGACTTGGTATATAGTGAACCAGCGTGTACGCGACTTGGTATATAGCGAACCTGCGTATACGCGACTTGGTATATAGTGAACCTGCTTGTGTACGCGACTTGGTATATAGTGAACCAGCGTGTATAAATTTTTCTTCCTACTTGTAGACTGATCATCAATTCCTTGCTGCTATCCTTCTGCACTATGATTTGTTATCAGTGTGATTTGCCATCAAGGACAACACTTGTCTCATAATGCCAACAATCTCCCCCTTTGGACTTGATGGAAACAACACCAAATCTCTCCCCCTTTGTCATCAAGGGCAAAGGGTTGTGCTCCCCCTGAGTACATGCTGATATCTTTGCTTGGCTGTGCTGAAACATGCTTCCTCTGACTGTAGGCAAGATCTGCAAAAGATGTTCTTCAAAGGAACCAAGACTTATACACCATAAGGGACCTTCCTATTACCAAAAAGACTCAATACATACATCCATACTCCCAACCAAGAGGGGATACATCAGAAACAACCAATTATATTACATCATTCATCCCAGGCATAGTGGGGAAACCAACATAGGCCGTTACATGACCTTGACACCATAAAAGAGATATCACAGAAGAGATAGAGACAACAAATCTAGACCAAGACTTATGAAAGTCACAAGCAGCATCTGATACACCTCTTTTAGATCAGCATCCAAGATTTCCTTCTGAGCTCCTTCTCCTGAAACCAACAACAGTTGTGTACTAGAACCAAAAGCATCTAAATGCCAACAATGCTCTATGAGACTTTAATCTGCTCCCCCTGAACCTGTGCCTGCTGCTCCCCCTGAACCTGTGCCTGAAGAATTCTGGCATACCCATCTCAGACCTTCTCCGACCAGAGTCTGCCCTTGCTGTTCAGAGCTCCATATATGCGACTTCTCCTGCAGAAAACGGTGTATGCACGCGGATATGCTTTCTGCAACATGCGTACACCATACACGCGACTTTCCCAGTATAAATCGGCGTATATACGCGGATATCCCTTACGTAACTTGCGTATACCAAGTTTTCTGTAGAACAGACAAGCTTCAACAGCAGGATGAAGCATCAACTACTCCCAGCTTTTGTCTGAGATATTCAAAAGTTTCCCTGGGCAGTGGTTTTGTGAGAATATCAGCAACTTGTTCCTTAGAAGGAACATACTCCAACTTGACCTTCTGCTCAAGCACTTGTTCCCGAAGAAAATGGTACTTGATTGGTATGTGCTTGGTCTTTGAGTGCATGACTGGATTCTTTGAAATGCTGATTGCACTTGTATTATCACATAAGATAGAGACTGGTGAAGTGCAAGTGATTTAAAAATCCTGCAAGGTCTGCATCATCCAAAGAAGTTGTGTGCAACAAGATGCCGCAGCCACATATTCTTCTTCAGCTGTAGATAAGGCAATTGAACTCTGTTTCTTGCTGAACCAAGATACTAATCTGGAGCCCATAAAGAATGCACCACCACTTGTGCTCTTCCTGTCATCCACGCTTCCGGCCCAATCTGCATCTGTATAAGCATGAAGTGTGAGATCTGTATCTCTAGGATACCATAATCCATAATTTTGTGTCCCTTGAAGATATTTGAAGATTCTCTTCACTGCCTGAAGATGAGTCTCCTTTGGATTTGCCTGAAACCTCCCAACTATTCCGACTGCATGCATGATGTCTGGTCGGGTACCTGTCAAATAAAGCAAACTCCCAATCATGGATCTATAAGTTGGTTGATGAACTGCTGCTGATTCATCATTTGCACTGAGGCTGCATCCTGTAACCATGGGTGTACATACTGGCTTTGAATCTTCCATGCCATACTTCTTCAAGATCTGCTTGAGGTACTTGGTTTGAGACAAGAAGATGCCTCCTTCATTTTGTTGGATTTGCAATCCAAGAAAGTATGTCAATTCTCCAAGTAGTGACATTTCGAATTATTTCTGCATAACCAAGGCAAAGTTTTGACTCATAGTCTCTTCATTGCTGCCAAAGATAATATCATCTACATAAACAACAAGTATTAGCAATTTGTTATTTTCAATTTTTATATAGAGATTGCTATCTGCTGATCCTTTTGAAAAGCCTTGTTGGTGAAGATATTTGTCCAATCGATAGTACCAAGCCCTTGGAGCTTGTTTGAGACCATAGAGAGCCTTTTTTAATTTGCATACAAGGTTTGGATCATTCCCAAGAATGAAACCATCTGGCTGCTCAATATATACTTCTTAATCTAAGTCTCCATTCAGAAAGGCTGATTTCACGTCCATTTGAAATACCTTGAAGTTTTGAAAGCTTGAGAGAGCAAGGAACATTCGGATGGCCTCAAGTCTTGCTACAGGAGCAAAGGTCTCTTCAAAATCTATCCCTTCTTGCTGTGCATACCCTTTACAAACAAGTCTGGCCTTGTTTCTAATTACTTCTCCATTTTCATTCAATTTATTCTTGAAGACCCATTTTGTCCCTATGACATTCTTATCTTTTGGTCTAGGAACCAGTTCCCAAGTGTTGTTCTTTTCGATCTGCTCAAGTTCTTCATCCATTGATTTGACCCAACATTCATCTTTGCATGCCTCTTTCACATTTTGTGGTTCAGTGGAAGAGAGTAATGCCAAATAGCTTGAAGCTTCTGCAATTCTTCTTCTTGTTTGTATTCCTGCTTCTTTCTACCCCACAATCTGAGATTCTTGATGATTCTTTTGAACATATCTGGATGGAGTCTTCTCTTCTATTCTTGCCTGCTCCTCTGGTTCTTCTTGAGGTTCTTCTTCTTCATCATTCTGCCTTTGAGTGTAGCCTTCATCTTCTTCAATGTCTTCATGATGAACTTGCCTAGGAATATATCCCTTCTCATCAACCACTACATCAATGCTGTCAACAATTCTGCCAAGTCTTTTATTGTAGCACTTGTATGCTTTTCTATATGGAGAATAACCAAGAAGAATGCCTTCATCTGCTCTTGGTTCAAGTTTGCCAAGTTGCTCATCAGTATTCTTAATATAACATTTGCTCCCAAATATTTTGAAGTGCTTCACCGAAGGAGTCTCACCACTCCAGAGCTCATGAGGTGTTTGAGTGCTGTTTACTCAGACATTTGTTTTGTTAAGAATAATAACCGCAGCATGTGCAGCTTCACCCTAGAAAGTTGCGGGAGTACCTTATTCATCAAGCATAGCACGAGCCATTTGTTGGATTGTTCTGTTCATTCTTTCCACCACCCCATTTTGCTGAGGAGTTCTAGCTGTAGAGAATTCTCTTCTTATCCCATGTTCTTCACAGAAATCGAAAAATTCGTTTGAGGTAAACTCCCCACCTCTGTCAGATCTGAGGCACTTAATTTTGTGTCCTGATTCATTTTCAACCAAGGCTTTGAAGGATTTGAATTTTTCGAATGCTTCATCTTTGTGCTTCATAAGTCCTAACCAGACAAACCTGGAGAAATCGTCAATGAATAATATCAAGTATTCTTCTCCTCGAGGTGTTCTTTTTCTGAATGGACCACATGTATCT
This sequence comes from Pinus tabuliformis, assembly GCA_031772625.1. Lineage (NCBI taxonomy): Eukaryota > Viridiplantae > Streptophyta > Pinopsida > Pinales > Pinaceae > Pinus > Pinus tabuliformis. Next base: position 1,506,426,640 of record CM062820.1, on the reverse strand, counting down.
GTATGTACTAGCTCAAGAGGCATGCTAGCTGATCCTTCCTTCTCTGGAAAGTTAGTTCTGGTTTGCTTTCCAAACTGACAAGATTTGCATATAGTGTTGTCTGGAATTTTGATATCTGGAAGACCATGAACTGCCTGATATTTGCATGCTTTCCTTATTTGTGAAAAGCTTAGATGCCCCAACCTTCGATGCCATAACCAGTGTTCATCATCCTTGCTCAAATAGCATTGTTGTGGTCCTTCTTCAAATATGTATAGATTATTTGGAGTCCTTCTTCCTTTGATCACTGTTTTACCTGTATCAAGATCACGAACACGACATCCATTTGATCTAAATATTACCTCTGTTCCTTGATCGCACATCTGACTGACACTCAGAAGATTATGCTTCAATCCATCAACATACAAAACATTTCCAGCTTTGACCTTCTCTTTCAATGGAGCCACACCTTTTCCTTTTATGGCTGCAGAGATATCGTTTTCAAAAGAAACTTTCTTCCCCTTTTCTAATGCGGTATATGACTCAAGCTTTTCTTTGTCCCCTGTCATATGCTTCGAACATCCGCTGTCAATGTACCATAGACTTTCTTGACCTTCTGCATAAAAGGCTATCCCACATCTTTCTGGTTGTGGTTCCTTTATTCTCCATGTTCTGACATTTGAGTTTTGCTCCTTCTGAATTGTCTTCCGGAACCTGCTCCTACATTCAGAGTCTTCATGACCAAATTTATTACAAATAGAGCATTCAACTTCATTTTCAAGAACCGAAAAGTTGTTATAAGTCCTTTTCATGGTTTTAGTCATTCTCCCATGCTTTTGAGCTTCTCTAGTCATGATTGTCTTGTATGCAACACATTGAGCTGCTTTGTGACCGAAGTTATGGCAAGAAAAGCATTGGCCATTAAAGAAACTTCTGCGATAATCAGATCTATCATCCAACCGATTGTAGCTTCTATTTATTCTTGGAGCAAATTGGGAAGATTTTACCTGTGGCTGATTGTAGCTTCTGTTTGTCCTTAAGGCAGTTTGTCCCCAAATTTCTTGATGGTCTTTATTTGTTCTTGAGGTAAACTGTCCCTGATTCACCTGATTACTTTTATTTGGCCTTTGCTCGCTTTTCCTTGCTGCATCAAGATAACTTTTAGAGGTAGAGGCTTGAGATGTTTCTCCATTATATCCAAGACCTGTCTTGATCAGAGGAGATCGCTGCACATTGATAATCTCATCCAAGGTTTCAGATCCTTTAACAAATTTAAGATTAATAGCTTTTGTTTTCTCAATCTCTTTTCTAAGACCAACAATTTCACCTTCTAGTTTTTCAAGATGTTTTTCCTTTTCATCAATTTGAAATTGTAGAGTATCAATGATCATATTCTTTTCTTCTATACATCTCTTGAGTCTAGTAATTTCATCATAATGGTTATCCACATCTATAGCATCCATATAATCATCATCTTCAAATGCCATTAACAACTTATATTCATTACCTCGTTCATCTTCATCACTATTCGATAGACCATCACTATCTTCATGAGTGTAGTAGCTTTTCTTATTTGCACTCTGTTTCTTGTTCCATCTAGCAGGTTCCTTTCCTTTATCCTTATAAGGACATTTTGCAGCATAATGACCTACTCTTCCACAAGCAAAGCATTTAAAAGGTAACTTGCCTCTGAACCTTCCAGAACCCCTTTGAAGATTTCTGACAAAATTTGATTCTTCTTCCTCTTCTTCTGGGACGAGGCTTGCTTCATAATAATCTTCTTTGCCTGATGCCTTGAAAGAAGCTTCTCTTCTGTCTGATGGACCTCCCTTTCTCATTTCATAAGCAGTTAGAATTCCATGTAGCTGAGACATAGTAAGAATTCGTAGATTTTCCTTTTCTTCTATTGCAGATACTTTAGATTCAAACCTGGGGGACAATGATCTTAGAACCTTTTCAACCACTATAGCCTCTTTTATTTCTTCACCCAAATTTTTCATACAATTAACAATCTCATCTACCCGAAGAAAATAGTTAGCCACACTTTCATCATTATACATCTTGAGAGTCTCATACTGAATCCTGAGAGTTTGAAGTTTAGCACGCTTTACCTGTTCATCTCCTTCATAGCTCGTGACAATTTTGTCCCATATCTCTTTTGCGGATTTGTAGTGCATTACCTTCATGAATTCCGTTTGGGATATACATCCTAATACGGTACTGACTGCTTTTGCATTTGTTTCATACTTCTTTTTCTCAGCTGCATCTGTGGGAGTAGCTGAAGGAAAAGCGTAGCCTGTTTCTACGATGTCCCAAACTTCTGTACCAAGAGATTGAAGATAGGCAGTAACTCTTACCTTCCAATAATTGAAGTTTGTCCCATCAAAAACTGGTGGCCTGATTGATGCTTCTCTCTCGTAGTTGCTCATGATGAACGATTTACCTTCAAGCGATCAAGCTTCTCTGAAGGACCTGCTCTGATACCAATTGTTGGAAATAATACTGAGAGGGGGGGGGGGGTGAATCAGTATTATCAGATTAATAAAACTTTTTCAATGCTCAGAAACATATACGCTACTTCAGTTAAGTGAACCAGCGTGTACACGCTACTGTGTCTAAAGAAAACAACGTATAACCAGAAAACTTATAATTCAGTTAGTTTATCTTCAGTTAAGTGCATCAGGTCATTATTCACCATATTAAGAGTAAACAGATGCAGTATAACAGAACAGATCATCACACAAAAGCCACACACATGAACACCATGATATAAGGTGGAAACCCAATGTGGGTGAAAACCACCTGCTGCAAGTCGTCTCTATCTTTCTTTAATAAGAACTTCAGTTTACAATATTTTGTACTGGTGCAGCCTTATACCAGTACGCAGGCTACAACCTGCAGAAGGCTTCAACCTTCTCTCGTTCTCCAAACTTCCTTGGAAGGGAGCTCCAACCCCCTTTGCTTTTGTACTAGTTAAGATACTAGTACGTAGGTGCTGGCCTACAATCTTCTTTCCTTCAGGTACCACTTTTCATCAATTTTCAGCCTGGATACTCCTGAAGCACAACATTACAATATGAAGACCATGATTCATTCACAAATCATTGAAGCATGAAACAACCAATACTAGCATCATCAATCTTTGAGTCACTGAACCACTGAAACCCTGTCAAACCCAGTCACCAGAACACAGAGAAGACTACAGAACTCTGCAATAACAGTTAGATCCAGCTGCAACCCAAAAATCAAGCTCCAAAAGATATACGCTACTACAATGAAGGCAACCCGTGTATACACACGGTTTTACCGAAGACGACCTGCGTACAGATCTATAAATAATTTTTCATAACTTGCAGCTGTACCAGATTTCAGTTATACCCAGAACATAACATTGCGTCAGTATGCAGATCTAGAAATACGCATAATCAACCATATAAAGATAGTTCATTTCAAACCATTTGATCCCGATCACTCCTTAGATCTTGTTCTCTATCAACCGATGAGATCTCTCCTTAGCGCAGATCAAGCAATACATCATCAACCAATAACCTGCGTACTGGATCTAATACTTCATCAGATATTCAAGACTTTTCAGATACCTTTGCCTAATGATTTCCTTCTCCTTATATAGCCTTAGGCCTTGTTCAATACCAAGAGCCAAAACCATAGAAATCCAATACCATCATCTTCAAAACTAGGGATCAACACGTCCGTCGAGACACCAAGGTCCAAAACCGTAGGCACAACTTCCAAGGAATAACCACCGTGGACCAAAGATAAGTTTTCCACATACACGCGCTTTTACTGAAGCCAACCAGCGTGTACACGCGACTTGGTATATAGCAAACCTGCGTATACGCGACTTGGTATATAGTGAACCTGCTTGTGTACGCGACTTGGTATATAGTGAACCAACGTGTATAAATTTTTCTTCCTACTTGTAGACTGATCATCAATTCCTTGCTGCTATCCTTCTGCACTATGATTTGTTATCAGTGTGATTTGCCATCAAGGACAACAATTGTCTCATAATGCCAACATTTCAGAGATTTCTCTTATTCTATCAGTGCCATTGTGAATCCATGCTTTGGATACAATGAATACAAGGAGCTTTCCTTCACTTAACATGAAGAAATATTTCTTAGGATTAAGAGAAATTCCATACCTTTGACAATGCTCAAACATTTGTTTTAAATCTCTCAGATGATTACTCTGTTTTTTGGAAAATATAGTAATATCTTCTAAGTATATTACTACTGATTTGTTTACTAAACCTTTGAAGGCTATGTCCATGGCTCTTTGGAAAGTAGCACCAACATTAATCAGTCCAAATGGCATCTTTTGATAAGCATAAGTGCCCCATTTTGTCCTGAATGTAGTTTTCAACTAGTCATCTAGATGTACTAGGATCTTATTATAACCTGAGAATCCATCCAAGAAAGACATTAGTTCTGAACCTGCAACTGATTGCAATATTTATTCCATAGGAGGTAATGGAAAGTTGTTCTTTTGACATTCTTTGTTTATATTGCGGAATTCTATACATATCCGAATATTACCGTTCTTCTTTCTGACTGGGACAAGATTGGAGACCCATCTTGAATGTTTGACAGGGAAAATAATCCTGGCTTTTAGCGGTTTGTTCAATTCAGATTTAATGTAATTCTCTAAATTAGGATGGATTTTTCTTAATTTCTGTTGAACACGTTTTTCATCAAACGTCATGGGGATAGTATGTTGAAAAATAGAACTATCATATGTTTTAATATCTTCATAGTTCCATGAGAAGACATTCTTATCAGTTCCAAGGTTAATCAATTCAAACCTCAGAGTTGAACTTTGAAGTTTTGAATTGGTGGTTCATTTGAATCTGTCCTTGAGGCCATATAAATCTTCTAACTTAACCACGAAATTTGGTATAACATTATTGGTTGTTTCTTGCTTAAGTAGGTTGTCATGTTGGTCTTCATTAACTATCTAGTCATCATAAGATCCCTCTGATGTGAAAAATATTATGATATCCAGATCATTATTAAAGACTCTCTAGTTGGTGATATTCTCGTGAATAGAAGGCCTAAAAACAAACTCAATAGAAATGCGATCAGGACTATAATCTTCTGGTGGAATAAGCTTGGAAGCCACATCAGCTAAGAGATCGACACTTGCATTTTGGAGTTTTGTAATAGGGGAAATATTAAAGGCTATAAAGTGGGAATTCAGGTCATGGACTAATGACTAATAGTGTTTCAAATGTCCAGGCAAATAGTGTATAATATTTCTTACCCGCTTTATCACAATTTTTGAGTCTCCAAACACTTAGAGGTGTTTGATATTAAGGCCAATGGCTTTATAAAAACATTGAACTAATGCTTCATATTCAACAGTGTTGTTTAGGCAATCAAATTCAAGTCTACATGCTAACATAGTCTTTTCCCCTTCTGGGCTAGCTAATATGCATCATGCTCCTGCTCCACCATTGGACTTAGATCCATCAAAAAATCATTTCCAAAATAAAGAGCTAACTACATGTTTATCTACAAAATTTACACACTTAGAAGTATCTGTTTGGTAAAAGTTTTCAACTTGAGATACAACAGAGTTTTCCAAGAAAGGTGAAGTATAAACGTTAAAATTTCCTAGAAATGATTCTACCAATTAGTTTCCGATGATATTGTTTCTATACGCAACTAGTCCATTTTCCCCTTCTAGCTAGGTGACTATGCACTTTTGTTGTTTTTCGCGATCAAACCTTATTTGATTTGTCTTTCCATTATAGGGAAGCCACATGTGAGACAAGTTAGTCGCAAAATAGCCAGTAAGCTTTTCTAACCAGTCTCTACTAAGGATTAAGCCATAGAGCACGGGAATATCAGCCACAAGAATGTCAATGACTTGACAAACTTTGAAAAATGACGAGAGTCTGATGGTTACTTGATAAAGTTCCTCGACAACATTGAATTGAGATTGATCTAACTGTATTATACATATAACAAATTTTTGGGGCTGAACATTCAACTTTTCACAACCGTTCTAGGTAAAATGTTAGATGAAGCTCCTAAATCAACTAAAAAATTATGTAAGTTCCTATTAACAATTTCAAAAGTAAGGAGAAATGGAGGAGTATTGGATTTGGATCTTCCTCTGATTAGAGCAATTTTGGTCAAATCAATCTTGTTTAAAGAGATGCTAGGGGGTCTTCCCATTTCTTGGGCAGTTTGTGAGATCACAACAGCGGGAAGAGGTGAAGTAGGTACCGCTTTGAGTTCCTTGAGGAGTAATTTCTGTTGATCTTTCAACTTGGTAAGCTTATGAAAGGTGATGTTTGCCATAATCTTTTTCATATCATCAACAATATTATACTCCATTCCATCTGATACTATCAAGGTTTTAGTTGAAGGTGAAGAATTCAATTGGGAAGGAGTGGTTTGAGTGGATTTTTGTGAAGATTTCTTAACTGTTGTTTTTTCCTTGGGAGGTGGTGTTGAAGCCTTCTACTTTGGATTTGTTTATGGAAAATCAACAAGTTTTTTACTTCTAGTAGCAACAGGAAATGCCTCTTGTGTTTCTTCGTTGGGAATTATAAAATCCCACATCCCTTGTAACTCTGCCACTTCTTCATCATCTGTTTGTTCTTCATTTCTTGAAACTTCATCTTCCTCTCCATCTGATTCATCATTTGATATAGCATTTGGAGGTTTAGGATAAGCAGGGGAATCCCTTTTAAATGGTCTAAAAGATTTCTTAGAGGAAGCCTCTGCTACCTGTTTTGTAATATCAACCATTTCGTTAGACATGGTTTTGAGAACTTTCTACAAACCTTCAAGATCAAAAGGATATTTTGGTGGTTTCTTCTTGGATTCATCCCTAAAAGTCACTTTCTTGGAATTTTGTTATTCTAATGCATTTTTATTATCTACATCTAGAATGCGTTTTTCTACAGCTATTGCCTCTTTCATATTTTCTGCCAAACTTGGTTTGGCAGCTCTATTGACAAAAATAGTTGTGTTTGAAGGGAGAGAAGAAATATACCACTCATTTTGGACCTCATCACTTGGTTTAGATTTTGTTGTTATCTTATTTGATAATATATTGAAGTGAGAGTTGAAGTATTTTATTGGTTCTTTAGGTTCGACTGTCAAATTGGAGAGATCAGTGATTAGGGTAGTTGTTGATCTATCATCTACAAATTTAGTTAAGAACTACTCTTGAAAAGAATCCCAACTATTAATAGAACCTGATGGTAATCAAAGGTACCATGATCCTACTGGTCCTTGCAAAGTATATGTAAATAATCTTACAACTGCATCTTCTTCTACTACTTCATTCATTTTAATGGACAACATAAAATTGTTTATGTGTTCCTCAGTCAGTAAGCCACTATCAGGATTGAAGTTTGGTAACCATTTCTCTGGATGGGCTAGAAAATGATGTAAAGGTGAAGCCATCCTAACAGCTCCTGGCTTTGTCCATGGCCTTGGAGTATTTTGAGCCATTGTTGGTATCCAAGTAGAGGAAGATATCACAATGGTTGAAGGTGATTGGGTAGAGGAATAGTGAGTTCCCTGTGTGAATCACGATCTGGAGTTGTGAGGTGGATGATTGGTGTTGTCATGATATGGATGGAATGAACAAAGATGATAATTGTGGTGATGAAATAACCTCGCTTTAAGATTCAGATGGTGTCTCCTTATCGTTCTTATGGCTTGGTAGAGGGAATTAAAATGGTGGGATTCCAATATTTTCGCTTTGTGCTCTAGTTAATCATTGAGATGGAGTACACTAAGAGGTAACACTATCTTGGTATAACTGAGATTCTTCTAGAGATATCGAAATCCCATATAATTTATGAATCAAATATTGGACGCCAGGCGCTTTAGTTGAAGAAGAATGATCTGGCTTCTTTGGGATTTCAGTAGTGGGATTTGTAGTTGTTTTTCAGCTTCTCTCTTTGCACTAGGAGATTTGGAATGCGAACAAGAAATTGGACGTGATGGTGAGGGAGTTTTACTCTTAGAATGGCCTATTAATTTGGATTTACTTTCCATTCATAGTCAATCCCTCCTTCTAGTGCCAAACATGTTGAATCCTCAAAAATCATTGCTTACAACATTGGGGGGAAATCGCCCGATCCGGACCTTGGTTAGTAGCTCCTTTTCCATTTGGTGTAGTTGCTCCAACTGGGGGTAATGGAACCAGTTTCCCAATATAAATTATGATAGTGATGATGTGGTGATATATGATAGTTCAGAGGAATGTTTAAGCTAAAATTATGCTAATATAAACTAATAATCACATGCATATATCCTAATTTAAACACTATCTAACTATGACTATACTCGGGAATAAAATTGGATCATGCGATCTACAATAATGTCCTAGAGAAATTGGTAATAAATATCATTCAAATGCAATAAGAAGTGAAATGATTTTAACAAAAATCATTTCGGATAAATAGTTAGCCAAAACATTGTGAAATATATATCACATAAGAAATTCTTCATATATTTAGCATAAAATTTAGGCCATCACCTTACAGAAATGCAATAATGTTAACCAAAATTTAAAATTTCATACATAAACAATAATGATAACCATTTTTAATAAGTTCTACTAATGTGTTTCAGCAATATCAACGTACTTCCAATCAATCCAACACCATCTAAGAGTATAATAGTGCAATTTCAGTAGACTATGCTAGATAAGATGAAAATAAATCATGTTCCATTCATTTCACCAGAACTTCCTCAAAGGGATAGAAGTGCATGTTTTGAAGATTGTTTCTGATAAAATTTTTGGACCCCTCTCTAAAGGCATGAGAGATGTTTAAATACTAAACTATAAATCCTAATAATAGATTATTACAAAAATAGTTGAGGAGGTTTAAACGATGTTCCTCAAATTGTGCAAAACAAAAAAAAATAGAAATGAAACATGGTGACTAACTCCTTTTCATTTGATCTTTGAGATCATAGATATTTGTCATGAGCTTGAGCTGTTTGGGTTGACTTATCATACATTTCAATTGCCAAGTGAACATGGCATCAGTTAGTGTTGGCACCATTTTCTACATGGAAGAGGTTAGGCATCACAGAGTCATCCACTGGTTGTAGGGTTTAACTAAATATTGCCAGTACGCTTCCTAGTTTAACTTGGTCATTTTCCTAATTGCTTCCTCTTTTTCTCTTGTTACCTTCCTCCACTATTGTACATTGAGAAGGAAACCTAATAGAGACTCTTCCACCAAGTTCACGCTATGTAAATTTTCATTGATGTTTTCAATAACAATGATTGTTGTTGTTGCTGCGATCGATGATGCCTTTTCTGCTAGTCTAAGCCGATAATCCCAGTTTGCAAATAAAATTTCTTTATGTGACTCCATAAGTATAGGTAAATCATCCTTCCTCCCATCCTTTGAATTCTACCAGGCGATGAAGTTGGAAACTATTTTAAAGACTTCATCATATTCGAGTCTCATGTCAACAACTTGACTCGTTAACTTGTCACTACTCTCGCAATAAGGACTCAGCGTTGAGACCTTCTAGCATAGAATTTCCTTTTGGTGCGTTAGATTGGAGTTAACGTTGAGCACTTCAATTATAAACTGATCAAAATTTTTGGACTATCTTCATACTCATCTATTAATTCTTGTATCTATGCTTCCTTTCTCCTAAACTGGTTTGATGTTTTACTTGCATCTGCTCGAATTCTTACTAGAGCTTAGTTATTTACAATTCCGCTTGTTGGTTAGATTTTTATTGCTCTAACTCTTGTTCCAACAACATGATTTTATTTTTCTTTTCTCTGAGAAGCATTTGTACCTCTATTGCTTTATCAATAGTCGTTGTACCATAGGCTCCTACAAATTGAGACAGTCTAGTAAGGTTGTTAGATGGGTCGATAGGTGAATCTTTCCAGACAATATCCATCGGTTCATTATCGGGAGTAGTAGCAGTTGTAGCATCCAAATTCCTCTTCTTTCTCTGCCTTTCTAAGAAATCTTTGTGGGTTGGGCTATAAAACACATCTAAAGGAGGAATCTCCTCAATTCTCAAAACAATTTCAGAGGTAGGAGTTGTAGGAATGTGCTCTACCTCTTGAATACTTATAGTTTTTTCTACTCTAATTTCTTGAGCTTTTTTGTGTTGTGGAGTCTGTGGCTCAGGTGCCTATCCCTTTGTATGGAGCTTTTTATTAAAATTCTCCCACTCTTTCTCTAAATCAATCACCGAGGGTTTGTTTGACTGGGTGGAGGTGGAATGAATTTCAGCCTATTTTTTAGCTGAGGTTTGCTCAGTTGTGTTTTCTGTAGATTCAACTGTATCCTTTTCTGACTCTTTACTTTTTCTTCCCCCATTCTGTGACTATTCCTATGATTTCTTTGATTCCCTAGTAGACTTCTATTGGGACTCTCCTTTGGAATCATCTTTAGGATTTTCTCTGGAGCTCCCTTCTAGACTTATGCTGGGAGTTTTCTCCCTTATTGGTTCAATCACTAATTGGTCCAATGGGACCTTTGACAAGCTCTATTCTCTGTATTCATGAAAGGCTTCAAGCTCTTCTAGGTCAAAAATTAGTGATGACATGTGCTTCACCCCTGTGAATGTCTCTTTCTATAGAAAAACATCATCCAATGCGTCTTCATCATGAGTGAATACCTTCACTTTTACCATGGTAGTAAAGTCTTTGGTAGTGCCATTTGGGTCATACTTCCTTCATGGAAATTTTTGTAATTTTAGATCTTGAATGATATTTGCTTCTTTGAATGCATACCCTAGATTATGCAGTGCAAATGCTCCACACTACAATGGAAATGTAGGCAAAATGGCCTTTTTGGCTTCCTTTAATTCTTTGCTCATCCCACCCTCACTAGTTGTTTGATAGGCTATCTCTCTAGCCATCAATTTGTCTGGAACATAGTATGGGATGACATGTGGTGAGTTAATGCTCCCAAATACCTTGATATATGTGAATGTTTCCTCTCCAAACCATCTCGCCACTGGGAAGATATCTACCTCAACTTCCTTAGAAAAGCTAGGGGCATCTCAGTTGTAAATCTGCTTATGGATAGGTAGTATGACTCCATGACAAATTTTGTAAAAATGCGAGTGAAGCTAAGACTCCCACATGTCCTTATGATATATACGAATGGGAAGTGGATCTTTCATAGTCCACTTCCATCCCCATGATAGGAAATTTTGAACCAAAACAAATTGCATCCATCACATAAGCACTCATAAAGAATGGAGGGTAAACCCTCAAAAAGATACTCCTTTTCCTCCTATAATCCATTATCGCCTTTGCTAAATTATCATACAAAATTTGGGCCCAATTCATTATGGTTGTGTTTACGACTGCATCTATTAATGACAGCCATTTTGGGGAAAATTTAGTGCTATCTAGCTAGCGAAACATCCTACATAGCATGGTTGCTACAAAATTATGGGGAGGAGAAATAGATTCAGTAGAGTACATACCCGCTTTGTCCTTTTTGATATTTCCCTCATAATTTGACTAGGTCTCAGTGACATCTCCTGGGTCCTCATTCTCTTTGGTAAAATTATCAAGGAACTATTTTTTGTAGATGGCTTGTGGCTTTGGTAGATGGTACCTAAGCCATAGGTTGTCTGGTTAAAAATATCCCATAATCTCTTGGCTTCTAGTCTTAAATACTTTGTCTGAGATACTAGCCTCATCAGTAATCCACTTGACCATATCTGTATAAGGGATTATCTTTGGGTGCGCGGCCATGCGGTGCAGAAATGAGCATGCCATCTAAAAATAGGAGGTATATCAGGAAACACGACCGTCAACTTTGACCTTTGTTTCTAGAGGTCTTGGTTCCTCTTCTTCTAATAAATCATACATGGTTTCCCACCTACAGGTTCCTCCTTCTCTGCTTCATGTAGTATCTGTGAATAAAGGGATCATTTATGATTTCTCAGATGCAGTTGCCTTTCCCTTCTTTGCCATTGCTCCCAAAGACTCCTTCTGTATATTTTTCTTGAAAATGGAGAAAAACAACATCTATTGAATATACAGAGATAATAATGAACATAGGATGGAATAATATAGATAACCTGAAAAGGTGATAAGAAAGGAGTTTTATTTGAATGCAAGTGAGAAGATATCATATCACGCTGAATGGATTTTCACAAGTAAATTTTGTTAACCTTTACTAAATGCCCACTAATGGTTTGTTATCTCTTAGATTTAATGCTCATAATGTCTGCATCGTAAGTCGGGAAGAAAGCTTCTAGAGTGGTGAGCCTTTAAATTGCGAAAATGTCGATTCTTTGATTTGCAAAGAAATAACGCAGATCAAATTATCGCATTATGTTTATTTGCTTTTCTTATCATTTCTTTTGTTTATGCAAGATTCGAGATGTGGTTTGCTCAATATTGATTTCAAAACATAGCTCATTTGTTACTTTTTCTTGTGTAAAGCCCTTTTAATTAAGCAGTGAACCTAAATATTTTTTTTCTGATGTATCTCACGAGTGGGTCTGGGTCTCAATCTTATTTCACAATTTCGATGAATGGTAAGTTTGCGGTGTTCTTTTAAATGTTCGAAATACGATGTGATAAGGGAAATTTTGTGATCACAATTTCACATCTTGCACATTTTAAGGTAACTTGTTAAAGTGAACCTTTTAAGAATAGTGATATGTGACACAGGGTTTAGTTTTAACAAGAAATTCCTTAGGACTTAGTTTATATAAGAAACCTACTTGTTTCAAAGTGTTACATTGTAGAGTTCTCTTTTGATTGCTTTTCGCCAGATTTGATGGATTAGAAAGGCTTTCAGTCATGCTTAATCGTGCAATATGAGGGAAAAGTAGACATGTACAAGTTTTTAAAAAGGTGTTTGATTGATATCTTGTCTTATTCCAAAAATTAATAAGAAAAATGCCTAAATGCTAAACTTATTTTTCGAAGAATTTTTTAAAGGTTCCCCATTTATTAATGTAGTATTGAATACTACTATTAACAAATGGTGGTTTGTTGAATAACATAACACATCCCACATCACATCTAGGAGCATTCGACACATTCAACCCGACTATTTTCGGGTAAGTTTGTTTTTCTTGTCTTTCGCTACTTTTCTGTCGCTTTTGATATTTTCATTTTTGTGAGTGATGTTTGCTTGGTTTTTTTCAACAAATGTTGTCATTTTAATGCATATTGGCTTGTAGAAAAAATGTTTCAAGTTTTTCAGTGCATCTCATTGTTGTCACATGCATGACACTATTTCTTCACTAACGATCGTTGTCGCGGAAATTCGCTTCACACACTCATTTGTTTTCCTATTTTATAAATCTTGCACTCATGGTTTGCATGAATGATCATTTCAATCTTTCTTGCACTCATATTTTCCATGCATTCGTACTTTTCATGTTTTCAGTCACCCATCGGCAGGTTTGGGCTGCCTTGGCCTGGACCTTGCCTTACTCAGCTTGAACTGTGCATTTTTTAGAGTGAAGGCTACGAATTCCTCCTAGAAATTGAGCAGATTTAGCCCATTACTAGTCTCGAAGCTTGCTCTATGCAATTCATAGAGGCAATGCCCTACTGACCCCCATAATTGTGCAGATGCATATTTCTGGGTTGTAGTCATTCCTAACTGAAACTGTGCATTGAGAAATTTTAGTCCTCACCAGACCAAGTTGGACTATGCTTTACACAATTTCAATAGTCAGCTATCCAACTGACAGTCCAAACTCTATTATGTGCAGTTTTGGTATTCATTCTCCCAGCCTCCCGGTGAAAATTGCGCAATCTTTATAGTCAATCACCCACATGTGTTGCATGTTAGTCCTCAAGTTGCTTTTGGTTTTCAACTAACATCGTTCTTGCCATGAGTGTTTCTTTGTCTCCATGTATCATAGTTGTTCATCTGTCTCTCACCAGTATAGGTGAAATGGCCTCCAAGAGAGCAGGGTCAAAGGACACAGTCGAGAGTGCAACTGGAGATGCAGTTGAGCAAGTGTCTATGAGTTTTCAAATCTATGAAGACACTTAACTATTAATAGACAAGGATATCAAGACGAAATGTTAGGATATCAATGAAACCTTCTCAAGCACATTTGAGGAGAATCTGGAAGACTGCAGGGTCTATATCAACATACACAAGTCTGGCTCATACCGCATTTCATGCACATATCCCACATTTCCATGCGTGCACATGATCCACTGGATTGTTTTGCATACCGAGCTATAGACAATGGTGTTGATAACTATTAGTGGAATAGAAATTGCTACCTTTAGGGAAAATGACTTTTAGGAAAGGCATCACTTACTGTAGTTGGTGATCACGATGGATACACCCTTCACCAGACCCAACAGTAGTGCAAACTCAAGAGACATCTTGAAGAGCTGGGTGAAAGAGCCTTCCATGTTGAGGGCAATGCCCAACCAAGTGTATAAGACAAGAATAATGAGAAAGATATATCATCTCTTGGTCATATTCACATGTCGCTTATACAACCAGGAGAGTACATAAACCTTCCAGCAGAGCTGGGTGATTGTATTGGATCAGATGGCGAACGAAGGGATACCTTTCAACTAGTCTAACATGTTGGCTCTCCGGTTGGAGGAACATGTAACAGAAGCCTAGAATCCTCCCAAGGGTCAGCAAGCAAAGCTATTAATGTTTGCTTACATACTTGATGTAGTCGATGTCCATAAGTAATTTTCAGGCTTGGGTTGGGCAATGACACCCTCGGAAACCTTTGTGCACACTTATTGTAAGTTGTTATCCAAATGCAACTTCAGTGTAGTTATCACACAGTTATAAGACCATTTCGTCACCCTAGTGTACATGATGATCTTTAAGCAGGATCCACTTGGCATGTCATAGGTAGCGTTGAAGGCATTGATTGACATATTATACTGGTATGCCTCACCCCTTGTAACCTTCATCGGGATGTACAACACGGAGAAGGATCCACATGTTTTACCAAATTTTTCCATGGATAAGCTCATCATGCAAGAAGTGTCAAATCACATCTCAACTAGGTTGTCAGATAGACTGCATAGGAAAAAGAAGGCACCTTGGCCTGCTCTTCCTTTGTGAATCGATTTGTATGAGATCCAGAATCTCAAGCATGCTGAGGCCAAGATGGAGGAAGTCAAGAGATCCACCTTTGGCACAAGAATTTTCAATCTGTATGACCCACATTTCTTAATGAAGGACCACTGTGCGAGAGTGCATCATCCTTGGATCCATTGGGCATGTCATTGGCTTGAGGAAGACACATGGAGATATTTCTATCACTTCTCTAGGCTCAATGAAACGGTTAGCATGGTTATAGAATATTTAGAAAAGCAGAAGGAAACAACATCTCAGAGAATAACATCATTAGAAATGGTAGAGGGCAGCACACCTACACTTGAAAAAGACCAGAGGAAGGTTGCAAATAGTGCAGAGGGGGAGAAAAGCTATAAGTTCAAAACATACCACTTGTGTTGAGAGAAGCTTTGAAGATTGAGGCTGAGAGGTGACAATGCGACAGGAGGATCACGCAAAGGCAAAGGGAAAAGAAAAATCTCGAGGAAGGAAAAAAGGAGTTGCCGGAGTTGAAGAAGTAACTCTGGGAAGAAAAGGAGTTGCGTAGAAGAGAGAAGGAAGCACAATATGAACATGAATAGTAGGAGGCACAACATGCACATATTGATGAAACTACGTCTATATAGGTAATTGATTCATCCGAACAGATGGCACATGGAAAACAGGGTGAGTAGTCGCAGGAGGAGGACTTTGCTCAAGAGATTGAATAGATCTTAGAGCATATGGACATGCATATGGTTCAATTGGAGTTAGATTAGGACATTGACCTCATGTCTCAAAACCAAGAGGTCGCTCCATGTTGGCTTGATGGGGCTCGACCCAGGTTCATAGGTAATTATCCAAACAAATCCCTACATTACTGGCCCTTTCGGCAACATCCCATGGAGCGCAGACTATGGTCTCACCCAAAGTAGTATGGGGGGATGTTGGAACCAAGTTTCTGTACCCTTGAGATATCTGAGGGGTCAATTTAGTCCAACTGTGAATAGCTTCATAGGTCACTTCACCCATTGCCGTGACTTGCAAGACCTTCACGATCCGTTACAATCACCTTCACGCAGCCCTAACCAAGGACTAAAGTGCCTTTGCACTACTAGGGCAGCGATCTGCTCTATTTCCCCAAGTCGCACCATAGATATTATTTATCTTCACGTAAACAGATACTTTATCTTATATTATCTTAATTAACCCAATTATGTATGTTCTCCCAACATATACATAGTAGAAATGCAATTTATACCCAATACATTCAATGCACAAAACAAGAAACAGATACACAGAAATGATATGAAATTCTTCTTTATTACTTCTTCAATTTGTTACAAACTCGACTCACCCTGTGTACTCAGCTGCAAGGGTCTACGCACTCAGCTGTGGACTACTAGGCCTCTTGGCACTCAACTGTAGAGCCTTCTCCTACCCTACGACCCAAAGACTTGACTCTACACTTAGATAGGACTCAATTCTTCCTCTTCCGCTTACCCAATTTGGTGTCCCCTTTACAACTTACAACCTCTCTCTATTTATACAATCCCATGGTCCACAGATCATGGGTAGATCTCTCAAGCTGACGTTACATTACAAAAATGAGGGCAGACAACCCTATGACTCATTTACAACTTCGCACTTCACACCCACAAAACACATAGTCTTTACATCAAATTTAGTCAAAATCTGGGCTTTAAGCCTCAAAACTAGTCTTGGGGGATCTCGCGCCCAAAAAGACCCCAACAAAAACATCGTGACTCACCCTCGATTCACTCTGTTGGTGCAGAGATCTTCACGTGGAGACTTCCCAAATCTACTCGAATTGTTGCAAGATCAACAACGCACTGAGTGACTGCCTACTGTATCTCCTAGACATGTTGTTCAGAGAATGTTAAATTGCTTCCTTGCATCTGCTCCTGCGTCCCCTACATCTACGCAATCTTGGCTTCGATCGAGGCTGTGATGATGAAAGCCTCATCGATATGTGGTTGGATGTAAGCCTTCAAAAGCTCTTCCTTGTGTCGCGCCACATCTACCTGCTCCTTGAGCACTTTTACTTGTTGCATTCACACGAGCCTCTGTGTAAGGGCCACCGTCTATGTGGTCCCTTTTATATCATCATACTTTTACTACAGCTCACACACATCTATTTCCAAGCACTGTATGTTTGGGTCCTCCTTCAAAGTGGTGAGGACCTCGAATGACTCTTCCAACAGTTTGGTGCAGTCCTTCACTGCGGTCCTGATCTCTTCTGTTCCCACTGTGATGGCACTAGCGCACTGTTCCCTCACTTCTGGTGGAGTTGAAGGCTATTCCTTCAACTGCAGCTTAGTGATCTAGAGGTTCAGCTCCATCTAAACCTTAGCCATTTCTTCCCTCACCTCACGAACCCCTATTTCTAGCCTCCGGATGCACACCTGCACTGGTGCCTCTACTGGGATGGCCAACTCAGGGACCATCTAGCAGGCTTCTTCAAGTACTTGCACTATCTGCCTATTTTGTGTGACGACCTCGTCACGCTGTAGACTTAGTTGTTCCACGTTAATTCATATTTCTCTTAGCACATGGAGCACATGGCCCTCCCTAGCTCGCAGTTATAAAGTCACTCCGTCTTGCAGGACATAGAGCATCTCTCGAGGGAGCGTAGCCATGTTGATCCCCACTCCCTCCAGCACACTTACCGTAAGCTTGTCAGCCTCGTTTCCTTTAACCAATGCCCCCTCTGGTAGCACTATGGTGTTGGTCATGTGGGTGCGCAAAATTTCTTCTATCGCGACCACTCGTACTGCGAGGCTGGTTGACAGAGTATCGGCCTGAGGAGTGCACACCTGCAACTCCTGTATATGTGCCTAGACGACCTCCAATACCAACTGATTTTCCTCCACAAACTATTGGAGGGCCTTTGCGGTGACGTCATGTACCTTTTCCCATATATCATGTAGATCCCCCTCAGTGAGGGTGATTGGGTTGAAAGAAGTTTTGGAGGCTTTTGACTTCTTTCGCGGCCCCACCTGCTCTCTCAGGCGCTGGTGCTTCAACTATGTAGACGCTGTTTATGGGTCTGTGCCACCTTCCTATGTATTTGTTTCCTATTCTAATGAAGGTGACTTCTGGCCCTTGTGCTCCTTCTCTGCTGCCTTCTGTTGCTCTATGGCTTCCTTCTGTTATTCTGCAACTGCTTTCTGTTGTTCTGCTACCACCTTTGCAGCATCTCGTGCCACTTGTGCCTTTGTTGGTGTTGCCTCTTTTCTTCTTTTCTCTGCCAACTACACCATCCATAGTTTTGCCTCCTCCTTCTTCTTTTGTGCCGCAGACTTCTATGTTTCCAATGCGGAGGTGGTTGGAGCATGCCACTCCAATGGCCACGACTCAAGCACGACAAATATGACATCGTCCATGGCCAAGTACAGGAGTTGATTCCATTTCTTCACAGGGTCCTTGCACGCCTTGATATAGACGTGATGGAAGTCTGCCTTGAAATCTAGGAAGGTTTGTAGACTGTTATAGACAGTGGGCAATAACTGCGGCTTGTGGTTAATCCCCATTTTGATGCTCATATTCATGAACACCCAGAATATCTTACTATCTCATATCCTCTGCGCGTCTTTAGTGGTCCATAGTGAGGCATACTTCGCTGCCTCCAAAAAATCCTGCACAATTGTCGGGAACTAGGTGTCCTTAGGAAATTCCCAAGTCACCAGCACTATGGACAACAGAAGCCATGCATAGTAAGGTCTTTCCCTATTCCTGTGACTCCTGACAATTCTCCAGGAACTCCCTGCACAACTACTCGGACAAGTTAAACTGGATCCCTTCTACACATTGCGCAGAAAGTGCAACCACCGATGCGGGCACCTCATCCATGTGACACTTCCGCATAACCTTTCTAGTGAGTATTTGAGTTGTGACTCTAATTGGCACCTTATTGATACTAGAGATCACGTATCACCTGCTTTTCTTCTCCAGCTTGAATTTCTTTTTCATGGCCTCCACAATGGACAAGTCATCACTTTTACCATCATATATGTCTGTTGGGTCCTCCCGTTTGCAAGGAAGTCGACTAACTCTATGAATCAGGTGGTCCGTTATGGGGATGGGCTCCTCCAGCCTTAAAAACCCATTATGCACCAGGCAGAGCAACTGCCTGATGATAAATATAGTGACTGGGGCATGATGGTAATCTGGCACCGAGAGTAAGTTTAACAACCCTGCTTTCTCTACTCCGCGCAACTACCTATGTAGCTCCAACTCTATGATTCCCACCACAGTGTGTTTCCTCAGCGTCATGAGCTGTGTGATTGCTAGGTGTGGGAATTTCCCGTGGTCTGTGAGATCCTAGTCTTCAAACTTTAGCCTCGGCACTCGTCCCAAGTGCGCTCTTTGAAACACTATATTCATCTAGGTCCTTAGGCACCCTTTCCTTCCCCTTCCGCAGAGGAAAATTTGTAGGTATCATGGTAAGAAGGTTCGTGCCCTCTGTTGCTTCCTCCATTTCTTCATCCTCCTCCTCTTCGACTGGGATTTCCTCAAGATCTTCCTCCTCCTTGTCGATTTCTACATTAACTGCTTTCCCCTTTTCTACGATGGTCAGTTTAGTTCTCTGTGGGTTTCTAGGGGACATGCGCACCGAGACCATGGGCTGCTTATCTTTCTTGGGTCACAGTGTGCATGGTGATTTAGGGATTTTCGCAACTATCCCGGTGCTCTTAGGGGCATCTCCTACTGTCATGGCCTGCGCAGCCCCTTCGGTGGTCATTTCTCCAATATCCATGGCTTCTTCCGAGGCTACCATCTTGCCTTACCACAAATCTCTCAGTTGCTCAAGTAGGTGCTCAAACAACACCTTCAACCTCAACATCTCACATAGGTTTGGGTTCAGAAATCTCTAGGCGCACGACAGCTAAATTCTCAAATGGCCAAGTGTTGTTTGCTGGGCATCCCTTTGTAATTTATAGCGCCTTTTGAATTCGAATTCGACCATTCCCCCCAAATTCGGTCCATTAATGCTCCTTTGGTGACAGATCTTCCCAAATATAGCCCATAAATCCGGCCTTAAATGATTTCTGCCCACTTCATTTGGTCTCAAACCAAGCATCTCATCATGAATAGTGATTATAACGGTCACTTTCCATCAAACCTGCATTACAGCATAACTATGCTTGCATTGTCGCAAACCTTGTGACACTTCACTCCTGTGCATAGTCCTGTGATCTTGCAACTCCTGGGAAGAGTAGTTTATAGTCCCACGCTTCCTTTCAACTGCCTGGAGTGCTAAGACTGTGCTTCCCATGGCTAGTCAGCTGGTCGGGCCACCTGTATAAAGCTTCGATTGACCATTGTTTACTTTTCCTGGAGAAAATTTGCCTTTTATCTTCACTACCTGTGCCACACCACTGTCTATGAGCTTCTTAGTAACATGCGGTCCAATCCAAAACATCAAATTAATCAATTCTCGGTAGTAGTCCCCAAG
The DNA here is from genome assembly GCA_031772625.1 of Pinus tabuliformis. Taxonomy (NCBI): domain Eukaryota; kingdom Viridiplantae; phylum Streptophyta; class Pinopsida; order Pinales; family Pinaceae; genus Pinus; species Pinus tabuliformis. The sequence goes on along the minus strand of CM062820.1, from coordinate 1,506,406,136 downwards.
TTCATCAACATGAGCGTGTGCATCTTATTTTATCACCACGATATTTTTATCAAGTAAATCCTTCTATATTCCTTCCTCAAGCTTCTTTACTTCTTCTTCCACCATGGTGCTTTTCTCCCTCAACCAAACTCTTTCATTCATGTGTTCTTGGAGCCTAAGATTACCTCACTGAATCTCTTCATCAGGTCCCAAGCATTCTTCTTCGTGATCTTCCAACTGTGCGATCACTTCTTCCAAGGATTTGCGGTTTGTCATATTCGTGGGCACTATTATGCATGGACTAGGCATGATATAGTCTCTCGGAATTACAGCGTTCACTCCACAAGTCAGCATAGAATATGTCTATCCCATCAGTTGTTTTCAAGTTTTCCTATATGCCCATAAGGCTACTAGTACTCTCAGGTCCCAATCACTTAGATGTGCACTACATACCTTGTTCAGTGATTCACACACTTCATTAACTACTTCCGCATGGATAACCTTCTGCGCGATCATCCTCTGCACACTCTCTCATTCCAATGGGAGGAGATTTTTGCACATTCCCCCCCCCAAACACATGCTTATTGACCGTATCCCCGAACGCGAAGTTCATGTGCATCCACACAGGTTGTTTGCCATATGCATGTACCCACCTGGATAGATGCGTGTGTGGATCATCCCATCCATTGCATTTATCCACCAACCGCGCAGTAGGCTTCCCAAACCATGTGGACATCATCCTCCTACATGCGCGCCAGTCTTCAAAGCTTCCATTGTGCCTACCCCACCACCTTGCAGGCATAGCGCGCAATACCGAGTTCAAGGCCTGGAAGCGTTTCTTTTCAGGCACCTTCCTTTCAAATCTATCCAAGAAAGCATCTACCTCACCTAATCCATCATAAGTAAGTAGATCTCTCACTTCGGTCGATACGTTGTGCATCGACCTTGTCATCATATTACAATTAAGCGTATTTACCTCATGTAACCGGTTCTACCTGTGTTATATCTCCTCATCCGAATCTGAAGTATAGGAACTTTCATGCTTCCATGAAATTCATCCATCCATGGTGGGATTTACCCAGTATTTCTCTCGTGCAGTTATTTTGTAGATATAGTCCAAATCATCGTCACTTTCATAGTCACCCACTGGCTTTGTATAGCGCGATCCCTTAGTATGGTCCAAGGGTATAACTACGCGATGACACTTCTCAAAAATCATCTTTTGCTTCTTTAGATTAATTACCCCATTCATGTTAGTGGCCCAATCAATTCCTAAGAGTGTGGGGTAGGAATTTTTTTCATCAACAATCTCTATCACTTTAAATTCTGCTAGCACGCTCACAGCCTCAATATCCATTGTGATTCCCTGCAATCGCCCGAGGGGTATTATCTTCTATCGGTTCACCATTCGCAGCTAAATAGGAGACCACTATAGCATAGGTCTTCCCATGCGCTCCCATGTCTTCTTCGTCAGAACGTTTGCATTCGATCCTAAACCCAAAATTACTTGGTCCATCTCATATTCTCCAATCTATGTGGTTAACCTCATTTCACTTCTTATTCTCGTATTATGTTTTCCAATATTCTAGACTACACGTGGTTCTCCTGCTGTAGTCCCAGTGCATCTATTAATGAGTTCCCGCAATCCCTTCATAGCCTTACTGTCACGTAGAAGCTTCATACACATTTCCAGGAATGTCGTAAGCATAGATGGGTCCATTTCCAACTCTGGTCTGTCTTTGCTTCCTAAAGTGGAGGCATCAGTGAAGCTCTTCTTAGCTTCCATAAAGGTTTCTCGATCATGCTCCAAATCAAACTTCGCTTCTTTCACCAGAGCTTTGCAAACCCAAGTACTATCTTCTAGCTATTTTCCCTTATCATCTCCCATTTCGATTCCACTTCGGAGCACATTGTTCAAATTTGGATCTTCCTCACGTAGCTCAGACCTCATCATTTGCAGGTTGTAAGTCAGGGTGGGGGAGGGTAGTAGTGCTCCCTTGTCGTGTATCATAGCTATCAGTGTCGGACAATCTTCTGTCTCATGATCAAACAAGGTACAATACAGAAATGATGGACGCATTAGGTTCATACAATCATAGGCATAATGTCCTGGCCCTCCACAATTGTAACATATTAGTTGTCCATGACCTATTCCAAGTCCTCCTCCACCTTGGCCTCATTCGTGCCATCCCTGCATTCTGGTCTAGGGGTCACATTTCGGCCTGAACCCTGTAGGTGGGAGTTCTATCCATCATCAGCTCATATCTTCCACAAGTAAGCTCAATGTGTGCCACCGATCTATAAAAACTATAGAACAACTGTTGTGAATTCTGCATGTACTTTTGTAACAAATGGGAGTTGTCTATAGCATGCTTTCCAACTGTTTGAGAAATTGCACACCACAAAGCATGTGCTGCACTCAGTCATGCTTGCACTTCGAGCCTTAATGGCATCAGTCCTCCTCCCGTGAGGTAATTTGCAAATACCGGGCAATGGTCCTTATCATGTCCCTGACCCTTACATTTCATGCACCATACCTCTTCCCGCACTTTTGGTCAAGCTATCCTTGCCTATTTTAGACTCTGCATTTCAAGGCATACATTTTTCAAATACGTGTAGATTTTCTGAACTCCCAAGTTAGGATCCTAGATTGGGGTCTCATGTAGCCTTATCACAATCTCTAAGGCCTCTATCTCAGTTGTTAATCTCTGCTGTGAAAATGTGTTCCTTAAATGTGGCGTTAGTGATGCTACAAACCATTCGCAGTGCTGTCCATTCATCAAAGTCATATTAGCTTCGTGAATTGTACATTTCAGCCTCTGATCCAGATCCCAAGGACTCTCGCCCTATAGCATTGTGATCTCTTTGAACCCAATGAATAACTGCACCTCTGACTTTGACCTGCTAAACTCTTTATTCAACGCAGTTTGGATATCCATGATTCCTGCATTCAGATTATCACTTGAGTGCTTAATGTACTAGGTCAGCATGCAATCCTACAGAGTGCTAACTAGTGTCACTTTCTTGATATTATCATCTATAACTCCCTGCGCTTCCCATACGGATTTTACAATGAACCAAAATTGGTCTAGATCTTCATTTCCCAATCCCTTGAACACAGGCAACTTTATCGCACTTGCCATATTGAATCTAAGTGGTGGTGGAGGTAGTATGGGCGCAGATGGAGTGATGGTGGTGAAGTTGGTGGCGATGTGGGTGGGGGTGGTATGCGCAGAATCCTCTGCCTTAGCAAATGGATTGCACTTTGTGGAGAAATCTTCGCGAGTTCTTCTTTGTCCCCTCGCGTAGGTGAAATCAAGGGGCTATTCTCTGGTCCCTTACTTCCTTCGTTTCTATAAGTTTTTCCACCCCGTGTAGCCCTGAACATCAATGTAACTGCATAATATATTTTTCACACAATAGCATTTTAATCCAGGTATTCAGAGACTTTAGGTACTTACCTCCTGATCCTTTGAGAAAGTGTCACTCTTCCTCATTATAGCTGACTGAAGTATCTACCGCGAACTCAATAATGAATCCTTCTATAATCTAATCGAGCCAGTGATCAACAGCGCACGTGATCTTATCCTCTGATGCTTCCAATATGTGCACCAACTCTGGGGTCCACACAATAGGACCTTAGAGCTTCCACCTACCTTGGCTATTTGCTAGCTTTGCAATCCACTCGTACAACTTAGTAGGGAAAGACCCGAAGAAGATTTCATGGATCTCTCTATACAAGTAGCAGCTTAACCACTCTTCCTTTGATAGTCATGAATTCCTATTCTCCTGCGTCGCGAACTCATTGAATTCCCCTGTCTAACAAGCCTTCAATTTCCTTCTTAGTTGGATTCCAACGATACGACATTAGACATATCTATGCAGATTCCACTCCTAGAAATGGAACCATTTTTTGGCCTGATGGGGCGTGACCCAAGTTTGAAGTTAATTAGCCAAACAAATCCCTAAATTACTGGCCCTTTTGACAACAGCCCATGGAGCACGGACTGAGTTCTCAGCGAAAGAAGTATGGTGGGCTATTGGAACCAAGTTTCCTCACCCTTGAGATGTTTGAGGGCTTGATTTAGTATAACTGTGAATAGCTTTGTGTAGGTCACTTCGCACACTATCTTGACCTGCGAGACCTTCGTGATCCGTTACAATCGCATTCGTGCAGCCCTAACTAGGGATTGAAGTGCCTTCGCGCTACTAGGATAGCGATCTTCTCTATTTCCCCAAGTTGGACCACGGATCTTATTTATATTCTTACAATAATTAGTTATCTTCATGTAAACAGATAATTTATATTATATTCACTTAATTAACCCAATTATGTATTTTCATGCAACATATACACAGTAGAAATGCAATTTATACCCAATACATTCAATGCACAAAATAGGAAACAGATACACATAAATGATATGAAATTATTCTTTATTACTTCCTCACTCGGTTACAGACTCCACTCACCCTGCACACTCAACTACAGTGGTCCACGCACTTAGATGCAAACTACTAGGCCTCTACACAGTCAGCTTTAGAGCCTTCTCCTACCCTACAACCCAAAGACTCGACTCTACACTTAAATATGACTCAATTCTTCCCCTTTCGCTTATCCAATTTGGTGACTCCTTTACAACTTAGAGCCTCGCTCTATTTTGTACAATCCCATGGTCAACAGACCATGGGTAAACCTCTCAAGCCAAGAGAGGAGAAATTTACAACATCCGAAAGAGGAGAGTTCAGGAGAAAAATACCAGATGAAGTATCATCTCCTGAGATCGTCATGTGGAAGCTATTTTCAGGTTCATCACTATACATAAGTCAATTGTCCATTTCAATGATGGGCAGCAGCGTTGTGCTAGGAGAGCACGCATCTTGTCAGAATTACACATTGATGTCAATCACATGAAAAAATGGACAATGAGCTACAAGGGAGCCCCATTGCACTTTCTAAAGATGATGAAGCCAAAGGTAGTGGAGTTGAATGCATGCATTCGAGGTAAGATCCAGAACTATGAGGAACTCTTGCAGATTGTCACCAGGTTACAGGTTTCATAAGCACAAGTTTTCAGGAGCATGGATGTCATTGTGCATGTGCATGTGATCCCATCCATTGGCACACTCACCGAGGCGAAGTCAAAGAACCAAGTCTGACTGGAGCTAGACATGTACTTTTATTAGTTGATGTGCATAACCACTATTTGCTATGTGGGGCCTGACCTAGGTTCAACGTTAGTTAGCCAAACAAATCCCTACACTACTGGCCCTTTCAGCATCAGCCCACAGAGCGCGGACAGAAGTCTCAGCCGAAGCAGTATGGCAGGTTGCTAGAACCAAGTTTCGGCACCCTAAGATGGTTGTGATGTCAGTTTATACCCTCTCTTCCCTCTTTCGTGTAGGTCAGTTCTAGGGCCTTGTTAGTCTAGCCCTTTATTCCGCCCTTCAGTACCTCCGCGAAGGATTATGATTGACCTTCGTGTAGCCCTAACCTGCAGTTTAGGTACTTTCGCGTTGTGATGAAAGCGTATTGTACAGTTTCCCAAGTTATCTTAATTATTTTATGTATGTTACTAAACAATCACAGTTACCGCCATGTAAACTGATATTCTTACTTGTTTTCGATTAACCCATATAATCCCATATATTCGCGCATCACATAAACATGGTAAATTAAACCCAAAATGCAGTATAACCAGATGCATTAATTAGAAATAAAGACACAGAATTTGTAGAATACTTCTCTTTATTTATATCTCCATATTATTACAGACTCTATCTGCCCTGCGCACACAACTGCAAGGGTTTGTGCACTCAGCTGCAGACTTCCACCCTAGGCCTCGCGCAGTCAGCTATAGAGCCTCTACCTATGCTAAGACCTAAAATACATAGACTTTGCTCTCAAGGATCCAAGCCTTTTTCTTCTACTACCAAAAACTTAAGACTCCTTAGAGCTTACTTACTTAGGTCTTTTTATACAATCCCATGGTCCACGGACCATGGGTGGATCTTTACAACCGACTTTATGACTCATGACACCTTCGCACTCTGTGACCATAAAATGTGGAGACTTTACTATTTTATTACAAAATTGACCCAAAACATGGGCTTTTATCCCCAAAACTGTCCTTGGGAGATCGCATTCCCAACAGGCGCCCAACAAAAACATGGTGACTCATCCTCAAGTCACTCTGTGAGTGTGGAGATCTTAGCGCGAAGACCTCCCAACTCAACCTATATGACCACAACCTCGGTAGCGCATTGTGCGACCGCCTGCTTCCATTCTTCAACTATCTACTCGGTCACTGCTTATGAACTGTCAGCCTGAAGCTTCTGTTGAGTTTCTTGCAGATTTACAAGATTTCTTTCAATAGAGGTTGTGACTGTGTAAAACGCATCCAACCAGGGCTTCAGTCGCACCTTCAGCACTGCCTCCTTGTGTTGCGCTGCATCTACCTGTTCTTTCAACTACTTGTCCTCTTGCAGTTTTTCCAGTCTCTGAGTGAGTGCGACGGTTTGTGTTGTGACTTTAACCTCAACATAGTGTTTCTAGAGTTCTCGCGCTTCTCTCTCCAGCCGATGTACATTAGGGTCCTCCAATAGACTCGTCAGGACCTCGAACGACTGTTGAAAAAGTTGTGTGCAGTCTGCTACTACACTGTCAAGCACCGTTATCGCCTTTGGGACAGTGGTTTCACACTGCTCCTTTACTTATGGTGGAGTTGAAGGTTGGGCCTTCAATTGTAATTCTATAATCTATAGGTTCAACTCCACCTGAACCCTAGCCATTTTCATGTGAGCATCCTGCACCCCTATAGCAAGCTTGCGGATGCACACCTCAACTGGTTCTTCCTCAGGAATGGCCAACTCCAGGACCATTCAACATGCCTCCTCCATGACCTAAATTATACACTTGTTTTGGTCAGTTACGTCGGTCATGACAATGATGGCAAAGTCTCGTTGTAGGGCCATCTGTTCATTATTAATCCTCTGCTTGTTGATCACATGTAGGGTGTGGTGCTCGTGGGCCCTCAACTCCGCGATCACTCCATCCTATAGTAGGTGGAGCGCCTTGCTAGGGAGCACTACCAAGTTCAACCATACTCCCTTGAGGGCACTGATAGTGGGCCTGTTAGCCTCTTTCTCCGTGGTCAATGCTCCATTGGCAAGCACTATCGCGCTAGAGACCTTCGAGCGTAGCATCTCGGCAACTTCTGCAGTGCCGATAGCAAGGTTGGTGGACACCATGCCAGCCTGTGATGCGAAGGTCTACAGGTCCTTCAGACCTGTCTAGATGGCCCCCAATATTAGTTTGTACTGTTGCTAAAACTACTTTAGGGCCTCCGCGGTGACATCCTGCACTGTGTCTCTAATGTCGTACAAATCGCCCTTTGTGAGGGTGATTGGGTCTAGCAACGTCTTAGTGCCCTTGGATTTCTTTCTCAACCCTGCTTCCTCTTGTTCCCTTAGATGCTTGATGTGGGCAGATGTCACCTATGGGTCCGCGTTGTGCTGCTACGTTTTCTCATCTATCTCTTCCTCTATCTCGGGCGAATGTGTCCTCGTGCCTTTGTTAGAGCCTCTCTCTATTCCACCTGTTTTCTTCTTTGTCTACTGAGTGGCGTCGCACTCTGCCTAGGCCTTGTCAGCCTCCTTCTTCCTCTTCTCGACCAGCTGCGCCATCTTGAGCTTGCATCCTCCTTCTTGTGCTGCATGGCGGACTTGCCCACCATCACCACCAAGTCTGATGTATTACGCCACTCTGCCAGCCAATGCTCAAGAACTGCATCAATTACATCATCCATTGCCAAGTAGGGAAAGTCATACCATGTCTAGGCAGGGTCCTTCCATGCCCTGATTGACACATGGTGAAAATATGCCTTGAACTCTACGTACCCCTGCAGGTTTGGAAACATAGTAGGCAACAAGTGTAGTTTCTGATTGATGGCCATGTAAATCTTCATATCCATCAAGATCCAGAAGATCTTGGTATCCTTGATGCGCTGTGCATCCTTGGTCACCCATAGTGAAGCGTACTTTGCTACTTCTGGTAGGTTCGGCATGATCGAGGGGAATTGACTGTCCTCTGGCAACTCCCATGCTACCAGGACAATACACAGCAAGAGCCACGCATAGTGGAAAGTCTTGTTGAGATCCTATGTCTCACAATAGTTCAAAAGGAAATCACTGTAGAGATAGTGTGCCCAATTGAACTAGACTCCTTCGACGCATTGGGCTACTAGCCTGATGATAGTTATGGGCACCTCATCTACGTGACACTTTATCATCACCTTTCCAACCAAAATCTGCGTGACCACCTTGACTGTAGGTTCACTGATACATGAGACGGCATAGCCCCGCGGCTTCTTCGCAAGCTTAAATTTTTCCTTCATGGCCTCTGTGAGGGCCTACTCACCACCTTTCCCGCCAAACATCATGGCCATATTTTCTCCTGTGTAGGGAAACTACGTCATCTGATGGATCAATGTGTCAGTGATGGGTATAGGCTCCTCTAGCCATAGACACCCATCATGAACCAATCATAACAACTACTTGATGACCAATAGTGTAATGGGTGTGTGGCAGTAGTGTGGCACCCATAGCAGGTTGAGCATATTTGCCTTGTCTACTCCCCTGAGCCACTTATGCGATTTTAATGCAGTCATCCCAGAGGTTGTGTCAATAATGCGGCACATCAGCTGCTCGATCACTAGGTGCGGGAACTTCTAATAGTCAGCTAAGTCCTAGTCTTCTGGCTTTAACAAAGTAACCTGCCCCAAGTGCAATCCTTCAAAGAAAATCTCATCCAGTAACAGAGGGGTTTGCAAGGGGACCTTTCTCTCTTCAATGTCCTTTGGAACCTTGGTCTTTCCCTTACACGAAGGGACGTACTCAGGCAACCTAGTGATAGGGTCAGCACCCTGGACTTCAATTTCCTCCATGTCTATCCCCAAGTCCTCATCATCCATCGGGATGTCTTCAACCTCTTCCTCCTCTGGTTCCAAGTTAATAGCCTCGCCCTTTTCTTGTGCGATGGGCTTATCCTTCCGTGGGTTCCTTCTCGGCGATGTGCACACTAGCATGGCAGGCTGCTTTCCATTTTTATCTTTCACACTCTCCCTGGTTAGGGTCGGCTTGGGTCTTGGTGTCCGTGGTGATTTGGGAACTTCCGCTACTAATTCGGCAACCTCTGGAGAAGCTTACTCTCCCTCCATATCAACTTTCGGTAAAGCCTCCTCGAATTCCATCGCTTTGGTTTCCATAGCTTCTATGGGTGTCAACATGATGTTATGCAATGATTCCTGTGTCGCCTTCGACAATGTCTCAAATACTAAACTGGCTATCAAAGCTTCAAAGTTCTCGCAATTCATGTGCGCTTGAGAGCTCAACAACTTAATTCTCAAAATGCCAAGTGTTTTTCATTGGTTAGCCACCTATAATTTATAGGGCATTTTGAATTCAAATCTGACCATTTACCCCACATTCGGTTCACTAATGTCAGATTGGCAAAAAATTTTCAAGGATTTGAACCATAAATTTTGTTTTAAATGTCGATCGCTTGAACCATTTAGCTGCATTTCTACTGTTGAATCATGAACATTGACTTTAATAATCACTTTCCGGTTGAATTGTGTAATTTATTCTTGGGTATCGCAACTGTTTAGTCAATTTAGTGTTTCTAAATTGATGTCATTAATTGTCAACCCGGGGCTCGTAAGCTGATGAAGTGAAGGTGTGCTATATGTACTTAAGCAACCTCTTAGATCTTTTTGTCATTTGGGGGTGTTGTTTGTGGTCAATTTATCTTCCTAAGATTGAATGGAGATTTTATAAACAGATGAGTGAGTGTGTGTTACAGGTGATTTCTAACTACCTTCTAAACTTGCAAAGAAAAAGCTTGAAAGAAATAACTTGAAATGAAATTGAAAGCAAAGAACCACTTTCTAATGGCACTAGACACTATTCATGCTGCTGCAAAAAAAGGTAAGAAAAACCACTTTAAAAACCAATGATAATGTTTATCTCTTCCTAACTCTCTGCTTCCAACATATGGTACTATGTAAAACACGATTAGGAAGTAGTTAGAGATGAGTTTAAAAAGTGATCAAAAATGAGAAAAATCTACTTTAAAGACTAGTTATAATGTTCAGCTCTTCCTAACTCTCTGCTTTCAGCATATGGAATTATGTGAAGCACGATTAGAAAGTAGTTAAAGATTAGTCTAAAAAGTACTCAAAGCCAGCTGTAATTTATTAGTAATCTGATCTCTTAAAGATGAACAATTTATGATAAAGAGACCATCAATATGTTAACATACAACTTTGAGAAACTAAACTAGAAATCAGCTATGAAAATAGAGTAAAGGCAGCAACTTTGAATCTGTCAACTGAAAATACCATCAGCTATAAAGCAAATACACAAAGACAAAACAATCCCGGGTTAAAAACCTGCAAAAGAACAATACTGATCAGTTTAAAATAAAGGCTGGAAATGAAATGACATAAGATCAAATGGTACACTATTATACATGATGAAAGAAATAGAAATTGCTGAAAGCATGAAAATGAAATCAAACACTATGTACACGGGCTGTCATAGATGGGGGCCCTCCATCCACACAACCAACTTAAAAGTTCAGCTACGAAAAGGTGAACAGAATAGTCTTCTTTTTATAAAACCAACATGTCAAAATACAGTGAAAAGTGCTGTAGGAACAACCTTCTAAAACAGAGTTTTTATAACAGAATCAGCGCAGCAATTACAATATTCAAAAAGCTAATCTATAAGCGTTGGCACACGCTTTATTTATAAGCATAGAGGCAACTACTCTCTGCGTGAACTAAGCAACTACAGCCTAACTTATTAACTACGCAGCAACACGCAGTCTAAGCTAATTAACTTGTGCAGCAAACACGTAGGCAACTCCATGCACTTTTGAGGGAAACGGTCATCATGGGAGACAAATCTATGTTTGGATCCTGTCTTTAGCTGTCTTCGTGGTGTGGAGGAGGTGCTAGCTATAGTTCCGTGTCCCAACTGCTCACGGCTCCCGTGCCACCGTTTAGAACTTGACCGTTTGACCGAGGGAATACCTGCGTTGACCAAGGGCATACGTGACTGGTTTGGCTCAACCAACAGCATACGATCCATGTGTACATCCAACCCAACATGCCCATGTGGCTCGTTCCTTGAGAGGACACGTGGAGCATATCAAACAACAAAAAGGCTGTAGAATCTCTGATCAGCTGCGGAATTGCTGAACAGCTGCGGAAACTCTGTTTATATGTCAAAAATCTAAACCAACAGTAAAACATAAGCAAAGTTAACTAATTATGCTTAGAGACATCAAATGTAATGATCTGGAAGGAAAATAGAGCAAAAGAGAGGGATAAGTGAAGAAAAGCTGTAGGTAATGATGGATAATCAAGTGCAAGTTAGAGGCTCTACATACCCCCACTACGAGGGTGTTGCATGTCCTCATGCAACGAAAACATTGTTTAATCCACCTGCTGAGATGCCTCTGCTAAGACATCTAATCTTCTCTTCTTCCTCTGTGTGGCCACATTGACTCTTGGTCTTTTCATCAAACATCTGAATTTTAAATTGATCAAAGCTCTGCTTAACTTCCTGCATTTCTTCTTGAGCTTTTTGTTTTCCTTTTGCCAAAGGCCCATATGAAGCATGGTATTATCTTGGACCATCTTGTCCACTTTGCTCTGTTCCTTCAGTTTTTCATTTTCTTGTTTGATGTGGCGATTTAGTACCTCTAGCTCAAATACTTCTTGCTTCAGTGATTGAACTTGCTGTTCAAGAGGTAGAACAGTGCTTGGACCAGCAACAGCTTGTTCTAATGTTTCCAAGTAGTTATATACTCTCTGCTGGTCTAGGTCAATCTCTGGTGACCTCTTTGGACTAGGCTCATGCTCAAATTCAGGTTCATGTTCAAATTCAGGTTCATGTTCAAATTCAGGCTCATGCTCAAAAGGAATTTCCTCACGTGGAGGGCTAGTCTCAACCTGCTCAAGTCTTGTAGCAACCTTTTTAGGTGTGCTCAAGTCAATAAAGAATGACTCTTTGTTCTTTGTGGCCCCCATTTTGCTTTGTAACCTTCTGCTCCTTCTCACGGTGGTGATGCTCTGTTTTTCTTTTTGTTGCTTCTGTTTTTGTTTTTGCATCTTCTTGGAAAGGGCAGCCTCATGAAGTTGGGCCAACCTATGTGCCAATGGCTGAGTGTCCTCTTCACTGGAATTCTCAGGAGTAAGGTAGGATTCTTGGGCTATGGCTTTTCCTTTATCTTTCTTTTGTTTCTTCCTACTCTCCTTTTTCTTTTGAGCAGCTTCTTGTACAATTTCTTGCAGGGTTTCTGTAATGATTCCTTGGGCTGTTTGATCAATGTCTACAGCAGGTTTAGGGTCAATTTCATGTTCAGAATGATGGGCAACATTTTCTTCTTCATCAAGGTCCTGGACAGTTTCTTCTTGGACAGCAGTTTCTGGGGTAACCTCTTCTCTTTTTCTTCTACTCTTTCTAGGCACAGAGGTTTCTCCTGCCTCTTTGAAGTGGTTTCTCACAAGAAATCTTTCCCAGGTATCCCTTTTGGCCTTTAACTGTTCTTCAACTAGTATTTTGACAAGCCCATGATGGTATAAATGTGGCTCAATGTTTCTTGGGTTTCTTTGGACTATTGAGCACATTTTTCTAAGGCTTGAGAGTAAAAAGTATGGAAGGTTAATGTCATGCTCTCCTAAGAAATGCATCATAATTTTGGCATGATAAACATATAGAACTCCAAACCTTCCCTCACATGTAAATAATTTTCGTACTAATAGAAGCAGAGCTGTCCATTCTTCTTTGACAAGATTAACAAGGATTCCTTTTGTAAAGATGCTAGTGTCCATACCTGGATTCTTCAGAATTTTCTTCCATTGCTGGTCTTGTACTGATCGGTTTTTGAACCATCTCTCTCCAGTTTGTGGTAGTGAAGTGGCCTGTGCCAAACTGCTCTCGGTGACTGTGAATTTCAGATCTCCTATCTCCACTTGGTTGTCTTTCTCTTTGAAAGAACGTGCAAAAGTCTTTGTGACCTCTTTATGATAACCCTTGAATTTTTGAATGCACTGGAGCCAATTTTCCTTTTGCAAAGGGTCTTTGACTTGGGGATATCCTTCCAGAAATTTGGAGCCCTCTGGCTCTGCCCTCAGAAGTTTACCCATCGATTCTCTGGCTCTGTTTTACGGCTCTGTTTTAATACTCTTGAGGAAGGGTTATACGGTTTCAACAGTGGTTTCCACACAGTAGACTTACGGCTTCAACACAACAGCCGTAATACATTCACAACAGTGGTCAAAGTTTAGCAGAGGAGAGAAACAAAACAGAGTATGGTTACGATGACAGAGTGGTGAATAAGGCAGAGCAGTGGAAAGCAAGGAAAATGCGGAAGTGAAACAACTGCGTGAATGAGATAATACATGCGTAGGAGGGTTATGAATGATGGGAAGAAACGGTTAAGTCCTTAGACTTCGGTCATGAGTGTACATTTGGCTGCGGAATCATAACGCAGAGAGTCGTAGTACAATTGTCTACGTCACTTAGGTACGAAGATTTAAATGGAAACGCAGCCGTGTGTGGGCTTTTAAATCGTGATGAATGGTGGCTGTTAAGGCTGAGAGATACGGGGATTTTGGTCGAGTAATGGAGAGGATTGGCAATCATTACATTGAATGGCAAAAAACACAGCCCGTAAACTATGCAAAATGTTATAACCATAGGTTTAGAAATTAGATCATACTTTAGGTGTCCGCGTTTTGATTCCTTTTGCTAATCTGACATTAACCTTTCATTGTTTGTTGCTGCTACATGACCTTTCAATTTTTGCTGATGACCTTTGGACTGCAGATTCCTTCTTTAAACAGATTGTGTTTTTTCTTATGCAGGTGCAGAAAGTGTATTGGCTGCGGAATTGGGATATTGGCTGCGGAATTTCTCCTCAGCTGCAGAAACTGCAGAAATACCCTTCTGACTGCACAAAACAACTTTAGCTGTGTAAAAATAAATCTGACAATGACTTTATTGGTGGAATGGAATGTAATGGATGGATGAATGGAAAAAAATGAGGTGGAGTGAGAGTGGTTGAATGAATAAGATGGTGAATGAAGTGGATGAAATGGCGAAATGAGATGGAAGAGAGAGAGATTTTTTTTTTTTTGGAAAGCATGAGGTGTCAGGTGACCCTGATTTTCACCTCAGGTTTTCTGCATAAGACTGCCAATCAGAGATTGGTTTTCAGGCTTATACACTTATTCTTTTTTTTTTCTCTTTTTTCCTTTTTTTTTTTTCTTTTTTTTTTTTTTTTTTTCAAAAACCAAAGATTAGGCTGATGGAGGAGAAGAACCCTTCTCCACCAACCTGATTGCAGAATCTTCTTTAAACAACTTGACAAATTCCTCTTTTGAGAGTGGCCTCTGGTAGACTTTCAATCTATGGCCATTCACAATAAGAGGTGTTTGAAGCTCATCAATGGTCTTCACTCGAACTGCTCCATTACTAAAGACTTCATCAACCTCATATGGCCCAAGCCAATGAGTTTGAAATTTTCCTTTGAAGTCCTTAAATTTTGAATCAAACAATAGAGCCCAATCTCCTTTCTGAAACTTTCTTTCTTTGATATGACGATCATGCCATTTAGATCTTTGGTGCTGAACTAGATCGGTCCTTAGAATTGCATCTTGTCTTATTTCATCTAGCTCATTTAGCTGGTCCATTCTGTGTCTTTGGGCTTCTGTGAGGCTCATCCCCAATTGGACTGCCATCTTGAAGGTCTTGATTTGGAACTCAATGGGGAACATGACTTCCTTCCCATAAACAAGTTCATAGGGAGAATGTCCTGTTGTGTTCCTCCATGTAGTTCTATAGCCCCATAAGGCTTCAGGAAGCCTTTCTGCCCAATCTCTTCTATGAAGATGAACAGTCTTGGTGATAATGCCTTCAAGAACTTTATTGGTAGATTCCACTTGGCCATTTGATTGCGGATGGTATGGAGTAGATGTTCTATGCTTGATCTTATATTCCTCCATCAGCTTCTCCATCAATTTAGATGTAAATTGGCTGCCCTGATCTGTTACAATTTCCCTTGGGACACCAAAACGAGTGAAAATATCCTCAAAAAGAAATTGAAAAACTGAATTTTCAGTGGCAGAAGGCAATGCCTTGGCTTCTACCCACTTAGTAACATAATCAGTACAAACCAGTATATACTTCTTTTGCTTTGATGGTGGATTAATTGGTCCAACGAAATCTAGAGCCCATTTCTCAAAGGGTTCGATGCATACTTGAGGCTGCAGTGGCATTTCATTTGAAGGAGTTGGTCTCCCAACTCTTTGGCAGCTGTCACACCTTCTAACATACTGCTTTGCATCTTTAAAGAGAGAAGGCCAATAATATCCTAGAGAAAGGATTTTATAGGCTGTCCTCTTGTCAGCAAAGTGCCCGCCGCATGGTTCATCATGACATGCCTTAAGGATGTCAGGCATTTCATCTTCCCGAACACACCTTCTGATTATACAATCTGGCCCTGTTTTGAACAATTCATTAGAAATCCAAGAATAATGTGAACTCTCCTGAATGATTTTCCTTTTCTCATTAGGAAATAAGTGTAGAGGTAGCTTCCCTGTAACTAGATAATTAGCCATATCTGCATACCAAGGAGTCTTGGTAGTTATTGCAAACAAGTATTCATCTGGAAACTTATCTTCTACTGGAGAATCTTCATTAGTGTTTTGGATTCTAGACAAGAAATCAGCTACTGTGTTTTGTTTTCCAGGTCTATCTAACACAGTAATGTTGAATTCTTGTAAGAGTAAAAGCCATCTTGTAACTCTACCATTAGTAACAGGTTTGTTCATTAAATATCTTATGGCAGAGTGATCAGTATGGACAAAGGTTTCATAGCCGGTTATGTAGTGTCTAAACTTATTGGTCGCATGTACCACAACTAAGAACTCTTTTTCTGTAACAGTATAATTTAACTCAGTGGGAGTCAAATTCTTACTTGTGTAATAAATGGCATAAGGGATCAAATCCTTTTGTCCCAAAACAGCTCCTAGAGCTGTATCTGAAGCATCAGTAGAAATGTGGAAAGGGAGTTTCCAATTTGGCCCCCTTAAGATGGGTGCTTCAGATATTCTAGTCTTTAAAGCTTCAAAGGCAGATTGACACTCAGGATCCCATTTGAACTCACAGTCTTTGGTAAGCAATTTGAAAAGAGGAGATGCTATCTTAGTGAAGTTTTCAATAAATCTTCTGTAATATCTAGTTAACCCAAGAAAACTTCTAACATCTTTCTGGCAATTTGGAACAGGTAACTTAGAGATGACTTCAACTTTGGATCTATCAACCTTAATCCCATCTCCTGAAATATGATGTCCTAAAACAATCCCTTCAGTAAACATCATAAAACACTTTTCATGACTTAAAGAAAGATTTGTTTCCTTACATCTTATCAGTACTTTTTCCAAATTTTCCAAAGCTTCTTCAAATGTATTACCATAAACTATGAAATCGTCCATGTATACCTCTACACAATCATGAATCAGATCTGAAAAGATTCCTAGTACAGCCCTTTGAAATGTAGCGGGTGCATTGCACAATCCAAAAGGGAGTACTCGGTAAGCAAAAGTTCCCCAAGGACAAGTAAATGTGGTTTTGTCTTGATCTTCAGGTGCTACCTGAATTTGATTATACCCACTAAAACCATCCAAGAATGAGAAATACTTTTTACCTGCTAAAGTGTCTAGTACCTGATCAATAAAAGGTAGAGGGAAATGATCCTTTAAGGTTGCCTTGTTCAATTTTCAAT
This sequence comes from Pinus tabuliformis, assembly GCA_031772625.1. Taxonomy (NCBI): domain Eukaryota; kingdom Viridiplantae; phylum Streptophyta; class Pinopsida; order Pinales; family Pinaceae; genus Pinus; species Pinus tabuliformis. The sequence goes on along the minus strand of CM062820.1, from coordinate 1,506,389,299 downwards.
AATCAATGCAAACTCTCCATTTACCATTCTTTTTGGGCACTATAACCAAGGGAGAAACCCATTGGCTATCTGAAATGGGGTAAATGAAGTTTACCTTGAGCAATTTCTGGAGTTCTTCTTTCACGATTTCCCTAAGGTTTGGATTCATCCTTCTTTGTGGTTGCCTAATAGGTCTGCTGTTTTCTTCAATATAGATGTGATGAATACAAGTCTTAGGATCGATTCCTTTCATGTCAGTGTATTCCCATGCAAATGCTTGGAATGTTTTTGCAAAAGTTTAGTTAATTCTTCTTGTTGTGGTCTTTCCAAGTTTTTGTTAATGTTCAATGTTTTTCCTGGAAGGATTTCAACTGTAGAACTACCAAACTCTTCCATTGAGAAGAGAGACATCTGTCTAGAGGAGAGATATTCAATGTCTGCATCTAACTGAAACTGTGTAGAGTCATATTCTAAAGGTATTTCAAAATTTTCTAATGTATTTAGAATTTGACTATCCTCACTAATCTCAGAGATGGTTAGAACAGGTTGAATAGTATCCTCATCATCAACCCACTCATCTTCTCCTATTTCTGTTATTGCCTTTGCTAGAGGATATAAGTTGAATTTCTTGGTGGAATTACCATCTGATATATACATGTCCCCAGACCTACAACTGATAAAAGCATCAGCTGTGGCCAGCCAAGGTCTTCCTAAAATAAGAGGATGTCCTCCTAGATTGTTCTTGGGAGTTAAAATCATAAAATCAACTGGATATTCCCAAGAATCTAGGGAGACTGGAATGTCTTCCAATACACCATCAGGTTTAATGATTGATCTATCTGCAAGTTGCAGTAAAGTAGGTGTAAAGAGAAGGTTAGGAAGCTTTAACTGATCCATGGTCTGTCTACTCATGATGTTGATCGCGGCTCCTAAGTCAATCAAAGTATTTGGGATTTCAACCCCATTAATATGAGTCTTGACAATAGGGCTACCGGGATCCACATACTTTTGCATGGTAATCTTACCCATCATAATGTCTGCAATTTTTCCAACTAGATGTATCCTTTTGGTATCTTTGGTTCTCTTTCCTGTTTTCTTCAAACTCAACTCCTTTATTGTCTTCGCTAGAATGGGAATTTCCTTAATGGCTTGTAACAAGGGGATCTTGATACAGACATTCTTCAATTCATCTAGAAAACTATAGTCAGGCACCCATATTTGCTTTTCCACTCCTTTGTCAATTTGTAATCTTTCAGGAAAAGGAGGGTAGCTAAAGGTGTAGGTTGCTCAACTATGGGAGTTGTAGAGGTTGATTCTTTTTCTTTTTCTTTTTCGATATTTTGGTTTTGAAGTGATACTTCAGAACCTTTATTGACTTTGAGAGATTCTTCCTCAGAAATGCTTGGTTGTTGAACACTTGTAGAAGGTTGATCTAAGATTCTACCTGATCTGAGTTGTACTTCATTGAGAGGAACAACCATATAGGTAGGGAATGGTTGACCTTCCATCATGTAAGCATTTTGAGGGTTCCTATTATTTGGATTTGGTAATGGCTGAGAGGGAAGTTGATTTGATTTCTGCTGGGATTGAAGCGAGAGTTGAGAATTTTGATTTTGTGGAGGAGGTTGTTGTTGTTGAGGGTATGGCAATGATAGTTGTTGACCTTGATTTGGAAGTTGTGGAGCCTGCAGATTCTGAAATGATGGAGGATATTGATAGAATTGAGCAAATCTCCCATAAGGATTTTGCATGCTTTGCATCCATGCTTGAAAAGCATTTTGAGGTTGAGGGCAAGGTTGTTGCCAAGGATTCCAATTTGGTTGGGATTGAGAATTCATAGAGTTGTTAAACCCTTGATTTTGTTGCCCTTGCCAAGGTCTCCTTGCAATAAAACAGAGAGATTCAAGTGTATTTGGATCCTCTTGAAAGACTGCTTTGAGGCCAGGTATTGAAGGACAATCCTTAGTCTCATGAGTTTCTGAGCAAATTACACATGTTTCTACAATGTGTGTGTCCAAGGGACATTCCCTTAAAGCATGTTTCTTTCTACATTTCGGGCAAAAAATGGCCAAAGCCTCAGCTTCTGCTTTTTGTTTATTGTGAATCTTAAGGGTATCTAGTTGTTCACTAAGACTCCCTAAGATGTCAGTTTTGAATTCATCAAGCATATTGCTGATTTCAGCCCTACTTACTGATCCTGTTGCAGATTTATTTGCTCTAAGGAGAGAAGGATCTCTAGGCCCTTTTTGAGTTTTTGATTTGCCTCTTGAGAGATGGATACAAAGTTCTGCTATATCATTGAGTGAAAGTTGAGAAATATCCCCTTTCCCCATCATGTTTAAGATATCTATCCATTCATCCCTAATGGCTTTTAATAAGAGGGCTTTTAAGGTCTCTTCATCCAAGCTACTCATTTTTGCTCTTTTCAAGTTATATTGAAATCTTTCAAGTAAATCTTCTAAGCTCTCATCTTCTCTTTGTATCATTTTAAAAACCTCGTCCTTGTGATTAGTAGGCATACAATAGTCCAAATACCTATCCAAAAATGTCTGTTTCATTTCATCCCAAGACCTAATGGATTGAGTGAGTAACCCCATGAACCATTTCAAGGCTTGATCCTTCAGTGTTGAAGGGAACAATTTGAGTTTCTGAGAGTCATCCAGGTAGTCATAAGTTCGACACACCACTTCGAACTCAAATAAAAATGTTTCAGGGTCCTCAGTCCTTAACCCATGGAAATTTGGGAGGACAGATGGTGATATGTTTTTCATAGTGGCTCGGGAATCCTCATTAACAATGGGAAACCCAAATGAATTATCCCCATCTCTATTTCCTCCTCCAAGGGGACCTCTACCTCCATTATTGTTGTTGTTGTTTCCTCCTCCTCCTCTACCTGTACCTCTACCTCTACCACCTCCTTCTTCCTCTGCCATGATGGTTCTCCTAGGGATTTCAAAATCTTCTGGTTCCTCTACAAAAGGTGAATGAGAAGAGATTTCTCCTTCTTCTTCAGATGATTCCACTTCCTCAATTACAATTGGTCTTTCTGTAGGAGAAAGAGAAGAGTCTCTTCCTGGTTCAAATTCAATAGAAGGTGTAGGAGAGTCAACTCTTGGCTCTTGAATTCCAGGAATTCTAGGACTAGGAGTGTCGGTTGGAGATAAGGGAGGTGTCTCTTGTCTATCCCTTGAAGCAGATGGACTTGTAAAAATTGAACTTCGAGCTCTAGCTAAAAACCTTCCCCTAGAATCTCTAGCTCTATGCATGTCATTTTTTTATTATTTTTCTTCAAGTCAAGTTAATAGTTCTTTTTCTGATCTTCCAGTTCACTCTAGGTGCAAGAAGAGAGCATACTCAAGAAACTACCAAATCAATAACTTTCTCTTTTCTGATCCTCCAGATCACCTTGAAGTGCAAGAGGAGAGCATACTTTGATAGGTTATCAACTTCTTTCCTTGAAATTTTTATGTGTTTTTTTTCTAAGAATATGGCTACTTAATTTCACTTCCCCGGCAACGGCGCCAAAATGTTTAGTCAATTTAGTGTTTCTAAATTGATGTCATTAATTGTCAACCCGGGGCTCGTAAGCTGATGAAGTGAAGGTGTACTATATGTACTTAAGCAACCTCTTAGATCTTTTTGTCGTTTGGGGGTGTTGTTTGTGGTCAATTTATCTTCCTAAGATGGAATGGAGATTTTATAAACAGATGAGTGAGTGTGTGTTACAGGTGATTTCTAACTACCTTCTAAACTTGCAAAGAAAAAGCTTGAAAGAAATAACTTGAAATGAAACTGAAAGCAAAGAACCACTTTCTAATGGCACTAGACACTATTCATGCTGCTGCAAAAAAAGGTAAGAAAAACCACTTTAAAAACCAATGATAATGTTTATCTCTTCCTAACTCTCTGCTTCCAACATATGGTACTATGTAAAACACGATTAGGAAGTAGTTAGAGATGAGTTTAAAAAGTGATCAAAAATGAGAAAAATCTACTTTAAAGACTAGTTATAATGTTCAGCTCTTCCTAACTCTCTGCTTTCAGCATATGGAATTATGTGAAGCACGATTAGAAAGTAGTTAAAGATTAGTCTAAAAAGTACTCAAAGCCAGCTGTAATTTATTAGTAATCTGATCTCTTAAAGATGAACAATTTATGATAAAGAGACCATCAATATGTTAACATACAACTTTGAGAAACTAAACTAGAAATCAGCTATGAAAATAGAGTAAAGGCAGCAACTTTGAATCTGTCAACTGAAAATACCATCAGATATAAAGCAAATACACAAAGACAAAACAATCCCGGGTTAAAAACCTGCAAAAGAACAATACTGATCAGTTTAAAATAAAGGCTGGAAATGAAATGACATAAGATCAAATGGTACACTATTATACATGATGAAAGAAATAGAAATTGCTGAAAGCATGAAAATGAAATCAAACACTATGTACACGGGCTGTCATAGATGGGGGCCCTCCATCCACACAACCAACTTAAAAGTTCAGCTACGAAAAGGTGAACAGAACAGTCTTCTTTTTATAAAACCAGCATGTCAAAATACAGTGAAAAGTGCTGTAGGAACAGCCTTCTAAAACAGAGTTTTTATAACAGAATCAGCGCAGCAATTACAATATTCAAAAAGCTAATCTATAAGCGTTGGCACACGCTTTATTTATAAGCACAGAGGCAACTACTCTCTGTGTGAACTAAGAAACTACAGCCTAACTTATTAACTACGCAGCAACACGCAGTCTAAGCTAATTAGCTTGTGCAGCAAACACGTAGGCAACTCCGTGCACTTTTGAGGGAAACGGTCATCATGGGAGACAAATCTATGTTTGGATCCTGTCTTTAGCTGTCTTTGTGGCGTGGAGGAGGTGCCAGCTATAGTTCCATGTCCCAACTGCTCACGGCTCCCGTGCCACCGTTTAGAACTTGACCGTTTGACCGAGGGAATACCTACGTTGACCAAGGGCATACGTGACTGGTTTGGCTCAACCAACAGCATACGATCCATGTGTACATCCAACCCAACATGCCCATGTGGCTCGTTCCTTGAGAGGACACGTGGAGCATATCAAACAACAAAAAGGCTGCGGAATCTCTGATCAGCTGCGGAATTGCTGAACAGCTGCGGAATTGCTGAACAGCTGCGGAAACTCTGTTTATATGTCAAAAATCTAAACCAACAGTAAAACATAAGCAAAGTTAACTAATTATGCTTAGAGACATCAAATGTAATGATCTGGGCAGAAAATAGAGCAAAAGAGAGGGATAAGTGAAGAAAAGCTGTAGGTAATGATGGATAATCAAGTGCAAGTTAGAGGCTCTACAGCAACTCCCTTTTTGTTTTCTCAAACTCGGCGACACTTCCTTTCTTCGCACAATCCTCCAATCACGTAGCTCCCCAACCTAGGCATTGTAATTTATAATCATGTGCCTCCTTTCAACTCCCTGGAGTGCTAAGGCTATTCTACCCTCATATAGTCAAATGGCAGGATCACTAGTGTATGGCCTCAATCAGCTGCCATTCATCTTTGCTGGGAACAAATCTCCATTCAATTTAACCAATTGAATTGCTCCACCATCGGTAATCTCTTTGGCGACATAATACCCCAGCCAGTTCATCCTAAATTTCTCTACAAATTTATCAAAATTGCTTTCGTATAACATAACCAGATCATTTACCTTGAAGGTGCGTAGTTTAATGTGTCGATCATGCCATGCTTTTTCACGCTTCTTTTGCACCTGTTGGTAAAATCCAGCCAGCATCCTTTCTTCCTCCAACTCATCAAGCTGCACAAGCCTCTCTTCCATGGCTTTGTGATCCTTCATACCTGTTAGTGTCACTATGCACAGACTAGGCACAATGTATTCCATGGGCATCACCACTTCAACACCATAAAGAAGCCTAAAGGTTGTCTTTCTAGTCAACTTCTTGCATGTTGTCTCATAGGCCCACAGTACCGGCGGTATGCGTAGGTCCCAATCACTTCGTTGAGCATTGCAAACCTTGGTCAGTGCATTCTTGAGTACCTTATTGAATCCTTCCACCGTCGCATTAGTTTGTGGGTGATAAGACATGCTTTTTTGGTGATATAACCAAAATTCCTCCGTCAGCACGCTGATTGTCTCGTTCAGAAAGTGTGTACCACTATTACTCATCAAAATATTTGGACACCCAAATCACATCAATACATATTCAAAGAGGAACTTCGTAGTAGTGTTAACGGGAAAAGTGTCTATTCAGAACGACCCTATCCCACTAAGGTGTGACAGTGACCTTAGAAACAAACAGAGAAAACTACTTTTGTATTCTCCTTTATGAACTATAAACAAAGAGAAATAGTATGAACCAACCTGTGTCTTGCGCTAGTCCTTTGATCCAATCTCTCTTCTCTTTGACAGCTCCCAGCTACCTGCTCCCTTACTTGCCCAGCTTCACCAAGTACCTGCAAGATCATAGAAGAAGGAAACTATACAAAGACATGGGTTCATACTCATAAAAAGCTTAGGATCAGATTTAAGCTAAACATACAAATGTAACAAACATCAATGATACACAAGCATGTAGGAGAAACTCAAATAGTTTTATTGATATAACAAGAAGATCCAGGAGGAGTTACAATCGATGATTCCTGATCCAGCATCAACCTCCCAGCAGAGAAGCCCCTTCTTCACCTCCAAAAAAGCATAAATCACCCAATACTCTGATATCTATCTCAAAACCAACAGCAATTCTTTGCAATGTACCATATTCCAACCTCTGGATCTCTGGGATGAAGGATCCATATATAGATGTATGAAAAGAGGATGAGTCAGCTTATGATTTGACTAGTGGCTTTTCTCTGTCAGTTCTTGCTTCCACTTGGAGACTGAGAGCCTCTTACTCATCCCGGGTCGAATTCAGTGAGGCAAGTGTCATTGGGGAAGATTCTGGAAGCTTCCATTGTCTGTCCACCTCACGGACTGACATTGCCATTTGTCATTTCCCGCTCAACGCACCTTGGTAGTGCATTTAGGTGCGTTGCAATGCACCTAGCTAGTGTACTTGGGTGCTATGCAACGCAGCTAGCTAGTGGAGTAGCTGAAATGATCCTGATTTGACTGATTCTGAGCAGTTTCTGGTGGAGAACTTCTGGGAGAAGCTGTAATTTGTTGACCTTGTTCCTTTGGGGGTCGGCATAACACTTTTAGGGACTTAGGATCCCTTGGTTTATGGACATTTCATGCTTAGAGCTGTAAGGCACAAAAATGTCTATAACAGTTTCCCCCTAAAGTATGAGGCCGTTTATCAGGTGAAATGCTTTATTAGGAGGATCCGAAGTTCTTTCAATGCTGGGAGGAGACCTGTAATAAGATACAATACCATACATTATCTTCATACTATTTTCATGATCTAGCTGGGGCGGGCATTCCCATGCTCAGCTTTTATAAATTCATTTTCATGTACATAGGATAGACAATCGTCTGATGGTAGACTGATGGTTCTGATAGAGCCATCATCCTTTTGGTAGGATGATTATCTCTGCTGCAATGTTGTACATTTCAATGTCTTTATTTTCATGAATATATATCGCAGCCCGGATGGATGAAACTGGATCCGGGGTCTTCAATCTCGTCTGATCTTCACTCAAAGTACAAGTCGATCCATGTGAGAAATGTTTTGAAGTCGAACATGGAAAGACATCGCTTGATTACTAGTCAATGATGTAAACTGTTAACAAGCGCGAGAGGAATCACCGATAATGATAGTGACCCTCAAGGTACTGCAATACAATTCACGTGGTGTGAATAAAGGACTTGGCATCGAACACCACGCAAAATCTTTCGGTCGAAGGTCATTGATGTATACCTGTCGCCGGAAGTGAGAAACTTGCCATTGAGGCATGCAAGTTTCAAAGTACTGAATGGGGTGTTCCTAGATCAACTTCTTGGATAATGAGCTGATGTCGACAAGAAGCGATCCATCAAAGGAGGACCTTAATGAATCCCACATCAATGACATGGAACGGAGCAAATGATTTTGATGGAGGTGAAAACGATCTGATGATATATGGTTCAGGGTGGCGGTCATGAAAGAATGAAGTATGATGTATGGTAGTGGACGGGACACAGGTGACTTCTCTGGATGACTTCTCTTGAACATGTCGGCGACACTTATGTGATGGATTGGTAGCATTTACCCCAAATGTGGATGGTATGGTGAGACCATGGTGATGTGACCGGTGAACGAAACAACCCAACCCAACTCAGGCACAGAGTGGAAGTGTCATGTTCAAGAGCGACTTGCTACCAACAAAGTTTCTTTGAGTCTTCTTCCCAATTTTTCCCCAGTCATTGCTAACCAGTACCTCTTTATTTTTGTCAAGCTTGAGTAGGATAACATATGCTTGTTCTATAATTTTCCCTTCGAGCAAACCCATCGCTATGTTTTAACGAGCCTAGCGATAGTGAAACTCGTTCTCGTCTAAAGACATGTTTGTCGCTATTAATATTTTTAACGAGTCTAACGACAAAGACAACTCGGTCCTTTTCATTTTTAGAGAGTCTAAAAAGGTCCGTAAAGGTAACTCCGAAATTCCTTTTTCGTCATCTAATCCCTTAAGTCCGAAAAAGTATAAAACAATACAGAAGGGATGAATTTTCGATAGTTTTAACGAGCCGAACAAAACAAGCGCTCGATCTTTTTGTGCAATAATCCCTCAGGTCCAAAAAGATTAAAATCTAGAGGAGGGATAGCACTTCCTGTCGCTTTAATGAGCTGGAAGGCCAAAACTCGGCAATCTTTTCATATTCTACGAGTCAGTTGAAAAGAGCTTAAAGAAGACTCGTCTTTTGAGGAACGAGTGATAAAATGGGTAGCAGCTGATTCCAGGTAAGGTTTGGAATTTTCCAATCACGGAAGTGTCACAAGGATGGCTAGTGAAATCACTCTTCGCAGCTGTTCCTCAAAATGGGTAAACAATCAAATGGAGGTGAATGATCGGCCAATGGAAAAGTGGAGGTGACGGTGCAAACACGACCAAGGCTTTAATGGCTGGAATGCTTCATTCACGGTGGTTATTTACCGGGGGAATAGTTCATTTTTTAATGAGCTTAAACGCGGGTGGAAACATTTGCTCAGATCTTATGTTTATTTTTTAACGAGCTTGAACTATGTGCTAAAACTGCTCGATTAATCCAGTCATATGATAAAAATGTCTCATATAAAAATGGCAACTTTTAGATTTTTTCCCCACATCCTTTCTTTACGCAAGTTAGGAAACGACTAATCCAAAAAACATATAAATAATCGCTCTTTGCTTGCACTCCAAAAGGTTTGCATGCCCCCAGGTATAAAATATGGTTTCAAGGTTACCCCTCAATTTGCAGACAAAACATTTGTTCTATTAGGAGAGGCCTACCTCTTACAGGTTACCCAAAGATTGCTCTATTCACACAGCAAACAAAACACTTCTTCGGTGATGTCTACTGAGATAAACAAGGGTGAGCGATGACGTCCGCCAACTCACATAACTTTGACAAGAGAATCTTATTCTAGAATAACCCCTCTTCCACCGACGGATGGGGTACAAACTAGTCATATTCTCCCGCGGAAACCTAACCTATACCCGAAGTTTTCCTGCCGAAGCAGACCAGGACGCATGCCCCCTGGGTTTCAGTCATATCCCTCCGAATTACTCGCGCTCATCGGGAGGACGGACTGGGGATTGAGACATTTCTTGCGTGAAGAGACCATTTAGGGACGGTATATGACTATTTGCTATGCGTGATCCGGGAAATGAAAGCTGGTCCACGAGCTTGACCACTCTTCCTTCGTGCGGAAAACACATTACTCTAAAGAGTGAGGAGACGATGGCTCCCATGCAATAAATATAGTCTCGTCCAAGGAGTAGGTTATAATCCAAGGGTCCTTGAACTACCATGACGTTCATGCGAACTGTCTTCCTTCTCAATGTTATGGGCACATCGGGAAGGATCCCTAAAGGTCGACTGGTTCCTTTATCAAAGCCTGTTAGATTTCTCATCTCAGGCGACAGTGATGGCGAACCAAGCGCTTTCCAAGCAATAGAGGAAAGGATACTCACAGAAGCCCCCTCATCTATGATGGTACCAGTCATGACCATTTTATATATTTGAACGATAATTCAGAATGGTACGCTTGCTGGTAGGCGGGGTCTGCCTAGTTGATTCCAGTCGAAGGAGACAACTAGGTTGCTTGGAGGTGGGACCGAGTAGACGGCCGGGTATGGCTCTGACGAACTTCCTTCCTATGGTAAAGGAATGGGTAGATTGCCCCCATGTTCATCGGAGTCTGTGTTGATGAAGAGAATTTGGACGGTGTCATCCTTGTTCTCTTCAGTGATTGTATCATCCGAAGATAAAACCTCTGAAGGCAAGACCGGGTCAACTGCCGCCTCGACCTTTTGACTTTCGTCTGGTATGGATTCAGTTGGTTTATCCTCAATGATAGACGCTTCAGCTGACCACTTGAGCGGGCCAGCTAGATTCTCAACTAGTGACGGACTTGGCAAGAGTTTTTTATATCCAGGAGGAAGTCGTAACGGTGAAACCGGACGATCATCCAAAACTCTTTTAGCTTTGTCTAAGAAGGGACAATGGTGGAGGGCATGGTCGCCTTCGCACAGTTTACAAGGAAACCTAGCTTTCCCTTTTTGTCCTAGGGCTTCACTTTCACTAGTTGACGGTGTGCTTTCAACATGATCTCCAGAGGTTGATGACACCGGATTGTGCAAACGAGGAGACTAGTCCCTTAGTATCCAAGGGATGCAAGGACAATCTCTGTGAAAGTGGTCTCCTTTGCAAATGACACATGGTGATTTAGGCCTGGTCGGTGCAGTGTGTGGATTTTCTTTAGACGACACTCATTTTCCCCCATTCACCTTTGGCTCCTTCTTCTTCTTCTCTTTCTTCTTCTTCTCCTTCTTCTCCTTAGGAACTTGACTTTTGGCTTTGCCAGCCCCATCAAGCGAAGAGGAAGGAGGAGAGGAAGAATTAGAGGAAGTAGAAGGTTGGTGGGCAACTCTGGACTCGTCTAATTGCTGATTCGATTGTTCAGGAATGGTGGTGTTCTGAACAACATTGGTTGAGAAGAGCCATACTGGCAAGCCAATTGTCAGTCCTGGAAGCGACAATGTGGCCATATGGGGTGCACCAACATCTCCCCAAGAGGAGAAGGGACTAGGATTTCCACCAAGGGGAATTCCTTGGTTGGTAGGCTCCATTTTCTCAACTCGAAGATCAACGTAGGAAAAGGGTATGAATATTCCGTTTAAAATAAATTTTAACACGCTTTGACACAACTTGTTTTTTCAGTTTTAAAGAGTCGAGAAAAAACAAAAGATGACTCTAGTCTCCTTCGATTTTTAATGAGCCTGAAGTGACAAGTGCTCAGATGGACCTTTTCCATTAAGGAGTCTGAAAAGGAACGAAAGGGACTGTTCTGGAGGTCTAGGTAGAGGGAGTACCAAACCAATCGCAAAACTGCAGAATACTTTTTACGGTACGGCAGTCAATCTTCCCGAATGTTGTGTTCAGTGCATTGCAATCAGTAGGGCGGCTGACACGGCTTCCTATGGATAAAAGGTTTTAAGCCTATAGGGGTCTCCCAATATATACTCGACGGTACGTGGGAGCACAAGTCCTTACTGGCACTTATCGTCTCAAAGTGGAGGAATCACCCAACCATCAGTGAGGACAACAGTTACCAGGCTTTACGACGCCGTAATACGTCTCTAGCCTAGACCTCTAAATGTTGTGCGTTAAGTTCCAAAGTGTTGTTAAGTTCATTGAATTTATTTTAAGTTGATCTTTCTTATGAAGTTTGCCTTTTGGGATCACCACAAGATGTAGATGTAATTCCTAAAATGCAATCTAAAGATGATAAACAAACTTTTATCTATTTTCAGCAATGAAAATCCTAGCTACAAGGGAAAAGAAAGACACAATCTTTTCGCAAAGAGCAAAGAGCACACTGTAAATGCACTTTTCCTAAATCAAGCCAAACAGACTGTCAATATGCAAATGCACATGCATCTATTTTGTTTTTCACTTTCTTAATACTGATGCCTAAAAAGAAAGTTTTTGTACAAATCTGAATTCGCTTTCAAGTGAAAAACACAAACAAGCTTCTTTTCGAAATCAAAAGGTAGAGACGATTACGACACTTTATGATTTTGAAATAAACACTCATTTTGACACTAGAAAGTCACAAATTCAGACCAAAGGCACAAGTAAAAGCATAATCAACTGTCAACAACAAATAAACTTTCTCCTATGATGAAAATCGACACTTGCGACAGATCTAAATCAAAGGACGACAGTATGACTATTCTACTTTTGCAATGGAAAACTGTAAATGACGTAACAAACACACAAAAACATCTACAGTTTCTTTTATACAACTGAGGCGGAATATCAACAAAGAAAAGGGGTTTTTAAACAGACACACACACTGATCATAGGGTGCAAAAGTCAGAGACAAAACTGAAAAAATGAAGCAAAGAACCTCAGCTGCACAAGGTTAGGCTGATCAGCCCTGTTACACAGAGAAACTGGATTGCAGCGCAGGTAGCCCTCTCAGGAACTGTGTTGAAATACAGAATCTCTTCACAGAGCCTGCGCTAGGGCAGAAACGAGAATTCTACCGGGTTCTGGGTCACGGTTTGCAGTTTAATCTATGGTTTTTGGCTGAGTAAAAGCAATCAGTAGTGCACAATCAGAGGGTATATTTAAAGGAGGTCTAAGAGCTATCACAAAGGGCAATCAGATCATTTGTGAATCAGCTGTTCAAATCATAAACAGATCCAGTGAATGGATTGAAGTAGCAGATGTCTACTTTGCATTTGTTGATGGCAAATGCAGTTCGATTGCTACTTCTATGTTTATGAAACGAACAACAAGAGAAACACGAACAAACTAATTAGTCACGATCCCCAGCGGAGTCGCCATTTTGTTAACAGGAAAAGTGTCTATTTAGAACAAACCTATCCCACTAAGGTGTGACAGTGACCTTAGAAACAAACATAGAAAACTACTTTTGTATTCTCCTTTATGAACTATAAACAAAGAGAAATAGGATGAACCAACCTGTGTCTTGCGCTAGTCCTTTGATCCAATCTCTCTTCTCTTTGACAGCTCCTAGCTACCTGCTCCCTTACTTGCCCAGCTTCACCAAGTACCTGCAAGATCATAGAAGAAGGAAACTATACAAAGACATGGGTTCATACTCATAAAAAGCTTAGGATCAGATTTAAGCTAAACATACAAATGTAACAAACATCAATGATACACAAGCATGTAGGAGAAACTCAAATAGTTTTATTGATATAACAAGAAGATCCAGGAGGAGTTACAACCGATGATTCCTGATCCAGCATCAACCTCCCAGCAGAGAAGCCCCTTCTTCACCTCCAACAAAGCATAAATCACCCAATACTCTGATATCTATCTCAAAACCAACAACAATTCTTTGCAATGTACCATATTCCAGCCTCTGGATCTCTGGGATGAAGGATCCATATATAGATGTATGCAAAGAGGATGAGTCAGCTTATGATTTGACTAGTGGCTTTTCTCTGTCAGTTCTTGCTTCCACTTGGAGACTGAGAGCCTCTTACTCATCCCTGGTCGAATTCAGTGAGGCAAGTGTCATTGAGGAAGATTCTGGAAGCTTCCATTGTCTGTCCACCTCGCGGAATGACACTACCATTTGCCATTTCCCGCTCAATGCACCCTGGTAGTGCATTTAGGTGCGTTGCAACGCACCTAGCTAGTGTACTTGGGTGCTATGCAACGCAGCTAGCTAGTGGAGCAGCTGAAATGATCCTGATTTGATTGATTCTGAGCAGTTTCTGGTGGAGAACTTCTGGGAGAAGCTGTAATTTGTTGACCTTGTTCCTTTGGGGGTCGGAACAACACTTTTAGGGACTTAGGATCCCTTGGTTTATGGACATTTCATGCTTAGAGATGTAAGGCACAAAAATGTCTATAACAAGTAGTCGCACCTATGCAATCCTTCACAGGTTGTGCCTCTTACATCGAGTCAAATACTCATTCGCGGTGATAATGTACCACGCTCCCATCTTCTTCCCTTGGGGCTAAATGGATCCCACAAAATCTATCACCCATTTCTCAATGGGTTTTAAAGTCATATGTGGATTCAGAGGTAGCTCATCTCTTCCCGATGGTCTACCTGTCCTTTGACATACATCGCACACATTGCAATAATATTATGAATCTTGATGGAGGGTTGGCCACCATAACCCTGCGCGTAGAATCTTCTATGCAGTCACTCTTCCTACATAATGACCTCCCACGGTGCCCCCTTGAGTGTCCATGAGGATACTTCTCCTTTAAATCTCTAGTACATATCATTGCAATACTTCATCAAACCCCATTTTGTACAGATGCCCAACAATGACAGAAAAGTCTGTCGCGCACACCACTAACTCCATTTTCTACTGGGTGGTATAGCCTTTTGAGGTGGTTCCTGTCGTCAGGAAGTGTATGATGTCTTCAAAGTGACCATCTATGATGGTCACTTCAAATAGCTACATGTCAGGTAATCCTTCCTCCAAATTCATGGTCTCTTCCCCCGTTTCGATGCGTGATAGATGATCTAGTCCCATGTTGAGTCATCCAGGCTTCAAAATAACTTCAAAATCATATTCCTGGAAAACTAAAAACCACCTGCAAATTATCCCCCCCCACATAAGATTATTGACCAGGTATTTTAGCACCAAATGATCCACATACATCTTAAAATCTCCACCCGGCAAATAGTGTCTAAACTTCTAGAGTGCCTATACCATTGCTAACCCTTCGTGCTCGGTGGTGGAATAGTTCGTCTCAGCCTTGGATAACCTTCTGCTTGCAAACACTATAGGATGGTCTGATTCCCCTACGCCAACCTGTGTCATTACTACTCCCAGTGTTATACATGTTTCGTCAACATGTACATGAAACTCCTTCTTCCAATCCAGAAAGACTAAAATCTGTGTGGTGACCATCTTTTTTTCAATACATCTAAGCTTTTTTACAGTCCTCATTCCAACAGAATGTGACATCCTTTTTCAACATCTTCTCCATAGGTGCGGTAATCTAGGCATAGCCCTTGATAAATTTCCTGTAATACCCACTATGTCCTAAGGTTGAGCGTATCTATTTCACACTCCTTGGTGCCTCCAAGTCAAGTATCATTGCGATCTTTGTAGGATCTACCATCAGTCCCTACCTACAAACCACATGACCCAGTAGGGTCCCAAAAGGAACACAAAACAGGAATTTCTTCAAGTTGAGTCTGATCTGGTACCTTCGACAAGTATCTATCATCAGGCGCAAACTTGCCACATGGCATTTCACAAGGCCAAGCATAGTCTAGTCAGAAAAGTATACTTCCAAAAACTTATGAATAAATTCCTTGAATGTAGTAATGACTACATGTGAAAAACTCGCAGGCACATTCTTTAATCTAAACGCATTATAGTGTACTTAAAACATCCCCACTCAGTCACGAAGGTCATCTTGCTTCTATCGTCCGATGCGATTTTGATCTCATGGTACCCAGAGAACCCATCAGTGAAGGAGTACACTTACTGGCCACCTACATTGTCCAACACCTCATCAATGAAAAAAGTCGAGGAAAGGATCATGTATGCAAGTGCCATTCAACTTCCTAAGATCTACGCATATCCTTATTTCATCATTTTGCTTCTTTTCCTGTACCACCATTGGGCTTACCCAATCAGATTCTTCTATGGGCTCAATGTTGCCTGCCATGAGCACCTTGTCTAGCTCTAAGTAGACCTTCTCCTTATACTTTAGATTGAGACAGTAAGGTCTTTTCTTAACCGGCTTCGCATCGGGTTTTAACGTGATCTTCATAACACCTAGTTCTCTTATTATCCCTTTTAGCTCTGTAAACTTGGTAGGGAACAAATCCTGGTATTCACAAAGAAATTCAATGACCTTATCCACCATCGCATCATCCTAGTAGTCTCCAATCTTCACGAATTTGGGCTCTGCCTTTGTACCAATATTTACTTGCTTCATTTTCAGTGCCAATATTCACCATTGCATCATCCCAGTAATCTCCAATCTTCACGAATTTGGGCTCCGCCTTCGTACCAATATTTAAATATGTGGTCCCTCAACCTCGTAGAGTCCCTCTATTTTACAGATGTTAATCTTTTGTGGATCCTCATTTTCCTCTTCTGCAGTCATGTTATAGCATTCCAACATGTGGCTCAATTGAGTAGTCCAATCGAGTTGAATTAGGTCCAAAGGATCCTGCAGTATCCTAAAGATTGTTGCTTTCACTTCTTGTAGTGCTTCGTCAATACAATCAAACCCGTCTTCAAAGATGAATGTCATTATGAATCCTTCGTACAGAATATACTATTCACCTGTACCATGGTGGAGCTCTGGTTCCAAGTACTAGTTCATCAGGATGACATCCAAGGTGTGATAGAACAAGTGCACCCATTCCGGTTTGGGCTTCACTCCATAAACCTTAGCTCATTTGGCCAGGTGTTCGCACAGATCATCCTTCCCATCATACTTGTTTGCCATTCATAACTTCGGCTTCCCAAAGTGTGTTCTCATCATCCTCCTATAGTCACCACAGGCATCAAAAATACCTTTGTGCATGCCCCACCATCTTGCGGGCGTAGCGCGCAGTGCCCAGTCCAAAGCCTAGAAGCACTGCTTCTCAGGTACTTCCTTCTCAAATGCATCAAAAAAGACATCCATATCAGTCAACCCATCATAAGTGGGTAGATTTCTTATTTCTGATGACACACAATGCAATGACTTGGTCATCATGTTACAGCTCAACGTCATTACTTCATGTAGCTATTCTGTGAGTGCTCTAATTCTTCATCAGACTATGAGGTGCATGAACTTTCGTGATCCCAAGTAATTCATCCATTAGCTGTCAAATTCACCCAATCTTGGTCTTGTGCTGTTATCTTATATATGCAACCCAAATCATCATTGCTCTTGTAGTCGTGGATTGGTTGAGTATCGCATGATCCTTCCGTAGGATCTAGGGGTACTACTACGCGAAGCAGTTTCTTTTCAAATATCATCTTCTGCTTCTTCATGTTGATTACCCTGTTCATGTCAGTATCCCAATCAGTGCCAAGAGCGTAGGGTGGGCGTTTTTTTCATTCACAATTTCTATTACTTCAAAGTCATCCAATGCACTTGCACCTTCAATATCTACAGTTACTTCTTGCAGTCATCCAATGGGGATGATATTTTGCTAATTTTCCATCCTTAACTAGATTGGATACCACTGCAATGTGGGTCTTCCCATCCACTTCCAAGTTTTCTTTGGCAGAACGTTCGCATCTGACCCGAGATCCAAAATAGCCTGATCCATTTCATATTCTCCTATCTACGCAGTGAGTCTCATCTAATGTCCTATCCTTTCCTTATGCTTACCAATATTTCATACCATGCGTGGTTCACCGGGAGTACTTCCAGCGCACCTATTTATGCGTTCTGGTAACCCCTTCACAACATTGCTATTGCACGGTAGCTTCATACAGGTTTCTAGAAAGGTCATAAGCATAGAAGGTTCCACTTCCTTAACAGGGCTCTCCTGACTTCTTGAGGTGGAGGCTTCAACAAAGCTCTTCTTTGCTTCCATGAGTGTTTCATGCATAGACTCCAAATTAAATTTAGCGTCCTTCTCTGAAGCTTTGTAGACCGACACGCTATCCTCAAGTTGTTTCCCCTTATTGTCACCTGTTGTAATTCCACTTCAGAGCACTATATTCAAATTCGGATCTTCTTCGTGAGGATCAAACCTCATCATTTCCAGGTTCTAAATTGGCTGACATGGTAGCACCCCTTTGTCGCATATCCTTGCTATGAGCGCATGACAGTCCTTAGTCTCATGATCAAAATATGTACAATATCTGCATGATGGACATGTTGGGTTAGTGCACTCATGGGCATAGTGTCTTGGTAACCCACAATTGTAACAGATCAACTGTTCCCGACCTCTACCTGGTCCTCCTCCACCTTAGCCCCGTTTGCGCCCCTAAAATCCCGTCTGCGCCATCCCTGTACCCTAGTCAAGAGGCCATGTTTCTTCCTGAAATATATAGGCGGGTGTTCTATCCATCATTAGTTCATAACTCTAGAAATTGCATTCATCATGCCCTACCAATTTACATAAGTTGTAGAACAGTTGTTGTGGTGTTTGTACAAACTTTTGTAGCAGATGAAAATTGTAAGTCGTATGTTTCCTTGCTACCTGACATATAGCGCACCATAACGCAGGCCCTGTGCTTGGTCCTGCTTGGGCTTCTAGTCTTAAAGGAATTAGTCCTCCTCTTGAAATATAGTTCAAAAATACTTGGTAGTGGTCTTTGTCATGCCCCTGACCTTTACATTTCAGGCAACATATCTCCTCGCGCCTTGGGACGAATTGTTCTTTCTTGCTTTAGACTTTACATTTCGAGGCAAAGATGTTTCAAATCCACAAGGATCTACTAAACCCCCAAAATTAGATCTTGCATTGGTGTTTCATGCAGTCTTATTGCAATTTCCAAGGCCTTTGTCTAAGTCGTAATCTTCTGTTGTGACAGTGCCACCCTTAGCTGAGGTAGGAGTGAAGCCACAAACCATTCACTATGTTGCCCATCTGTTAAATTCATGTTAGCCTCATGAATCACACATTTTAACCTCTGATCTAGATCCCAAGGTGTCTCACCTGGTTTCATTGCGATTTCCTTGAATCTTACAATCGACTATGCCTCGGACATAGGCCTATTGAACTCTTTATTCAGTGCTATCTGGACTTCGACGAATGTGGCATTTGGGTTATCACTAGAGTACTTGACGTACCAGGTTAGCGTGTGATCCTACAAAGCACTAACCAACATCGCCTTCTTCATGTGGTAATTTGTGATGCCCTGAGCTTCCCATACAACTTTTATAACGAACCAGAATTGGTCTAGGTCCTCATTCCCCAAGCCCTTAAACAATGGCAGCTTCACTGAATTCGCCATGTTCAACTGTGGTGGAGGCGGTAGTGGTGTGGGTGAAGTTAAAGGTAATGGTGGTGAGGGTTGAGGTGGTGTAGGTGGAGGTGGTATTCGCGGGAACCAATATTTTATTAGCTGAACTGCACTTCGCGGAGAAGTGTGTGCTTCTCCTTTGTTTTCACTTAGATGAGGTGAAATCAGCGGGCTGTATTCAGGATCCATTCTTTCTTCATTCCTGTAAGTTTTTCCACTTTGTGTAGCTCCCAACATTAAGGCAACTGAATAACCCACTTTTCGCACAACAACATCTTAATCCTAGTATTTTAGACTTTAAGTACTTACCTCACAGCGCCTTGAAGAAGCGTCGCTCTGCCTCGTGGTAACTCACTAAGGTATCAACCACAAATTCAGTCACAAACCCTCCTAGGATATGATTGAGCCAATGATCAACAATGCAGGTGATCTTATCTTCATAGGCTTCTAGTTGTTCTACTAACTCCGGGGTCCTGACAATAGGACCATCAATCCTCCACCTTCCTTGGCTATATGCTAGCTTTGCGATCCACTCATATAACTCAAATAGGAAGGAGCATAAAAATATCTCATGGATTTCTATATATAGGTACCTGTCTAGCCATTGTTCCTTTGTCAGTCACGGATTTCTGTTCTCCTGTGCCATGAATTCATGGACCTTTCTATCCAACCAGTCTTTGATCTCTTTCTTAGTCTAATTCTAGTGATACGACATCACACATCTCTTACGTATATCCCGGTCCGGAAAATGGAACCATTTGTTGGTTGTGTGGGGCCTGACCTAGGCTTAGCATTAGTTAGTCAAACAAATCCCTACACTACTGGTCCTTTCGGCATTAGCCCGCAGAGCACGGACTAAAGCCTCACCGGAAGCAGTATGGGACGATGCTAGAACCAAGTTTCTGTACCCTGAGATGGTGATGTCGGTTTATACCGTTTGTTCCTGCTTTTGCGCAGGTCACTAAGTTCTAGGGGTTTGTTAATCTAGCCCTTTATTTCGCCCTTCAGTACCTCCGCAAAGGAGTGTGATTGACCTTCATGCATCCCTAACCTATGGTTCAGGTACTTTCACGCTGCAATGACAACGTATTGTACAGGTTCCCAAGTTATCTAATGTCTTTTACTTCTCTTACTAAACAATCATAGTTAGCACCGCATAAACTGATATTCTTACTTGTGTTCGATTAACCCATATAATCCCATATATTTGTGCATCACATAAACATGGTAAATTAAACCCAAAGAGTAGTATAATTAGATGCATTAAGAGGAAATAAAGACACATAGTTTGTAGAATACTTATCTTTATTGATATCTCCAGATTATTACAGACTCTATCTACCCTGTGGACATAATTGTAGGGGTTGCGCACTCAGCTATGGACTTCCACCCTAGTCCTCTATGCACTCAGCTACAGAGCCTCTACCTACACTAAGACCCGAACTTCTTAAACTTCGCTCTCAAGGATCCAAGCCTCTTTTTTCTACCACCAAAAACTTAAGACTCTACTGTGGATTCTCCGTTGACTAATTCGAAAATAATGTACCACAGAGGCCTTAAATCTAGAACTTAAGACTCCTTAGAGCTTACTTACTTAGCTCTTTTTATACAATCCCATGGTCCGTGGATCTTTACAACTAACTTTACACTTTAAAAAATAACAGTGGACAACTCTTTATGACTCATGACACCTTCGCACTCTGTGACCACAAAATGTGGATAATTTACTATTTTATTACAAAATTGACCCAAAACATGGGCCTTTAGCCCCAAAAATGTCCTTGGGGGATCCCATTCCCAACAGCCACCAACAAAGACATGCAGATGAGTGCATACACTATGCACGGGTATGTTGCAGGTTCGGTTGCACTCAAGACTATGATGCATATGTTATTTGAAGAGTTAGACAAAGGTGCCAAATCAGTGTACCTAGATGCAACGACGTAAGAGTTCACTTTCAGAAGGATGTCACCACATAGTACATGAACACCATAATAGAATACCAAGATTGGCATCAGTTGCCTATTGTCGATCATCACGATGATGTCAAAGAGTTAGTCTTCCCACAACTTTCCAGATCTTATTGATGCCTTACATGGATTACTCAAGCATATTTTTGTCTCACATGGGTACATGTGCATATTGTAGTGTAAACATGTTGTAAAAGTGAAAGACCAAGTGTCAATAGTAGAATGTAACAGTCATGTAGTAGTTGAAGTGTCATGAGGGTAGGTGAAGAGTCAGAAAGGGGAATGTCAAGGGTCACCCCACCCTTTTTTATTTATAGAACCTCATAACTGATTTTATATGGTTTTGGGAGCCAAGCTTCGTATAGGTGTAACTTAGAGAAATCTTGGAGTGTATTGTAATGAGCCTTGGCTTCTCCACAGTGTAGAGCTAGTACATCTCTATGGAGGAGCAGGCAGAAGTGACTCTAATGTTCAACTATCGGGGCTAGTGGAATTCATGGTTGTATGTATGATTGGATCTCTCACTCTTTTAATATAACAGAGCCAATACATTTCATGCATATGTTGTTATTGTAGTTCAACTACCTTGGTTACACTAACGATATATGTCGCTGTTATTTACACATTTATGTATGAAATATTCCATATGTATTTGTATGAATCTTATCAAAGTGTGTTGTTGATATCACCCATCACTTTGGATCATTGGCTATCCTACTTTCCATCTTGTGATGTCTTTCTACTCACTTGTTCCCTTTCAAAGTGCGTAATATCACAGGTTTTTAAGGGGTGCACTCACTTCCACTTCTATGTGTTAGATCCTTTCATGCACCATCCTTTACTTGCTACAACGTCACACCCTTGCTTCCAACAAGGAAATCTCACTTACCTTTGCATGCAACTCCAGTCAAGGTGATACCGTACTTCCCACTTTTGGGACTCCTACTCTAAACGGTCTGAGTTCTAGTTGGGACTTCTTACCAAGGATATCCCCTAACATTTTGGTGGGTCCAACACCATCAACATATTACAAATCCATGTAAAGAGTTTATGTGGTATACATATGCCTACAAGAGAGGAATTGGTGGAGTCTTAATGTAGGAGGGACAGGTGGTATGTTATGACTCTAGGAAACTAAATGATCATGCATAAAACTATGTGACTTATGATCCTGAGTTGGCAATTATTATCCATGCGTTTAAGATGTGAAGACACTATCATTCTGGAAGGAGGTTCATATTGATGAGTGACCATAGTGGATTGAGGTACCTATTTAACCAACTAAATTTGAATGACAAGCAAGCTAGATGGTTTTCCACCATCAGTGAGTTTGAATTTGAGATCAGATGCATCAAGGGTAAGGAAAACAGGGTTGAGAATTCTCTTAGCAGGAGAATGCAAATGAGCCATGTTGTAGCAGTGAGCTCTTATGAGATAGATTTACAAGATCAAATGTTATAGGTGGAAAATAGGATGACAGGTATAGGTAGCTTAGGCACAGGTTACAACAACAGGGTACACATGATCAAGATGTGGACTATCATCTCACGATAGAGGGGTTAGTGAGATTCAGGGACAAGATATTTGTGTCGAATGAAAACGGGAACAAGAAGAATATCTTGAGGGAGTTTCATGTTAATCTTATTCAGGACACCTAGGATACCAGAAGACGTTGATAGGAGTGAAGAAGTTCTACTACTAGCCGAATCTGAGGAGGGAAGTGGCAGAGTTCATGGCTAGATGTTTGGATTTCCAACAAGCAAAAGGAGAGTGTAAGAATCCAAATGGATTTCTTTAGCCTATTCTTATTCCAAAATGGAAATGGGAGGCAATTTCCATGGAGTTCATTATAGGTCTTCTGTGGACATCGAGGTAGCATGATCCTATCATGATTGTGGTCAACATATTGAGCAAGGTAGCTCACTTCATTCCAATAAATACTACTTATTCATCTAGTGAAGTGGCATAGGTTTTCATTAGGGAAATCATGAGATTGCATGGGGTTCCAATGAAGATCATGTCAAATAGGGATGCTAATTTCAATTCCAGCCTTTGGGAGGAGTTGTTTATAGGTTTGGGGACAAAGTTGGCCTTCAGTACAACTTATCATCCACAAAATGATGGACATGTAGAGAGGGTGAACAAGATTCTAGAGGATATGTTGAGGATGTATGTGATGCATTATCAGAGGAGATTGGAGGAGTAGCTTCCATTAGTTGAGTTTACTTACAAAAATGCTTATCAGGAGTCACTAAAGATAATTCTATTTGAGGCAGTGTATGGGCATAGTTGTAATACTCCCATCAGTTTGGGTGATCCAATAAATAGGGTATTTATAGGACTACACATGTTGGTGGACATGGAATAATAAATGAAATTTATAAAGAAGAATCTAAAGGAAACACAAGACAAGAATAATATTTTGTAGACCAACATAGGGAAGTTAAGAAGCTTCATTTTAGGGAGCATGTGTCTTTTCCCATCAATCCCAAGCTTGAGGATTGGATCATGTGCCAAGTTGGCACCATGGTATTGTGGACCTTTCAAGATCCTTGAGAGGATTGGACCGGTGGCCTACAGACTTGCAATGCCTCTAACAATTATATTCCATGATGTTTTCCATGTTTCATTGCATAAAAGATATGTAAAGGAATTTGATCATGTTATTGATTGGTTTGTATTGCAACTACAACCAGAAAGAGAATTCCATCTCGAACCTTAATGCATATTGCATCAAAAACAAGTCATGCTCTAGAATTGAACAATTGAGTGATGAGCCTCATAAATGGGTAATTATATGGGCTCATTTTACCTCCTAACCTAGTCAAATCAACCATTCTCTTAGCTTATTGTGTGATTTTTGAATTATATTTATGCTTATAGAGTGAGTTGAGTTAGTTATGATGCCATGTGGTCTAATATGTGTTTAATGTAGATTATTGATGAATTTTGTGGTCAAAGTCAAGGATCTAGTTGACAAATGGCAGCAATAACTTGAAGTGGAAAAAGGAGAGGATTTATAGGAGGGAACACACTCATTTATTACTCCTCGCTTTGAATTCTCCTTCATGTAGCTCGGAGCACAAGCAGCCAAGTCATGCATTAGAAAGCAGCCGAGCAAGTGGCAGATAACTGATGATTATCTCGAGTTTTGGGAGCCAAACCTCCCTGATTTTGAGGAAGCTGTTGGTAGCTTCATTTGTATAAATAGAAAGGTCTAGGGCCTCACTAGGGTCAAATTTTTGTTGGATTTTTGCTGCAGTATTGCTTATGTAAACTCTCCTCAACTTCGAGCTTATTATTTTGACAGTTCATGTAATCTTGTTATTATTTTGGAAATAAAGATGGAATCATTTTTGAGTTAGCACTGATTTATGTCAGAGGGCTGAAGCTCTTTGGTTAGGGCCCAATCCAAGCAGCCAAACTCCTCTTTACTTCTATTTGTATGTTTCATTTTAGTTTGTAGAATAGGGTGCTGCTAGATGTATTTATTTTCTGGGTAAGAATAGGTTGCTTTTGATGGTTCAGTAGTTTGCTTCCATTTGTTCTTTCTATAATAGATCAAGTAGTGATAAAGAAAAGATCCAAAATGCTAGCAACAATGCCTTGGCCTCTCTTCCTCCTTTTGGGACCATGATTTCAGGCAAACACCCTCTTGCTGCCCCAAAAACACAGATTTTACTCTTCCATAGGATCTCTAGCGTTTGTAGCTTCTTAGATGGTTCATAGTCCAGTTTAGCTTTGCTTAAGAGATTCTTCATGATGCTCATTTCCTTATTTTCAATAGTCTTCTTTCATGCTTTACTTTCTTGCAATGGTTATCAACATTTCCTTTCATAGATCATAGTTTAGACTAGTTTAGACTAGTTTGATGCTGAACTTTGTTTTTCTAGATGTACTTATTTCCTTGCTTTATTAATCTCATTGGTTGATTGTTAGTTATTTATGCAGCAGAGATCTTTTGGCAGTATTCTAGCCTATCAACCATCCCATCCTCCACCTGATCCATGCCCTACAGGTCACCGAAGTCTCCCCTCAATTCTGCCTTAGTTTCCTACATTTTCCATAGAATTTCTTCCTCTCCCCTAGAGTAGATCCTATCACTTTCTCTCTCCTAATGATTCTTGGTAAACCCTAGCTTCCCTAACACCTCATTCAAACCTTCACTCACATTTTCCACCCACTCTACACCCTCAAAACATCCAAAACTGCTCTCGGCCTCTTCTTGTAGGCCTCCTGTAGAATGTTGTTTTTCCTCCTATAGATTTCTTATGTCCTCTTGTAGATTTTCCTGTAGGCTTTCTTTTGAAGGATGAGTGTGGGAAAAGCCTCCAGAAGGCCACCTGAGACCTCCTAGGACCCATCCACACCATCCTACATCCTCTCCAGTCCTAAAACCACTCTCCATCGCCACCTATTCGCTGACACATTCACATAAAAATACATAAAAATCCAAAAAGATGTTTTTTGCTCATTTACTTCCAAAAATAGCTTAGGTAGATGTTGTTGACTTCCTTGAGTAGGTAATGGCATTCTTTTCATGGTTTTCACAGCGATTTCTGCAAAAGTAGGATTAGTGGATAACTAGGATTTCCTTGGTTTGTTTTACATTTCAGTCTTCCTTTATGCAAGTAGAATAGCATCAGTAGAGTAGTCTCTCTTTTTCCTTTTATCACATATAGAGCTTCTTCTGGAATCCATAGAAGTTGGCTTGAGCTCCTAGTGATCTTGCGCCGGCTGACCAACTGACAACCTGCAGTAAGAACTAGTACTTCTGCAGATAGCACTGTCGCTTCCAAGTTTGTTACAAACTACCGGGTTGATAAGAGTAAAATAGGCGGCCCAGGGGTTGTAGCACTATTGTTGCATTACTGGTTCTCACCATCTTTTTGGCGCCATTGTCATGGAAGCATTAAAGTATTATGTGATTGCTTCTTTCTTCTATTTTCTTCTTGCAATATTCTGCTAATAGTTTATTTCAACGAAAGTAGAATAGTCATTTCCTTTCTTTCAGTTCTGCATTTCTTTTGCTTTCCTTTTCAATTCTACTATTTCCATTTCAGCAAAAGTAGATTAGTCACTTCCTTTCTTTTAGTTCTGCATTTCCTTGCTTTCCTCTTCAATTCCGTAAATTTCATTTCAGCAAGTTCATTTTAGTTAGTTGCAAATTGTTTTGTTCAATCAATTTAAGTTTTGCAGGTACTATCAGTGTGGGGAAAAAAGAAACAAAAACCAACCAAAAAGATTTCCTTTCATGCCTTGTAGAAATAGAGATAATTCTGGAAGATTTTTACCCAACACCTCCACTGCTTCATATAGCCAACCTTCTCTCTTCTTCTGTGGATGCGATCAAGAAGAAACCTTAGGTGAACAACCTGACATATTTGAAGAACCTATAGGGGAAGAAGAAGAAGAAAACATTCCTTTGGAACTAATGGCTGAACACAAAAATTCTAGGGGGAATGGAGAAAGAAATGAGGGTACCTTTCCCATTCGGGAGACCAATGGGGACACCAAAATGAAGATTATAAGCCCTTCTGCCTACCTCATTTCTATGGTCTGAGTACCGATGATCCTGACACCTTCTTGTTTGAATTTTTTGTTATCCTTCAAACCTATGACTATAGAGAAGATGAGAAAAATTTGAAATTGTTCCCTTCTACTCTAAAGGATGCAGCATTGCACTGGTTCATGGGATTACCTGGCAATAGTAACACAACTTAGGCTCAGATGAAGCAAGCCTTTAACAACAAGTATCGAGACTATTGTAGGTTAAAAGATACTAAAGAATAAATTTTCTGAATGACTATAGGAAGTGATGAGCCACTGGAAGAATATGAGGAGAGGTTCCAGCTCAGTTACAAAAGGGCTGGGTGTACACTTGACCCTGAGTCTCTGAAGATGGTCCTACTCAAGGGAATTAAGGAAGACCTTTTAGACACCCTCCATCTATTGGCCAGGGGAGACATCTACCAACTATCCTATGAGGACATAAACACTATTTTTAGACACCATTCTAGGGCAACTAGAAAGAAAGGTAGGGGGAGTCAACCCATAACCAGTACCTCTTCCTCTAGCTCATCAATTAAAGGAGAAATTGGAAACATGCTGGAAGACTTCAAGAGAGTGATGCTGCAGACTCTTGCCATGCAAATGGATACCTTACATATCAAAAGGAAACAAGAGGAAGCAGAGAGGTCTTTGGCCATTTTTTGTCCTAGATGCACCAGGAGGTATCCTAAGAATGAATGCCCATTGAACTCTATAGAGGTTTGTTTATTCTATGAAGAAAATCATTCTATATACAAGTGCCCTTCCTTACCTGGACTTAAAGCTGTATATCAAGGGGTTGAGTAAGTCACTGAACAACTCTATTACATAAACCAAAGGAGGCCGCATGGACCTAGACCATATCAGTAGGGGATGCAAGGGACATCTCAGGCATACTACAACCCCAACCAATTCACTTCCATACTTTCTTGGGCCCCACCTGCTCATCCTTCCTGGTCCACACCTCCTCCTTAGTCCTTCACATCTCCACATCGTGCCCAACCAACCACCCATTCATTCCAGTCCTATGCTCAGCCGCAACCTCTGTGGAATGCATCTCATCAGGGGTGGAGGCCCCAATACAACTCTCCTCCCACTCTTTTTCCTCCACCACCTGCCCAACCACAACTATTACCTCCTGCTCCACCAAAGCAACCCCAAATGCCTACCTAGCCAAATCTGAACCCGAACAATAGACATGCTCAACAAGTGTATAGTGGGGAACCATTATGCCTGACTTATGCTATGGAGATTCAGGAAATTAAATTACGATCTGGGAAATTTCTTCGAGATAGCCAGCCTCTACCCAGGGAGGTTGAGGAAGATAAAGAGGAAAGCGAAGCTAAAGCAAATCCACCCTTTCTTGAGAGACTCTCCACAACAGTTCAGCCTACCCCAGAAGAAACTAAACTCCTGGGGGAATTGAAACATCTATGTGTGAAGATACCACTTCTCCAAGCCATAAAATATGTGCCTATCTACAATAGGTTGATCAAAGAGAAGTTCTTTAAGCATCCAGGGAGGCGAAAGAGAGATGCCCCAACCATCGATGTCATAGGGTAGTTGTTTGACCTGATGTTGGGGCAATTAATCTGTCCAAAATATCTAGACCCTGGAAGGCCAATAGTTGATGTCCACATCAATGGCACCATGATCCCACATACCTTAATTGATCTAGGAGCTACCATTAATGTGATGAAAAAGGACACAATGCTTAAACTCAACCTCCAGGGCTCCTTGAGCAAGACCACAACTGTGCTACAGTTAGCAGACTGCTCCACCGTGACCCCTGAGGGGATTATGGAAGATGTGATGGTCTCCATTAATTCTTGCAAGTACCCTGCTGATTTCTTAGTTCTCCAACCCAAGGAAAAGCTCACTGGGTATCCTCTCATTCTGGGAATACCCTGATTGGCTACCACCGACGCCTACATTAGCTGTCGAGCTGGGAACATGACCATAAAGAACGGGCATATGTCCAAGCAGCTAGTCTTATACCCTTCTGCACAACCCTTGCTAGAAAATGATTTACCTCTCTGGTTGGAGGAGGAAGATGAGGATGAAGTCTATTGTACACCTCTTTGTGCATTAGAAATCGCCATGGGCGGGAAACTACAAGATGAGGATGATATGATTGAAAATCTGATTCAGAATCCACCCCCCTGTGTATCACCATTAAATGACATAGTAAGAGAAACCCAAAACCACCCCTACTAATCTCTGTGTGGCCGACTCCAC
Organism: Pinus tabuliformis; assembly: GCA_031772625.1. Lineage (NCBI taxonomy): Eukaryota > Viridiplantae > Streptophyta > Pinopsida > Pinales > Pinaceae > Pinus > Pinus tabuliformis. The sequence goes on along the minus strand of CM062820.1, from coordinate 1,506,360,501 downwards.
TCCTCTCCGTGTTAAGAATATAGAGTTTGGCCTAGGGAAACCTTGAAGATCAATTCATCCCAGGAGAAGGAACTGTGTAGCATGCTAAGAAAACATCTAGATGCCTTCGCCTGGAGTTATAAGGAGATGAAGGGAGTGCACCTTTCAGTCTGTACTCAACATATATACATCAACGAAGGCTGCAAGCCAGTCAGACAGCCTCAAAGGAGGATGAATCCAACACTTAAAGATATTGTTAAGGAATAACTGCAGAAATTTCCATATGCAGGATTCATCTATCCCATCTTTGACAGTGAATGGGTCTCTCCTTTGGTGCTAGTGTCAAAGAAAAATGGTAAGTGGAGAATCTGTGTCGACTATCGGGAATTGAACAAAGCCACTAAAAAGGGCCATTTTGCTTTACCTTTCATAGATCAAGTGTTAGATGGTTTAGCAGGGAAAAAGTTTTTCTCTTTCCTAAATGGGTTTAGCAAGTACAATTAGATTCAAATCAGCCTGGAAGACCAAGATAAGACCACTTTCACTTGTCCTTGGGGTACCTTTGCATACCGGGTCCTTCCTTTTGGTTTGTGTAATGCTCCAACCACTTTCCAAAGAGCGATATTGAGTATATTCTCTAAACTAATTCATGATGCAGTAGAGATATACATGGATGACTTTACTCCTTATGGCTCTGACTTTCACGAAGCTTTATCTAACCTAGGAAAAGTGTTATTCTCTTAACCTGCAAAGCAATACCCAAGCGAAGAAAAGATACTGAGAACACAGAATATGCGAAGAAAATATACCGAGAACAAAGAATAGCAATGATTTTATTATTCAGAGAGAAATGTTCACAGGCCTCTTCGAGGGGGCAACCTCCAATAGAGCAGAGCTTGATTACAAAACAAGACACGATGCTCCTCGCAGGGAGTCTCTATCCTTTATATATGACTCATACATGCAATACCACGGGCCAATATCGTGGGTTTTATTAATACCATCTATCTAATACTACCGCCCATTTACCATCTATCTAATACTACTGCCCATTTGCAACTAACTGTGGTCCCGTCATTAATTGCGAGTTAACTACTTACAAATATTAATATGGGATTTATTGACTCTTGACTATGACGTGATCCCATGACATAAATAAGGGGGTTAGGGTGGGACCCTAACATGCCCTCCCCCTTAAGACTAGCCTTGTCCTCAAGGCTGAAGCTGCGGAAACTGTTGAAGAATAGTGGCTGGTTCCCAAGTTGCATCTTCCAGAGAGGTGTCTTTCCATTTGACGAGGACCTTCTTAAGCATGCGGCCGCGTAGGTGCTTGTCTCGTGTGTCTAGAACCTGTTCAGGTTGAAGCCAGATTGACCCTTCTTCGTCCAATTCAGGTAGACTGGTTTGAACTCGGCAATTGTTCCCAATCACTTTCTTGAGGCACGATACATGGAAAACTGGGTGGATTTTTGCTATAGGTGGCAAAGCCAACTTGTAAGCCACTTCTCCAATGCGCTGAAGTACTTGGTATGGTCCATAGAATTTTGGAGAGAGCTTTTGACAACCCTTGTCTTTGAGTGATGTTTGCTTATATGGTTGCAGCATCAAAAAGACCTGATCCCCTTCTTGAAATTGGCGCTCTGAGCGATGTTGGTCAACCTGTTGCTTCATACGGTTCTGAGATTGATGAAGATTCTCACGCAGATGGGCAAGCATGGTTGCGTGGTGTTGTAGGAGTTGATCCACGGCTTGTACTTTGGAGCACCCCGTGAGATAAGAAGTAGGGGAAGGCGGAAGTTGTCCATAGACTGCTTCATAGGGAGTCATTTTGGTGGTGGCATGATAGTTGGTGTTATACCACCATTCCGCCAGAGGTAACCACTGTACCCAAAGGTGTTGTTTTTCTGAAGTGAAACACCTAAGGTAGGTTTCTAGACATTTGTTGACGGCTTCGGTTTGACCATCTGTTTGCGGATGATATGAAGTACTGAGTTTGAGTTGAGTGCCTTGTATTTTGAAGAGCTCCTGCCAAAAATTACTGGTGAAGATTGGGTCGCGGTCGGACACAATAGAAGTGGGCATGCCATGCAATTTGAAGATCTGATCCATGAAAGTTTGAGCAACCAAAGTGGGTGTGAATGGTTGGGGTAGGGCGCAAAAATGAGCATACTTCGACAGTCGGTCCACAACCACCATGATGACTAACTTGTTCCCAGACTTTGGAAGACCTGTAATGAAATCCATGGAGACCTCCGTCCAAATTAACGCCGGAATGGGCAATGGTTGTAATGTGCCTGGTGTGTTGACGGTTGCCCCTTTGTGGCATTGACAGACGTCACATTCTGCTACGAAAGTAAGGATGTCCTGTTTCATGCCGGCCCAAAAAAATGATCTTCTGGTGCGAGCATATGTCTTCTGAAAGCCCGAATGTCCTGCAATGGGAGATGAGTGCAATTCTGCCAAAATGCGACTTTTGAGGGTGGATGTTGGTGATATTACAACTCTGTCCTTGTAGTGAAGAATATCATTCTGCCACAAGTAGCCCTTGCTGGAATTAGGATCTACCTGCATTTGAGAAATGAGTTGGGAGAGCCCGGGATGTGAAAACCATTCCCTGTGAGCCTCTTCAATCCAGTCTGGAATGGGGAGGGAAATTGCGAGCAGAGTACTTTCCTCCTCAAATTGGCGCGACAATGCATCTGCTACCCTGTTGTCTTTCCCTTTCTTGTAAATGATCTCATAATCATATCCCAGCATTTTGGCTAACCATTTATTTTGTTGTGGGGAAGATAGACATTGCTCCAAAAAATATTTAAGACTGTGATGATCTGTGCGGATTTGGAAACGTTGCCCCAACAAGTAAGGTCGCCAGGTCTCGACTGCATGTAAGATGGCCATCATTTCCTTCTCGTAGGTAGATTGGCCCAGATTCCTCCCACTTAGTTGTTGGCTGGTGAAGGCCAATGGTCGCCCTTCCTACATTAAGACCGCTCCAATACCTGTTCCCGAAGCATCAGATTCAATGACAAATGATTTGGTGAAGTCCGATAGTGCTAAGACAGGAGTGGAACACATGGCGGTTTTGAGAGCTGTAAATGCCTATTGTGCTTCTTCGTTCTAGAAGAAGGAATTTTTCTTTAGGAGTTGTGTTAGGGGCTTCGCTATGCGGCCATAGTTGCGGAAAAATTTACGATAATAGCCTGTGAGACCCAAAAATCCTCTCAAGCTTTTCAAGGTCTTAGGTTGAGGCCATTCTTGCATTGCCTGGATCTTTTTTGGGTCCACCTTGACACCTTCACGCCCCACAATGTGGCCCAAATACTCAACTTCTTCCATGCCAAACGAACACTTAGACATCTTGACAAATAATTTATGTGTGCGGAGCAGTTGCAAGAGTAGATCTACATGCTGAAGATGTGCTGCCCAAGTGCCACTATAGATGAGGATGTCATCGAAGAAGACAAGGACAAATTTTCTGAGATATGGTTTGAGGAGGTGATTCATAAGGCTCTGAAAAGTAGAGGGGGCATTACAGAGACCAAATGGCATGACCAGGAACTCATAATGGCCTTCATGAGTTCTGAAAGCTGTCTTGGGAATGTCGACTTCCTTCATGCGAATTTGGTGGTAGCCTGAGCGAAGATCCAACTTAGTGAAGAATTGAGCCCCATTGAGTTCGTCCAGCAAATCGTCAACCACTGGGATGGGAAATTTATCTTTGACTGTTAACTTATTGAGGGCCCTGAAGTCTGGACATATCCGCCACTCCCCATCTTTCTTGAGGACCATGACCACTGGAGATGAATAAGGACTAATGCTGGGACGAATGACACCTGCTTCCAACAATTCCTTGATGATTTTTTCTATTTCATTCTTTTGGGTGAACGGATATCTGTATGGCCGCACATTTGGGGGTTGGGCCCCTGGAACCAATGTGATGCTATGATCATGTTCCCCTCGCGAGGGTGGAAGCTCATGAGGCTTGTCAAAGACCGTCCGATGTTTATTTAAAATCTGTTGCATCTCAGGATGAATTGGCTGAGACATGGTGTCTACTACCTGGATGGCATTAAATTGAGCTACCACTCCATGATGGCCCTTTTTTTAACAATTTTTCCATCCTATGCATGCTGATGATAGAGGGGGCTCCCGCCTGTAGTCCACGGAGGGTATGTGTGGAGTTGTTCTGCTTAAAACTCATATATAACTCCTGGAAATCCATTGTGATTGGCCCAAGAGTGCGGAGCCATTCCGCGCCGAGGACAATGTCGCAACCACCCATGTGTATTGCAAACATGTGGGTTTTCAATTGATAATCCCCCATTTGAATTTTGACATTTTCACAGCGACCTTCACATTTCATTGTGCCCCCATCTGCAATCTGGACATGGAAGTTAGAAACTGCCCGGACGAAACAATGTGCTGCTTCAGCGATCTTTTGGTGGATGAAATTATGGGTACTTCCACTATCAATCAAGACTACTACTGGGCGATGTTTAAGAAAACCCCTGATTTTGAGAGTTTGAGGGGAAGAAATTCCTGCGAATGCATTTAGCGAAATAATTGGTTCATCAGATACAATCTCCTGTTGGTTATCTTCTTCGATCGCCTCTGGTTCCTCAAGTGGTTGATCTTCCTCGGTGGAGCTGTAGTTAGTGGCATCTATTTGAAAAAACTTGTGCTCTTTGCATTTATGACCTGGGGAATATTTTTCATCACAGTAGTAACATAGTACTTGCTTCCTTCTTTCGGCCATTTCCGCAGGTGACACCTTTTGAATCTTAAGTGTCTGAGTCATATTGGGAGCCTGTGAGGGACGACCTTTAGCGGGGAAGTTGGGGCGGCTGGATTGGGCTGTTATTGCATGTTCCACCTTACGGGCTACCTGGCAAGCCTCTGTCCATGTGGGAGGGTGGTGGAGTAGAACCTGAGCTTTGATGGCTTCTTTAAGACCGCTGATAAAGCATTCCATGTAGAACTCATCTGTGAGACCCTTAGTGCGGAAGGCTAAGGCTTCAAAAGCAGTAATATATTCCTCCACTGTACCCGTCTGTCGGAGCTTAGTGAGACACCCCAAAAAAGAGTCTTCCTGTTCAAAGCGACTGCGAAGAGTTTTGGCAAATTGGGCCCAATTCTGAAAATGTCCATTGCAACGCTGATGCCATTCCTTCCATTGCCATCGTTCATTGTCCAAGTACATGGTGCCCACCATAAGCTTAGTCCCCTCATCTGTGATATGATTCAATTGGAAATACTGCTCCATTTGTGCTAGCCATGCGGATGTGTAAGAACCGTCAAATTTCTGCATATCCAACTTGGGAGGTCACTGACTGGGTGGTGGATGGGAGTGCCAAACGTGAGGAGAGTGGCTAGACTCACCCTCATGGTATTCATGGCCATTATACGCCTCCTCGTGGGCTGGCTTCTTGCCCTTTGGGAATGCCTCCTGTAACTGGTTACTTATTCCTTTAAGCTCAAGTTCTATGTGGTTACTCATTCCTTGAAGCTCAAGTTCGATCTTGTTCACCACAGTTTGGAGAGAGTGCACATGGTTTTCAATGTTTTCGATCCTTTCATTGGCCATCGCTTGAGCGCGAGTTTCTACCATACACCAACCTGATGAAAAATTGGGACCGCCTAAAAATTTTTACTAAGAAATTGAATGGTACCACCTTGCTCATCTCGTCGTCCTGATACTGATGGGCTAGGTCACCAACAGAGTTTTACTCCTTCCTGATCAATACTGCAGTCGCCAAATCCTCAAAATGTCAATGCCGCCAAAAGTCCTGCGAAAATTATATCCAGGTACAGGAACCCTTCACAACTACTCCGATCTGGTGGATCTGAGAGATCTGAATGGTGGAACAACTGCTGCTGCTGATCTGGAATAGATGATGTGTGATCCCCCGATAGAAAGGGAACTATGGTCTTGGGGAGTGTCAGGTGCTACAGATCGCAATATACATAAGGGTCTGACAGTAGTACTCGGCCCAATGTTTCAGGGCTCTAACTAAGGAGGATCGACCGTACCCTTAGCCGTACAACCCGACTACCCTATCGTACGGGCGAGTAATCTCTCCGAGTGTTGTTCTCGGTGTACTGTAGCCACAAGACGGCCGAAGGTTTATCTATGGCGAGGTTTCAAGGGAGCTAGGGGGCTTCCTATATACCCAGAGGGTACGTGGAAGACAGTCCATGCGCGGTTCTGTCTAATGCGCTACTACTCGAAGGGGTACCCACAGGGGTTACAAGGGAGTCCAACAGACGTGACCACCTCTTGCATTTCCTGCGTGCATGCCTCCCCAAATCTGCAGGTTTATGCATTTAATGACAGATCCCGTGGTTTAAAGACGCCGGAACACGTCTCTAGCCAAAAATTTTTTTGCTAAAATTTGGAGATCCCACCGAGCCCTGGAAAGTGCTCTGATACCACTTGTTATGCTCTTAACCTGCAAAGCAATACCCAAGCGAAGAAAAGATACTGAGAACACAGAATATGCGAAGAAAATATACCCAGAACACAGAATAGCAATGATTTTATTATTCAGAGAGAAATGTTCACAGGCCTCTTCGAGGGGGCAACCTCCAATAGAGCAGAGCTCGATTACAAAACAAGACACGATGCTCCTCGCAGGGAGTCTCTATCCTTTATATATGACTCATACATGCAATACCACAGGCCAATATCGTGGGTTTTATTAATACCATCTATCTAATACTACCGCCCATTTACCATCTATCTAATACTACCGCCCATTTGCAACTAACTGTGGTCCCGTCATTAATTGCGAGTTAACCACTTACAAATATTAATATGGGCTTTATTGACTCTTGACTATGACGTGATTCCATGACATAAATAAGGGGGTTAGGGTGGGACCCTAACAAAAAGTTCTAGACAAGTGTATTGAAATGAACCTATCTCTTAGTCTATAAAAATGTGAATTTTTTATGACTGAAGCACCGTGCTAGGTCATGCAATATCTCAACAAGGACTGCAAGTGGACCCCAACAAAATTGCCATCATCTAAAGGGTCCCACCTCTTCAAAAGGTGAGAGATGTTAGAAGTTTCCTAGGTTTAGCTGGGTATTATCAGAGATTCATTAAAGATTTCAACAAGCTAGATTCTCCTTTGTTTGGCCTTTTAGGTAAATATGTCGAGTTTATATGGCCGGAAAAATGTCAAGAAGTCCTAGATACCTTGAAGAGCAAGCTTGTGATTGCCCCAATTCTAAGAGGCCCAAACTGGGCCCTACCTTTCCACATTCACACAGATGCCTCGAATAAAGTAATAGGAGCAGCCTTGGGACAAAGTGATGAAAATTTACCTTATGCCATATACTTTATAAGCAAAAACTTGTCAAAGGAAGAGTTAAACTATATGGTGACAAAGAAGGAGCTCCTAGTTGTCGTGCATTCCTTAAACAAATTCAGACATTATATCACAGGTTATCAAACCTTTGTGCACACTGATCATGCTGCAATAAGATATTTAATGAATAAACCAAATGTGAATGCTCGCATTATTAGATGGTTTATTTTACTGCAGCAGTTTGATTTGACCATTGTTGATAATCCTCGTAAAGAAAATGTTGTAGCTGATTTTTTGTCAAGAGTAAATTTGCCTGCAGGTGAAGAAGGAATGGTGGATGACCAAATGCCGGATGAACACCTGTTTGCTATCTCATTACTCTCTCCATGGTTTGTTGATATAGCAAACTACTTGGTTTCAGCACAGTTTCCACCACATCTGTCATCAAAAGAGAAGAGCAAGATAGTGAGGGAAAGTGCCCCTTTCACCTGGATTAGGAGAAATCTCTCCAAACTTGGCCCAAATCAGATCTTGAGAAGATGTTTCAGGGAGGAAGAAGTCTTTGACATCCTCCTGACCTATCATGATGGGCCTTGTGGAGGTCATTCTGCAGCAAAAAGAATTGGCTTCAAGATACTGCAAGCAAGCTACTAGTGTCCCACTCTTCATCAGGATGTGAGGAGATATACCAGCAAATGTGATCAATGTCAGAGGATGGGGAAACCTACTCCAAAGGATGAAATGCCCATGAAACCTCAAGTGACCTTTGAGCCATTTTAGAAGTGGGGCATGGACTTTGTGGGTCCTATCAGCCCTCCTTCACAGCAGAAGCAATACATCATTGTGTGCACCGATTACTTGACAAAATGGGCATAGACAAAAGAAATCAAAGTAGTGACAAAGGAAAAAGTAGCTGAATTTTTGAGAGAGAACATATTTACAAGTTTGGGTATCCAAGAGAGTTGATCACAGATCAAGGTAGCCAGTTCACTTCCAATTTGATTGAAAAACTGCTCAGACATCATAGAATCAAGCACACTTCCACCCCTTATCATCCACAAGCCAATGGGCAGGTGGAGGTCACTAACAGAGCATTGGAAGGGATCCTAACAAAGGTAGTGAGCAGCGACAGAAAAAACTGGGTGGACAGATTAGTTGAGGCCACTTGGGCCTACAACACGACATGGAAGACCACTATAGGGTTCACACCCTATGAGCTAGTCTATGGGAAGAAGGTGTTGCTGTCAATAGAATTTGAATTTAATACCTTGAGGATGGTAGCTCAGCTAGACCTAGACCTTAGCCATGCAGAGAAAGAAAGATTACTCCAGCTCAATGGATTGGATGAACATAGAATGCAGGCCCTTCTCCATACAGAGGTATTTCAGCTTCAAAGAAAGATATGACATGAAAAAAACATCAAGGATAAGAAATTCCAAATGGGAGATTGGGCACTACTCTATGATTCAAGCTATAAATATTTCAGGGGAAAGCTAAGGACAAGATGGCTGGGACCCTACACTGTGGCGAAATGCAATGATAATGGTTTGATCAGAACCATTGATGATGAAGCCATCCCCATGCTTGGAAATGGACACCGATTGAAAGTCTACAAGAAACCCCTCTCCAAGCGAGAGTTCATTGAAGATTTGAATAAAACATTGATGGTAGTGGAGAATGTCTTAGCCTCCACTTCACCCACTCTCTGAAGAAAAAGAAAAAAACAATAAAAAAATAAGGACTCAAGTGAAAACCTCCATGAGGCGCTTGAGTCCCATCATTTGGTTGAAGACCTCCCCTGAGGCAGCCCAGTGATGTCAAAAAAAAAAAGAGAAGAAAGAAAATAATATCCCTGGGTGAACCCTTGGAGGAGCCTAGGGCAGGAAACTAGTGTGAAAACCTCCCTGGGGCACCCTAGTTGTTTTCAAAAAAAGAAAAAGAAAAAAAAATGAATTTCCAGTTGCATTGCAGGTTTGCACGAGGACTATAGGAAGCAGCAGAAGGTGCCAAGGGATCTCTAAAATCAATACCAGCACCTATCCTAACTCCCCACACCTTTCTCCATCATTCTTGGCATTCTTTTCACCTCACTATGCTTCTTTTCCAGAAACTGTGTTTTCTACAGGAGGCTCCTGTAGGAATTACAGAGAGCTAGAAATGAATATAAAAGGCAGTTTGAGGGGCAGGGAAGCTTCATAAAAGATCTATAAATCCTCCTGTAGTCTTGAAATCTCCTTGCCATCACTTCTAGACCTGCATCACATCCCAAGCATCATTCTTCTTCCCGCCCAAGAAAAAAACACAGAAAAAATAGTTATTTAGAAAAAAAGAAAAAAAAAGAAAAAAATAAGAAAGGAAACAACACCATCCACCTCACCTGAATCCTACCTATTACCTCTCCATCTCTATCTACATTTTTGGCATCATCCTCATAGCTACAAGCATAGAAAATAGCTGATATTTCAAAGGGATAAGCAGCTATAGGATCTCCTGTAGGAATTCCTGTAGCAGCTGATCCCATTAAAATTTAGCATCAACAACAAGAGGGTGAAAATATGAGGGTTGAAGAAGACACCTACAGATCAAATCCAGCTAGGGAGGAACCTGCACCAAGCACAACCACACATTACCAAGCAGATAACATGCATCAAAGGAAACAAAGGCATGCAACAGAGAGAAAGAGCCACGGCCTTCACACAAAAACATTCAGATCTTAGGTAATTAACTAACCCACTCCTTTGTTTGCATTTGTATAATTAGAAAGCATGAAAAAAAAATGAGATGGTTGAGGTTGAATGAGGGAAAAGTGGCAAGCTGAATTGGAAACCTTCAACTAGTTGACTTCACTCTTCCAATGACATCACCCACAAGTGTGCACAATCAAACTCAAGAGAGATGTCAAGGACAAGTAATGGAGGTGGTGTGAACTCTGATGCAATCATGAGGTATGATTATGAGGAAAGGGCCATGATGACAAGGTAGTTAGGGACCAATGGTCCGAATGGGGCCAATGTACACTTGGCTAGCTCACCCTCCATCACCAGAAATATTCATAAACAACAATAAGTACTCCTCCCTGAGCACTCTCACCACCTTTTCCTTCATTCTCTCCTCAAAACTCCACCCTTGCAATCTCCTCGTGCCCCTATAGCCGCGTAACAATCATTCTCCACTCATCACTCTCATATTCTTCCTCTTGGCATTGTCTACAAGAGCACTTACATGTTCTACAGGAGAACCTACAGGAATTCTACAGGAGGGACAACAATGTTCTACAGGAGGGCTAGCGAGTGGTTTTGAAGGGAGAAAACACGAGTTTCAACACAATTGTCAAGATCAGGAGGTAGATTCTATGCATAGCCCCATTGAATATCAAAATATACAAGCAGTGGTTAAATTTTGAAGGGGAAATAAAGCCTTTAGGTGGTGGAAACACATAATAGAATTTCTGCTTATTTCTTGAAAAAACACAGTCTCTCTGTTTCTCTATTTTTATTCAAAAAATTGTTGTCTCTCATTTGGTTTCCCAAAGAAGCATAAACAAAATGATAGGAGGTTTTATGAGGAAGGAGCCTAACAACTCTTCCAGGATCCATGCACATCTCTAAGTAGTGGACATATTCACGAGAGCAAATTGGATGAACTTTTTTGAGAAATTCTGAGGGTTTGATGAGGAAATTGCTTAAGAATTTGCCCATTCTTTGGTCCCTCACACCAGAACACATGCCACTGTCACCTTTAGAGGCCTTTCCATGGAGGTAACCCTTGAGTTTATCGATAGGGTCACTACCCTTCCTCTTGGATTGCCTTGGAGCAAGGATGAGAAACCAATTGGACAAGCTGCTAAGAAAAACTTCTTCCAAAACAATGAAACCCCTGTAGAAGATAAAAATGGCATAAGAAGGGCTAGCATACCATATCCTTGGGATGAGGTTAGCTACCAGATAATCAAGTATATTTCCTGTGAAGGGAGGTACAACATTGTCTATGCTTACCACTTTAGAATCCTTCATGAATTAAGGTGTGGCATGGACACTCCAGCCCCTCAGAAGCTCAGCATCCCCTACTTCCTCCTATAGTACCTCATTGACTCCAGTACTAAAGTAAAAGTAGTAAATCCAAAGTAGCTAGCTCACCATGGATTAATCAAAATTTTAGTGGAAGAAGCCCTCCATACATTTACACTCCCTATAGCCTGGGAAATCTTCAGAAACATGACAGTTGAAGATGACATAAAGACCCTGACCTATGATATCAGTCTTACTGGTGGTGAGGAGGAAGAGAAGCAAGGGGGAGAAGGTGAAGAAACTTGTGAGTTAGAAGAACAAGAAGGGAAGAAGCAAGAAACCAAGATAGAGGAGGAGAAAACTAAAGAAATAGAGAAGGAGGAAATAGAGCAAACAGAGACAGAGAAAGAGGCAGAAAAGACAGAAGTGTCCCCTGAGACCCTAGAAAGAGAGGCAGCAGCTGCCCTCACTGCCCTCAACACACAAATTAAGCCAAAACAGAAGAGGAAGAGGCAGACCTCAATGTATTTCAAGGCTAGGAAGAGCACAAGAATCAAATCAAGCAAACCCCATCCCTCTTCAAAAGTTCCAATTATTATTGAAGATTCACCCTCTACCGAAGGAAAAGAACCCCTTCCAAGGCACCTATCACATATGAAAGGGGAAATCCTATATCCCCCACATGGAAAGAAAATGTAGAGCTACAAGACCAAAAAATAGTCCTATAGGAGGCACAGAGAGTTCTACAGGAGACCTTATCAAAACTACAGGAGACCCAGGAGCTTGAGAAAAGGGTGGAAGGAAAGCCACAAGGAAAGGACGAAGAAACAGAGCTACAAGAACAAAATCCCCAGCCAAGTCTTCACTCCTACTATAGTCTTCTTGAGGGGGGAAGAATAATTCCACAATAATTTGCAATCCCTCTATTCTTTGAACTAGAGAAGGAAAGGACAAGGACCCATAGATGGATGCAAATAGCCAAATCCAAAGTGGTTGAGGATATTGGCCATATGGAGAAAAAACTTAGAGAAATGTGCAGAGAGTTAAGTGCTACCAAACACAGAGAAAAAATCACAAGGAGCCACCTTGAAACTAAAAATAAATTGCTAAGAAGACAACTACAAGAGAAGGAGACCCAATTGGAATGCATGGCCAGCTAGTCCATGGAGGCATTGAAATGTAGGCGACCAACAAAATCCTATGGCCTGTATCTCAAGGACCAATGGTTGCAATTTAAGATAAAGACTTTGGCACAAAGAGGCATCATGCCTTTCCAAGATTACAGGCATTTTATGGACCTGTGTGACCAAAGCACATTAGAAGATAAGGAAAATATGGCAGAATTCTACCTGCATAACATGGCGCTCATAGACATGAATGTGTGGGACCCCAATGCTAGGCTAGGGGACCTGCAACTAATGGCCATGGCCTCATGGATGAACCATGAAGAGTTAAGGGCAACAGAAATAAGAAGGTTGATGATAAAGGAGCAGAATGAGCCATTAATGATCAGAGCTGAGCCATCAGACCCTATGGCCCTCATCAGCACACATAACCTACTTGCTCATAATCCTCAGATTGCCCCTAGATATATAAGTGATCAAGCACAAGCCATTGCACATTTTGAGGATATGGAAAGATTTCTTGGGGATGACTGTGTACATGCCTATATGAGGAGATGGAGTACCTTACCACAGAGTCTGCAAATCAGGCAATATCATTCCCCAATGAGGATGAGGGAGTCATTAAGGAGAGCGCCCATGTATAAGCGCTCCATGCAGAGGTTGAAGGTCAATTGGATTGGCCTAAAATTGAGTCCCCCACTGCTACTAGGCATGCTAGAAGGCAGAAGAGAGGAAGAAGAGCAAGAGCAGTGGGAAGAAATAGACAGGAAGGTAGGATTCTATGACAAGGAAGCAGAGACCACATCAGAAGCATGGGATGCTAGGGAGGCCACCAAGGCCATAAAAGATGAGGAGATGGACTAAGTTGCTCAGAGGATGAGAAACACTTTTAGTAGGGGGTGATGATGAGCCTTATAAATGGGTAATTATATGGGCTCATTTTACCTCCTAACCTAGTCAAATCAACCCTTCTCTTAGCTTGTTGTGTGATTTTCGAATTATATTTATGCTTATAGAGTGAGTTGAGTTAGTTATGATGCCATGTGTTATAATATGTGTTTAATGCAAATTATTGATGAATTTTGTGGTCAATGTCAAGGATCCAGTGGACAAATGGCAGTAATAACTCGAAGTGGAAAAAGGAGAGGATCTATAGGAGGGAGCTCCCTCACTTATTACTCTTCACTTCGAATTCTCCTTCATGCAGCTCAGAGCACAAGCAATCAAGTCATGCATTAGGAAGCAGCCGAGTAAGTGGATGATAACTGATGATTATCTCGAGTTTTGGGAGCCAAGCCTCCCTGATTTTGAGGAAGCTGTTGATAGCTTCATTTATATAATTAGAGAGGCCTAGGGCCTCACTAGGGTCAGATTTTTGTTGGATTTTTGTTGTAGTATTGCTTATGTAAACTTTTCTCAACTTCGAGCTTATTATTTTTACAGTTCATGTAATCTTATTATTATTTTGGAAATAAATATGGAATCTTTTTTGAGCTAGCACTGAGTTACCTCAGAGGGCTGAAGCTCTTGGGTTAGGGGCCAATCCAAGTAGCCAAGCTTGTCTTTACTTGTATTTGTATGTTTCATTTTAGTTTGTAGAATAGGTTGCCGCTAGATGTATTTGTTTTCTGGGTAAGAATAGGTTTCTTTTGATGGTTCAATAGTTTCCTTACATTTGTACTTTCTATAACAGATCAAGTAGTGATAAAGAAAAGATCCAAAAGGCTAGCAACAGTGCCTTGGCCTCTCTTCCTCCCTTTGGGACCATGATTTGAGGAAAAGACCCTCTTGCTACCCCAAAAACACATAGTTTCCTCATTCATAGGATCTCTAGTGTTTGCAGCTTCTTAGTTGGTTCATAGTCTAGTTTAGCTTTGCTTCAGAAATTCTTCATCATGCTCATTTCCTTATTTTCAATAGTCTTCTTTCATGCTTTACTTTCCTGCAATGGTTATCAACATTTCCTTTCATAGATCATAGTTTAGACTAGTTTGATGCAAAACTCTATTTTTCTAGATGCACTTATTTCCTTGCTTGCTTAATCTCATTGGTTGACTGTCAGTTTCTTATGCAGCAGAGATCTTTTAGTAGTAGGCTAGCCTATCAGCCATCCCATCCTCCATCTGATCCATGCCCTACAGGTCGCCCAAGTCTCCCCTCAATTCTGCCTTAGTTTCCTACATTCTCCATAGAATTCCTTCCTCTCTCCTTGGGTATATCCTATCATCCTTATCTCTCCTAATGATTCTTAGTAAACCCTCGGTGCCATAACACCTCATTCTAACATTCACTCACATTTTCCACCCACTCTCACACCCCCAAAATAGCCAAAACTGCTCTCGGCCTCCTCCTATAGGCCTCTTGTAGAATGTTGTTTTTCCTCTGGTAGATTTTGCTGTAGGCTTTCTTTTAAAGGCCAAGTATGGGAAAGGCCTCCAAAAGGCCACCCAAGACCTCCTAGGACCCATCCACACCATCCTACATCCTCTCTAGTCGCAAAACTGCTCTCCATCACCACCTATTTGCTGCCACATTCACAAACAAATAAATTACATGCATGACACATTCACATAAAAATACATAAAAGTAAAAAAAGATGCTTTTTGCTCATGTACTTCTAGAAATAGCTTAGGTATATTTTGTTTACTTCCTTGAGTAGGTAATGGCATTCTTTTCATGGTTTTCATAGTGCTTTTTGCAAAAGTAGGATTTGTGGATAACTAGGATTTGATTGGTTTGATTTACATTTCAGTCTTCCTTTCTGCAAGTAGAATAGCATCAGTAGAGTAGTCTCCCTTTTTCCTTTCATCACATATAGAGCTTCTTCTGGAATCCATAGAAGTTGGCTTGAGCTCCTAGTGATCTTGCGTTGGCTGACCAAGTGACAACCTGTAGTAAGAACCAATACTTGTGCATATAGCACCATCGCTTCCATGTTTGTTACAAACTACAGGGTTGATAAGAGCAAAGTAGGTAACCCAGGAGTTGCAGCATTATTGCTGCAATACTGGTGCTCACCATTGAGCATGTTAAATTGTAGTGGAATCACTTTGGGCTTGATGAAGCTACATGGTAGATGACTGATCATATGTGGGATATGTATTCTATATTGTTTGTCCGTTGAGAAAAAGTACTTTTGGTATATGTACATATTCATGCATGGTTGTTATTGTAAATATCACAATGATTTAGTGTTGTAAATCTCCAATAAGAGGTATGGTTATCATTTTGCCAAGTTTATCATGATGGTTTTAATTTTAAGTAGGTTGTTCATTGTAAAAATTGCAAAAAATTGTGTTATAAAGTTCCATGGGAAATAAGTTTTTTTTTCAGCAATTTTGTTGGTTGTAGGTGTCATAGAACATTGAGGATGGTGTTCCCCTAAGGGGAAGGGGTTTGTAACATCCCTATGTTAAAATTTCATGTAATAAAAGTTAATAAAGGAAAAATAATAGCAAGGTCAAGGGAAACTTATTCTAAGCTAAATGTTGGGAAAAATATCCTAGTGGGAATCACTTGGTGTCTTTATGGCTAAAGGGAAATTGGCAAAGAAAATGGAACATGATTTGAAAAGGAAAGGAGGCATTAATTGGATTTTTTTATGGAAATAAAGGAAATTAGGAGAAAAGGGAGGTGAAAGGTCATAGATTCCATGTGAGGTGTAAACTCAAGGAAAATAGAGGGAAAATGAATAAATTAGAGTCGTCAATAAAAACAATAAACGAGAGCATCAATTGGTATCTTTTTGTCAGTTCTATTTTGGAGTTAGTTTTAGAGAGGAAAAGGGAACCAATAACAGGAGGAAAGCAAGAAATCAAAGGAAAAAGAAGGAAATGAAAGGGAGGACAAGGAAAGAAAAGGAAAGAAAGGAAATTTTGGATCAGGTAGCCTTAATAGGAACACTTGCAGGTAACATGATGCATGTATGGTTTCCTAGCTAGATTTGGCATGCATGGAATATGCATGTGTGTATTTTGGTTTCTTTGATGTCGGTGACATGAATTTTTCTATGTTTTTGAAACTAGTTTTACCCTTAACATGCCATTTTCAGATAAGCATGGTATGATGGGATTCTCTCTTTCTTAATATTTGAATTTTTGGAAGGTTTTGGATCTAGGTGAGGTGGTCTCAGGAAAATCCCAAGGGTTGGGGGTGGTGATGGTTTTCTTTGAGAATCCCTCAATACGTAGGTGGAGATAGGAAAATTCCTCAGGGGATGGTGAAGGAATCTTGAGGCATCCAATGTTATGAAACCAACTCACAAAATAGAAGAAGAGATACATCAATGACTTTGAAATAAGCCTCTCTGAGGGGGGAACCTCCTTTACATTACATACATGAAAAATTATTGGATGATATAAATGGCAAGACCTCCTTTGTATATATTGGATTCTAAGGGGTCAAAATATAATCAGAGGCGACATAACAATAATATTTTAAGTGCACAACAATAACAATAGTGGGCTTCTATGGGGCACAACAATAACAATATGGGGACTACATAGGCACAACAATACAATAAGGGGGTTGCACTAATAACAATAAGGGGCTACACTAGTAGTATAGGGACATAACATGCCCCTCTCCTACAAAAGGTGTTGTCCTCAATTTTGGAGTAGTTCTGGATGCTTCTGTATAAAATTCTCCTCCTCCCATGTGGAATAGTTGTCGGTTTCTTATTTCCATGACTGCTTTAGGTTCCAATATGATTTTTCCTTCCTCGTACACTTTTGACAATATTGTTTGAATTTGGATCTTGTCACCTATAACATTATTTAAGCATGAAACATGGAGAACTGGGTGCACTCAGGAATATGTAGGAAGCTCCTATTTGTATACTGTAGTACCAATATTTCGCAACACCTTGTAAGGACCATATTACTTTGGTGATAATTTATTATCCTTCTTAGCTTTCTTGTGGGAATTTTTTTTGTATGGTTGTAGCCATAAAAATGCCTAGTCACCTACGTCAAAACCTATTTTGTTGCAATGTTGATAAGCGTGTTGTTTCATTCAATTCTTCACCAAAGTCAGGTTATTCTTTAAGATTTGGAGGACTTGTTTTTGATGCTCAACATGACCTTCCACTACTTGAACCTTATAATTATTGTCCAAGACATTTTGGAGATCAGGAGAAATAGATGATTTCGCTATTTGAACCTCTAGTGAACATAATTATGCAATTACGCCCCGTTGTTATTTACATAGAATATTTTTCATGCCATTAAGGATGATTATTTTTCTTGGTTTCCTTATGATACGCCTTAATTCAACTTACTTTCCTTCCCAAAAAACATTCAATAAACGTTCATGAAAATTGAAAGCTATCATCCCCAAAGATTGCAACAATTGCCCTCCTAGTATGACATTAGCACCACCCATTGGAATGGAAAGCATTGGAATATTCAAGACATATTCTCCCATGGATAGCTTGATATTATGGCACTTTCCAGAGAAATTTATGGTTCCTCCATTTGCAACCATTACTTGACACTCTGGTGCTGGATATAGGAAGCAATTCAATTCCTTGGCTATATTACAATGAGTAAAATTATGGGTACTACCCGAATCAATCAACACTATTACCTTTGTCTTCTTGATATCTCATTCTATTTTGGGAGTTTGAGGAGTGGCAATTCTTGTAAATGCATTACAAGATATGGTTAGTTTCATTTATTCTTTCTCTTGAATTGTTTCCTAGTGTATATCCTCTTATTTTGACATTTCTTTTTCCTTTTCTTCCACCTCTTCCCCATTTATGTAAATTAATTTCTTCTCAGCAAAAAACTGACCTTTAATGTATTTTATATCACAATTGTAACAAAAGCGCTTTTTCTCTTTTTTATTCCAATTTTTGTTGTGTAAACCTTGAAGGTGGTGGAAGGCTAGTAGAAACAACACTTCTGTCTTTATAGTTATGTGTTACGCTTCCTTGAAGCCATAATTTGCTTCCAATTTTTCTCTCCAACCTGTATACCTTCTCCAATGAATCAGGTTCCCAAAGGAAAACCTCATGTTGAATTTTATCCTTTAATTTCCTTATGAATACTTCAATTTTATGCTTCTGTGGAATATCATTTACCCTTATATTCAACTTTTGGAAGTCCTCAATGTGCTCTTCCATTGAACCCTTTTGTTTGAGATCTATCAAATGGCTAAAGTAGGTGTTTCTCTTTGTATCCTCATAATGTGCTATCATTTCTTCTGTGCAAAATTGATCAGGTGACAAGTGGGTTATGAGAATTAAGCTCTCTATACAATAAAAACTGATACAGTTCTAAATATAAAGATGCAATACGTACTTTTTTTGGCGATTGCACATCATGTAGATCAAAATATTGCTCCATCTATAGTATCAAAGTTACCAGATCCTTGCCATAAAAATTCATCATATCTATATTTGGAATATGGTGGGCCTTCAATCCAATGTTATATTGAATGAAATTGTGATTAACATTTATTTTGTTCTCATCATGAGTTTCCTTTACTACCTTTTCATCACAAGGAAGCCTTTCTTGTAGTGACTTTGTCCAACCTTCCTTCAAACCTTCCATATCTTTCTTCAAATATTTCATGTCTTTCATCAAATATTCTTTTATACCATTGATATTCACTTCCATGTCATATATAAAACTATTTTTCTTAGCTTCGACCTCATTCTTCAAATCATCCATCCAATTATGCTTACTAGGTGTTTCTATTTTCTTTATTCGAGTCATTCTTTTTCTTGCTTTTAGAATCTCGATATTTAAATGACTATAGCTCTTTAATTTAGGATCTCCAAGTTCTCCAATATTCACCTATGGTAACCCTCTAAGTCCTCTTTCCAACTCCATAGGTTTGATTGAGGTTGGATTCTTTAAGAAAGAGTTCTGCCCAATTTCCTATAATGACCTAATTATAGACTTCTTCAGTAGAGAAAATTTGTATGGAGTTCCACATGTCATTGTTTGAACCTTTGCCTTTGAAAAAGATATCCAACAAACTAAAATCCATTCTATTTTTGTTACTTTTTACGAAATTGGAATTCAATTCTTAGAGAGAAATCTATGACGATTTTCCCAAGGTCACCTATTTGAGATGGAATTCTCGAGCCTACAAAAACCATAACTTCCTTTGTTCATATCTTAGACAATATAGTGAACCAAGTTCAAAAATTCATACATGAGGTGCAACACAATTTTAGCTAAAAACCGTTTTAATTTTATATTTCAAAGATTCGTATAATAAATGTTATAACAAACATTCCACGATGTCCTATTTGAGATGGAATTATGGAGCCTACAAAAACCCTAACTTCCTTAGCTCATATAGCTGTAATTATAGAGACCAAATATCTGAAACTCAGGCACGAGGTCCAACACTCTTTCAACTCAAATGGGTTTTAATTTTAGCTTCTTAAACTTCGTAGAAAAAACATTATAGTGAAAATTATATGATGACCTGTTAGAAATAGTGAACCCTAGAATCCAAAGCTCTGATACCAAATGTTATGCAACTGGCTCACAAAATAAAAGAAAAGAGAGATCAATGACTTCAAAATCAACCTATTTGAGGGGGAAACATCCATCAGATTACACAAATGAACAATTCTTGGATGATACAAATTACAAGACCTCCTTTGTATATATAGGAGTCTAAGGGCTCACAATAAAATTAGAGTAGACATAACAATAATATATTAAGGGCACAAAAATAAAAATAGTGGGCTTCTATGGGGCACAATAATAACATTATTGGGACTACATGGGCCCAACAATACAATAAGGGGGTTGCACTAATAACAATAAGGGGATACACTAGTAGTGTAGGGACCTAACATCCAAACTCAATTTGGTTTTGTGATCTCGGGATGGGATTAGGTGAGATCACTGTATGGTGAGGGTGGAGGTGGTTTAACCTCTGTATTTGTTTGGTTTTTTATGGATGGTTTCATCTCATGATATCCCATATTCATTCTTGGAATATGGCACAAGGGTGATTGACTAAAAGAAATATTTAGTTTAACCTAATCTATGACCTGTTTGTATGCAGAAGTCCCTAACCTGGTTGGCTTTTGCATATGGCTAATAATAGATAAGTTCCTCTTACTTTTTATGAGTAAATTTACTTGCTATCATGTGGCTTTAATGGTCGTTCTATCATTATTATTTATCTAGTTATATGTTGGTTATAAGAATGGTTAATTAGCATATCTAACCATGGATTTTAACACATTTCTATTAATGAATGTCTGGATACTAAATGCAAGACCTAATTGGTGTTATGAAAAATATTATGAGAAGGGATTGTTCCTTCTTGTTTACAATAAGATAAATTTTCATATCATTATATTTAGATTTTCATTCATGACCTATAGGTTGCATGTTCACCACGTGTTTGACGGAATGTTAGTCCTGGTTTGGAGGGGTCAAGTCAAGTCCTAATTCAAGCTTTGTTTTATAATATATATGTGTGTCATTTATCATTTATGCAAGTTTCATTGAGTTATGGGTAGAGGCCTTAGTCCTAGCCCTTAAAACGTGGCCCAGAATTCAAGGTCGCTCACATAGAACTGACTTGAAAAGTCCACAGTCTCATGGAGGTAGGATTATCGGTGCGGCTGGAGGGCCACATTCATTGGAATGCCTTAGAAATAAAGTGGTTGAGGCTCTATATCAGTAAAAAATAGATTTTTCTCAAGGGCTGGACACCTGAAGCGGTTGGGTCACTCCTGGAGGCCCTGTAGAACCTAAGGGCAGTTAGGAAGATCTTACGTTGTCGACTACATTTACTTAAGGTCATATAGGAAGCTGAGTCTTATCATAGTTACCCTCATCTCATGTTTACCCCTGGAAAACCAATAAAATTTGTTAAATGTAGTTGGAGGCAGCTACAGTCATGTTTTTTAAGACATGAGTAACTAAGGATGCTTCTTCACATGCTTCAACAAGAACATCATCTTCATCTTTTAAAATTTCTAAGTTCTTGCTTTCAAAAGATGTGATATCTTAAGTTGTTTCCCCTGAAGAATATAGAAAAAAGGCTCTTCTTCTATGAATGAAACAACAATTATTGATTGGCTATTGTAATCCTTCCCCTACTAACTTGTCATCTTAACATCATCATCATTTTCAAGACAAGGAGAATGCATTTCAAAATTAATAGCTTGATCTATTTCAGCCAAAGAAAAATATATTGTTTGTTATTGGGATAAAAAATTATGAAGGGCTTCTATGATTTCCTCATTCGTTAGTTCCACATTATCATAAAGATCTGGCAAGTACTGAATACAATCCTCACAATACTCACAACAATTTTGGAATAATGACAAATAAGGATGAAATGTTGCATAATACTCCACGAATATTATGTAGAAATATTTAATAGGGTATAAGCTACTTGGTTTTAATCTCTCATACCATGATCTTGCATCTTCTTCCAAGGTAGCCATAAACATCTTCATTAAGTACTCTTCATGCAATTTAACCCCTAGCCCATGTATGTGTATGTGAAATTTGACCAACTGAAAGGAACCATCATCTCCTCCTTAATCATTGAACTTTGGTAGATGAGTTTTTTAATCTATAGGAGGAATGGAGTTTGGAAAACCAATAATATGTTCTCTATTCATACTAGTTTAGCTTATTGTTTTGGTTGATTTTTCAACTGTATCAACACTTTAATCTTTTAGTTATTTATTCATTGGAATCACCATGAATGTTCTCCCTTATGGATTCTTGAACATGGAGTTTCCAGTGGTACATTGAATTCTAAATCTTTCTGGCAGTGGAGTCGGTAGGGAAAATTGAACAACCAATCCTACTATCTACTTTCTGTTTTCCCATAGAAATTAGACCTCATCAGTAAAAATCATTCCTTGGGAAGATGTACCTTAATTTCACCAGTATGGTCGTAAATATGTTATCACTCATAAAGTTTCTTGGTTTTAACAAAAAAATCCCTAAGGTAACATTTTCAAACAAATCTTATAGATTGAAGCCTAGCCCCTTCAATCTAGAGAGAGCTCTCTCTGACAACCTAATCACTAAGCTCAACAATTGGCTGTCTTTAAACAATGGCTAGATATTTAATAGGGTTATGTTGAAAATATGGTTTCATTGGGATGAAACAATTAATCCATTTGGCAATGGGGTAAACAAATAATGTTTTAAGTGCAATTACCAAGACATCAATTGTAGGAATCAAAATGGACAAAGGAAGGGTAGATGGCCGATTGTAGACCTATCAAAACATCATTTTAATGGTAGAAAAATAAAGAGATAACAACCCACTAGAGAAAGGCATGAAACATGAATACTGCAAAGTTTAGAAGAAAGGGTGCGGATGTTTAAAATATATGAACCAGAGCATTAAAATAATGAATTTTTTCACATTACCTTATATAAAGATGAAAAGATAAAACATAAATTGGCATCATATAGAAAGGAAAATTTTCACTGAAGAGAATAGACTGAGTACACCATCACAAGAATCTTTATATCATTGATAATGGTATTCTAGTAATCTTGGAACTTGTAAAAAATTAAGTAATTGGATAAACACGCAACAAAAAGACTTATTTTGTTTTAGAAGCCAACATTTTTTCTTCTTTCTAATGTATCATATAGGAAATTACATAATTTTTTTAAGATCCACTAATTCTATAATTTTAATTTTTAAATATTACAAAATTTCATGAAACCTACTAAAAAATTTAATGAAATTTACTATCATAGCTATCCAAGCTATCAAAACTTCTACTTTACATATAAACACTGGTCAAAGCATTTGGAAATTGTTGTACGTATCCTATGCTATTCTTCTGGGAATAATTATAACGTAGGATCTAGAACTTCTTGCGGTTTTTAGGATTCATTTCTGGAATTGTAACTCTCACTCCTCTCTTGTAGCAAAAATTATACAAGAACCTGTGAAATTTGTTGAAACTGTGCAACTGTCCTATGTAAATATTTACAACTTTTAAGGCCCTTTTCTCTTTTTTTGACTCATATCTTGTGCCCCTCTTCATTCACAAAACCTTATGAAATATTACCATAGTATAATAAATATAAGCCAACTTTCAGAAAGAGAAACTGAAGCATACCAAAATGCTTAGGTAAAACTAGGGTTTTTTACAAAATTAGGGTTTCATATATTGTTCTTCCAATGAGGTAAGTTGGTCATTCTTCCATAGCTTTTGGACCCTTATAAAGGAGGTTTAAATTTTCTTGGATTCTTTTCATTGTTCTATTACCTTTACATATCGTTTTGTTAGCTTCTAGGGTTTCTATTCATTTTCTTCCTACATACTTTGTTTTCTTCTGTTTAGCTGTGTTCTTTCCGCTCTTTAAAACCTTCACAATTTCTTCTTCTTTATCAACATTCACTACCTCATTTGGCTCAGGGTTGAGATTTCCTTTAAAATTAGTCCTAATTTATTTGTAGGATGAGTATGGGGTTTTCTACATTAAACCCTAGTTTTTGTTTCTAGTTCTGCATCCCCTATTTCCATACTTTCTTTCCCATTTTCACTTTTTCTTGTTTTATTCTTTCTCTCCTCCTCTTCTAGAATTTGATTCTACTTTATTCTTTTTCTCCTCTCATGGACCCTAACCTATGGTTCATTTACAATATTTTCAGTATGTTCTTCAACATGGATATGACTAGGCTTTGACTTTGTTTCTTAAGCTAGAGTTTTGACAAAAAGTTTAGTTTGACCTCTCTTTTGACTTTTGGGTGTAGGGTTTATTTGTCTTAGTTGTTCCTCCTGCTTATTCAACTCATGAGTGTATAGTATCTTTATCAGGTCATGATGACACATGTAACAACTTAGGTCTATTTATAGCTTTGGTAGACATTTTCAATAAACTTTGATAAAGAAATAAGCCAAATTCATTTTACTGAAACTTTTTATATGACATGAAAACTTCATGTGATATAAATAATATTTAGAGTACCTGTCTTTAGAGGTAAAAAGGAGTTTCACAATCATTAAAGAAATAGAACATTCAAGCTTCAACATGTTCTAGGGGACTCCTATGTTCTAGTCATGTTCTTGACAGTCATCCTTCAAGAAGAAGTTTAGGTGCATGTTTTGTAGTCTCTACTTTTTAAACCATATGTTTCCCTTAGTAGGAAAACTCGTGGCCTCTATAAAGGATTCCTTGGTGACTAGAAATTGTATGGATCTTATTTGTGTTTTGCTAACATCAAAAAAATTAATAAATTCATGGAACCAACTCAGGTTATATCCATTGAAGCGATTAAATATTAATTCCCAGCCTGCATTTCAGAATAGTGACAACATTTCTGGATAAACCTCAAAATACATTCCATCTGGCTCAAACCATTTTACATGGCATATTATTCCCATATTTCAAATTATATGAAGCTGGAAATCCTTCCTAAACCTTCAATACTCTTCTTTGGAAACTTTAAACCCTTCCACAACCATCCTGCACACTGTAAATGGTTTTCAAGAAATGTTGGATATTACTCTTTAGGGCAAACTGTGTTTTTTATGTTTGATTTTAAACTTTTGTATTAGGCATCAAAATGTTGATAAATGTCATATTATGGATAAAAAGGTATAAAAAAATATGAAAAACCACTTATGAATTTGAAATGATAGGGATAGCAGCTTGAAAACATAAGCTTTCTTTTTTCCTATGAGTGCTATGAAAGTATTTTGTAGTGCATTGCTACAAAAATATTTTGTAGCGCCAACTATAGGCTTGTGTTAGGTTGATTTCAGTGTAACAAAATTAGTTAATGCTTAGGATTAGGTGAAATAACTTGCATAGACATGTTTCTAAGGTTATATTGTAATTTCCACAAAAAATTTTGATAGTCCCTTACACCGATTAAAAAATTAAATGAATATCATAACCTGTGAACATTTAGGAAATGTACAAGCTTGGCGCTAATAGTAGTATTGTGGCGATTCTCTAAAAATATTATTCCTAAATATTTGTTTTTCTCACATGTATAGAGTTTTGCATAGGTTATGATGTTGGCGGATGTCTGATCGAAAAAAAAAACACTAGGAATGGATAGAATTTCCTGACAAATTATAGAAGACAAATATAGAGACATATTTCTTATTTTATGCAAAATCATTGGGCTTAACTACAAATTCACTATTGAATAAAAAACGTTCATAAATAATGGATGATATTGTCGATTTTTCTAAGAACTTTATTTCACATCAGAAACACAACATGACAAAGAGAGTGATAGTTCATTAACATTTACAAATTAAACATTGGACATTGTTCACACACCAAAGAGAAATCAGACTATATTTCACAAATAAGTAGAGGTTACATATAGATTATATATTATTGATTTCTAGCAATCTATATCCTAAGAAAACAGAACTGGTTAAATAAATATAGTAACTTAGAAACTCACAATCACAACTTGTAATACCCATGTAACAGATGTAAGCATTAATTATATTTCTCTCACTTAATTCCTACATTACAAATATTAAATTCACAAATGACAATAATAATATGGATCTTTGTTTGGTTGGTATTTATTAGTGCTTACACCCACTTTCAAATCTCATAGATAATTATCCTTGTTTATCATCAAATTTGATTTTCCATTTGACCCATTTAAAACATAACTGCTTTTGACTGTCATTATTTTAATTGTATAATTGAAAATTTTTATATACTTAACTCATTGAAGCTTCCACAATAAAAATTTTCAATTAACTGAATCATTCTATGGAGGTACCTCCATCTTTTGGATAGTTAGCTTTCATCTATATGTGAGTTTCTAGGAATGAAATCTAGATATTGAATGTATTCAAAAGTCAATCATACAACTTGGCATCTTAAAAACACAAACATAAGAACTCATGTTCTTGAAACTAGGGCTTCCAGATCATGTCAAGAGCCACTAGGCCTTCTTCATAGACACATAAAAATAACATGAAATTGGGGCCTCCCATTTATAATAGGTTGTGCTCGTAGTTAAATCAACATTGTATTTATGGGGCTTCTAGAATTATCGACTTAATTATGTTAATATGTTCATTTAATGGTTCCCCATTTGATATTTGAACACTTCAATTATAACGATAGAATACAATGACATAAGAAAACTACAACCCACACCACACAATAAATCTAGATATAGATGTTGCAAAACATTTAACTCTGATTATTCACACAAAAAATTTATAAAATGTTGGTGTTTGATGAAGTTATTTATGTACACCTCCTGCAATGAAATATCATTCTCACTTTGACTGCTAATAATTTCACTGATAAACATATTTCCATTTTATGGCATTTCCTCCTTACTACGTTGCCTCCATCTTCCACCATTAATGCACACACATATTTGTAGGTCACATTGTCATCAAGAAATCCATCACTCTACTTTGTAACCTCTAACCCAATTTCCATTTCTTGAATAACCAATCGATAATTGAGGCATTGATCTAAGTGCATAAGTAGGGTAACAAGAGGTATGTCAGAGCTCATGGCTTCCGACAATGAACCCCATCCATAGTGACTAGAAAATCCCTCCAATTGAAGGATGTGATAAAATCTATGTGTCTCGAATATTTCTTTTCATAAGGTACAGTAGCAACGATGATGCAACTCTCACATAGGATGGCTCAAACTATTGATTTTTTTTAGCTATTGTCATTCTTCATAAATTATATTTTTATCATCGATGTACTAGTAACATTTAAATTATTATTTATCTAGAATTTTCTTCATATTGATGTATTTCTCAAATGTAAATGTAAAAACCATGTTCGTCATGACATTATTTAAATAAAATTTGAATTTATTATTAATTATTTATTGCTCCACAAGTTGTCCAATTTGGCCCTCCAATGATCATGTTGACCTACCTAAGGAGATAAAAATTTTTCCATCAAGAGTCCCACAAGTAGCTCATTCATTGTCCATCTAATGGGTACTTTGGAACATAAAAATTACAATAATATATCTTTTCTCTAGTGAAGGAAGACAAAAATATAAGGAGGCTAAAAATAAGAAGAAAAAGTCACCTATCTACCCTCACTCAAGTGACTACAGAAGGCGAACATCACTCCGAGTTTTTGTGTTGATTTTTTTGTGGAATCAAAATGTTTTGAGGTGAAGTACAAGCTTTATGTGGCAAAGAAAGAAGTCAAAGCTCAACCCTAGTACATAGATGTAGGAGACCGTGAACACGAACTTTTGTGGATAGTTTGTGGATATTTTTACTTGGAATTTTGTGGAGGGTCAACTTAGCACTTATTGGACTATCATTTTTCTATGATGTCAACTGCTTTTTCTATGAATTTTATGTCTTATTCAATTCATTCTCTAAGGAAATGATTGTTTTTATTTTACCCCAAGTGGGTTTTCCTACCTAGGGTAAACATTGTGTTATCCTTATGCATTGTGATCTCTACTTTCCTATTTATGGTTGAATTTATAAAGTATAATTGTTTGATGAATAAATTGTAAATCTTAAAAGAAGTTAAATAAAACATCAAAAGTAATTATCATGTTCAGAAATAATGCTTGCCTCTATTACACTTGAATTTTAAATATGGTACCGGAGCTTTGGTGAAGAAAGAAAGTTGAATATAACACCTTGTTAAAACTTTCTCTCTCAGGGAAGAAGTCTCTTATCTCTATGTCCAATATTTTTTGAGCAAATGGTTATCACATGCAAGGAAGGCAACAAACTTAAAGCTATGTCTAACTTTAAACCCTGGAAGAAGAGGATTGATCTTTTTCTTAGAATAACATGTCCAAGGAAACCTACCTCAACCAAATAAAGATGATGATGAAAAGAAAGCGAAATTTTGGTAGTGAGAGGTCAAGGCTCTATGGAGGCTCTAAGTATAATTGCTTGAGGAATAAATTTTAAATTCTAAAAGAATACATATGAAACGTTAGAAGTAATCATCATGTTTAGAAATCGATGTTTCTCTATATTTCATTTGAATATTCAACATGAACTATCCTCACACAGCTTAATCCATGCCAATGATTTAGACAATCCAACATGACTTTTCACATGTCAAAGGATTATGTAATGGACAAACAAAATAGATAGTAACAAAAAGTATATTGGACACTGAAATCTATCACATAAGAAATATAATTTCCACTCTCCTACCCTATTTATACAAAATATAACGTCCAAAACTGGCATGATCATAGCCCCTCTCCTGAGAGAATCAAGGTTGTACCTACTCTAATTCCAACTTATAAAAATGAGAGAGTGAACATTGTTCACACACCAAACCAAATCACATGATATTTTATAAACAAGTACAGAATACATATACATATATGTTATAGATTATTTATAGACAACTATATGTTACATATACACATCTTATAGATTACAAATTTCTAGAAATCTACATCATAAGGAAGTGGATTTGGTTAGCTAAAGACAGTAACCTAGAAACTCACAATCACAACCTACAATACACATATAACACACATGTAAGCATTAATTCTAAGTGATTGATGATGTGGAAAGTAAAATATTCTTTTCTAAACAATTTTATGATTATTTTCAATATAGTCATGAAGATTAAAAGTAAAATAAGAATACTTTTTAACATATATATGATTTCATTACATATATAAATCCATTATGTTTAAATAAATTTATATTTAATTATTTTTACTAAACTCAAGTTATATACATTGGACCTAGATTATGCCCTAAAACTTCTTCTTCTTGGCTAGGAGTTCATCTTCCTTGGATGTAAGAAAAAAATTTAATAGAAAAAGGACTAGAGGCATCTGGAAGGAGTGAAATCCTTCCCCTTGTGGACCACTAGCGGATTCTTCTAGGTGGTGAGGCTTTCCTTGAATAATAGTGATGAGTCAACCTACATTCAAAGATAGTAGCGAAAGATGGTTGCCCTCATTGTTGATTTTACAATTGAGTTATGATAACTAAGTTATGATAGGATTCCACATTTTTAGAAATAAAAAAACAATAAACAAACAAACAAACAAAATTATTCTAAATGACTACAATCATACTTCCATTATAAAACATTCACCTCTTATTTTCTTAAAATTATTTTCAAGTAAAACTATAATATTTATATGACTATATTAGATATACATTATATATTATACATAATGAAGAGTAGATACTTATTGTATGCATAATTTAATCATATATTTAACAAATGTCCACACTTCACATTTGAGTAAATATATAAAAAACAAAATAGAAAATAAAAATATTTTTTTTTAAGATACATAATCCTTATTTTATTAATTTTTCTATTATTATTATCTTTTCTTACCAATCTCATTTTGAATCAAAAATTATCTTAATATCTATATTGTTTATTATATCACATTAAAACTAAAATCAAATAACCTACCCATAATAATTATAAGATAA
Source organism: Pinus tabuliformis (assembly GCA_031772625.1). Lineage (NCBI taxonomy): Eukaryota > Viridiplantae > Streptophyta > Pinopsida > Pinales > Pinaceae > Pinus > Pinus tabuliformis. The sequence goes on along the minus strand of CM062820.1, from coordinate 1,506,330,690 downwards.
ATCCTAAAATATTTTATAATTTAATATCAATTAGAGAATATCATCTTATGAGATGCATACAAATATTATGATTTCATTTCGTTAAGAATAGTGTAATTAGATTTTAATTAAAAAAATAAATTATTGAAAAATTTGAAACCTTATTGTCGATGATATACCATTTTCTTCTTGTGGCTATGTTTTGGTTACCACATCATAGTGTATGATCCTTCTAAAATGCTATTAATAAAATATTTGCAACTCTATTTTTTTAATAATTTGATTTTTTTTATAGATTTATATTAAATGTGGATCTACCAAACACTTAAAGGGATCAAATATGTCAATATGCAGATATTGTTTTGAATTCAAAATACAAAAAAGGTTTTCATGTTGAAATATTTGATTCCTTTCAGCTCTTGATTGATTCTAAATTAAGGTTGATCTAAGACAAACACTAATAAAATATTTTAACTATATATTCTTCTTTTGTTTTATATAGTATATACATAGTTGACATTGAAATATTTTATTTGTGATTCTACACACCAAAATATTGATATATAGCTCATTTATATTTGGAAGTTGAAAACATATATTCAAAAAAGCTCTTGATATATATGTATAATTTATATATATATATATATATATATATATATATATCAAAATCAAATCCTTATTAAGAAGAAAATGAATTTATAAATATACTAAAAAAGACTTATTAATGGAATAAGAAATTTCTCTTTATAGATATATAATAGATGTTAAGCCCAAACTTGTTTAGAGCCAGCCATGAATTTTTATGATTTTGTTGTTAGTTTTTTATGATCACAGGTTTGACTCTCTTTCATTCACTTGTAGCCAGTTTACCATCCACAAAATGTGGGGTAATGTGTCTATATATATAATCCATATTAAAAAAATTTAACTAATAAAATGCTATATAAACTATATAGAGAGAGAGAGATAGTTGACATTGAAATATTTTATTTATGATTCACATTTTACATATAAGGAAGTAGAAAACATATATTTGTAGGACTCTCTCTCTATATTTATATATAATTATTTTGACCATCAATATTTTAAATGTTATATTTCAATTCCATATTAAAAAATGAATGAATTACAAATCTCCATGAAAATGTTGTTATTGGAATAGGAATTATTTCTTTTTATATAAATAAAATTCATATATATTCTTTTGTTTTGTAGAGTATATACATACTTGACATTGAAGTATTTTATTTATGATTCACATTCTACATATTAAAATGGTAATTCATGCTTCAACCATATTTCGAAGTAGAAAACATAGATTCATACTAGGACTTTCTCTATATATAAAACTATTTTGTTATAAATCTCTCTCTCTCTCTCTCTCTCTCTTCCCCAATTATATTTGAAAGTAGAAAATATATATCCATAAGACACACACACTCTCTCTATATCTATTATTTTTGTTTTTAACATTTAAAATGTTATATATATATATATATATATATATATATATATATATATATATATATATAGATATATATATATATATCTATATCTACATATATATATATCTATATATCTATATCTATATATATATATATCTATATATATATAGACCTGAACACAATTAGTAGTTTTTCAGGAGATTTGTTATTCATTCATTTTTTAATATATAGTTGACATATAAGATTTTAAATATCAATAAATAAATAACTATATATATATATATATATAGTTATATTTATTTATTGATATTTAAAATCTTATATGTCAACTATATATTAAAAAATGAATGAATAACAAATCTCCTAAAAAACTACTAATTGTGCTTAGGTCGGTAGTTTTCATCATCAAATGTAGTTACCATGTCCTGTAATTTTCAATTTTATAATAAGTTGAGCCTATGACCACTGCTTATGTCATAGCCTCAAAGGTCGCTATCCAACATTGTTGATTTTCTGATATAAAGTTTCACCAAAAGCATGAAGTTTCAAGTTAATTGGAGTAATGTTCATTGTGCAACAACTGCGCAAAATACCTTGTTTCAGTCATTAGTGTGAAATGTTGATTCTGACCATATAGAGTCAAATTTGAAAAAACGTAAAGAGGTTTTTCTCAAGTAAAAACAAGTCACAATAATTTTTTCCAGTTTCTGCACAGGTATCATATATCGGGACTTTTGAATGCATCTTCAAGGCCTATCTTTTAGACTGTGTATTTTCATGTTTTAGTCACGCCTTTGCAAAATTTTTTTAGAGGATATGGGGAATAATTTGAAGAAAATGAGAGATGTTTTTCTTCACAACAAAATAATCTACAAAAACCCATCTCATATTTACATAGGTGATACTGTTTTGGAGTTACACGTGTCATAGAGTGCCTCATTTTGGCCATTTGTTTTTACATAATGATGCGATTTTTGGATTTCAGTTTGAAAATGTTCAAATGTATAGATATCCATAATGGTGTTGGTGATATGGATAGAAAGGAATGGATAGGGATTAGATATGTTGATCCGAATTGGATCCTAAAACTCTCTAAGTTTCATGATTGTTTCAAATTATGCTAAAAGATTCAAGTCCCAGAAAAGATCAAAGTTATCAGAAGGAATCCTCATAAAAATTGCAATTGTGGCCAAAGCGGAGCAACGAGGACCCTTGTTCAGCATGCAGATCGTTGGCCCATGGTAAAGCGCAATGGCACAAAAATGGCAAACCGGAGGCTAATTCAGGAAACAGAGGTGGATTATGATACGTGATTAGCGCTAAATGCTAATCATGTATCGCAGGGTGTCCCCCTCAGTGAAGGAAAGCCTAGAAATGCTATAAAACTTGGAAAACTAGTTGTTTTAGTTTCGTAGCATGGGATTTCCCAAAACCGGCAGGATATGGAAGGTTGCGAGGTGGTAAGTAGTTTTCACTCAGTCCTTCCCGATGCCACACATCGAGCGACATGCGTCCAGTGGAAGAGAGAGAAAACCACCCGAATTGGACAAGTAAATGTCGTGCGACTTGTCTGCCCAATATGAAGGACGACCGTAGGATCTAGGGGGTCCAGATCGACGACGGAGATGTGGCCCGATGACCGATCAGATTTGAGAGGTCAAAAGGCAAGTTGATAGGGATTTAACGTTCGACATGGATGATGAGTTGGCAAATGATTCATGTTTGCGAGCGATCTTGAAGCAAATAGATTTAACAACCATTCAAATATGACTCAGGGAATCCAACACCTAGTTCGTTAGCAAATAGGTGGCCACCTCCCTGCAAGGTGTTACCCAGTGATGATGATACAGAGTAGAGGAATTTGAATGGACAGAGAAAAGGAAACCAGAAGGTCGGGAAGCGGAAACGAGTAGTCAAATAACATACTGGCTTTAAAGCCATAAATTGACAGAAGCGGGAGAGGCAACACACAGAGACGCAAAAATCTAATAGCAGAGAACAGAGAGTATAAGCCGAGCTAACCTGAAGGCAGCATCGTGCTAGACAGAACCAGAGAGAGTCAGAGATTCTGTGTACTCCATTGAATGCTTGATAGGTTCAAGCAAGCTCCTTAGTATAGGCCTGTCATACTACTGTGACCCTCAGAGGTCGCGTTTCAGTAAGGAGAGTCTGTGCACTCTATTCCTACTGACTCCATTCTGTTATTGAGACTCGAATCAAGCTCACTATCATAAAACTCTACTTGAAACATAATAGAGAGGCCACCACTAAAAGGCTAGACCAGGAGACGTAGCCCAAGAGCATTGGGTGAACTCCTTATTAAACTTGTTTTGTTTACATGTTTGACTGTTATGTTTTCTCTTATTGCCTCAATGTCTATGTATTTTGCAATCTTATCGATCCATTGCATAAAGTAACATAGGCACATCCATGCACATGAGTCTGTAATACCTTTCATTCTTTATCCTGGATAAATTCCAGATCAAGTGGTATCAGAGCTCAAGTTTATTAAGGTTAGAAAAGCTTGTGCTGGATTTTGTTGTTGAATGCTAACTAGATCAAAGCTTGAATTGGGAGAAGGAGAATTCACTGAAACTAACCCAAAAATTGGCAGAGTCTATTCTAAGAGGAAAATGTTAGGAGAAAATCCCTTAGAATCAGACCCCCAGTTCATGGATAGTTTTATGACCCTGAAATCCATGGTGGAGGAAATGTATAGGGACTATAAGAAACATAGGGATGAAGATTCATCAAGCTCCAAACAAGACAAAGGAGTAGAAGAATCTCTCCTCCATGACCACTCCAAAGGAAAAGGGAAAGAAGAAAAATTTCTCACGCCTCCTAATAGCCCTGAAAATAAAAAGAAGACATCTTTGATTAAATTAGATGTTAAATTTGATTTACCAATATATGATGGACAGTTGAATGCAGAGAAGGTGGATAATTGGATCAGATAAATTGATTTTTATTGCAGAGTGCAGAGCATTGACTCAGACAAGAGTAAGATTAAGCTGCCTAGCCTAGGCCTTGGAGGCATTGCCTTTGTATGGTGGGAAGGCATGACACAAGCTGACATGAAGAAATATGGTAAGATTCTTTCTGTCTGGAGTGAATTTATTTCTACAATTAAAAAGCAATTCTATCCACTAGCCTACATGCAGCAAGCCATGATGAGCTGGTAGACTCTTTGACAACTAAAAGGGCAAAGTGTGCAAAGCTACACCCAATAATTTAGGAAAAGAGCTTTGATTCTAGGAATTTCTTTAGACTCACCTGAGACTCTATTGAAGTATATAGGTGGTCTACACAGCTACACGAGGCACACTATCCTCATGTTTACTCCCACTAGCATAGATGAGGTATCCGTTCAGGCTACGCATCTAGAAGCTAGAGGTAAGAATGGGAACCCAGAAGTTGGGGGATCATCCCAACCCACTGCAAGCAAAAATAAGGAGAAAAGAAAATATATGTGGAAAGAGAGGAATACAAACACTATACAGAAGAGCAAGTCCTCATGCACTCACTCTAAGAAGGATAGGCATGATGATGAACGCTGCTGGATTCTACATCTGAAGTTGAAACCTAAGAAGTTTGAGGGCAAGAAGAAGAATACTGTTGTAGCTATTCAAAACTATTTGGTGTCAGACTCAGGAGATGAAGAAACACTCGCAACCACAGGTATAAAAGGTAAAAATTCTGAAGCATCTACTAGTAATTCTGCACAATCCACTGATAATGAAGAAAATGAGAGAAAAAGACGTGAGATTTTTCATATTCGAGTTATTTCCAATCATCAAAAGATTGATACTTTGTTTGATAGTGGCTCATAAGTAAATTTAATTTCTGAAGCAATTGTAAAGAAGTTGGGATTACTAACCACACCTCACAAGAAACCATATCCATTAGGTTGGCTATGTGATAAAGTAAAGCTACAAGTGACTAGACAATGTAAACTTATGTTTTCTTTTGGGTCAGCATTTGTAGATGAGGTTGAGTTAGGTATAGTTCCTTTGGATATATGTGGAATTGTTTTAGGAAGTCCTTACTTGTATGATAGAAAAGCTATTTTCTATAGAGCCGAGAACAAGTATCTACTCATTAAAGATGGAATCGAATATACTGTAAGAGCTCATAAGCTCAATAATAATTATACTCTCATAAACTTGGGGTAGATGAAGCGAATTGTAAATTCATGCAAACAATTTTTACTGATGGTTGTAAAGGAAAAGAAACCTGATAAAACCAATGTATTTGATGGCTGTGATGCTAAATAGCAAGCTGATTTAGAAAAAATTGTTTCAGGATATGATGTATTGTTTCAAGAACCTAAAGTTCTGCCACCCAAAAAGGAAATAGTGCAGGATATTAATTTGTAGCAAGATGTTCCATTGCCTAACATTGGAATGTACAAGTTGTCCGCTTTAGAGAATTCAAAAATCAAGAAGTAGGTACAGGAGCTGCTCGAGAAGGGGTTCATCAAACCGAACACATCACGATGTGGGTCTGCAATCATTTTGGTGAAAAAGAAAGATGGCTCGTGGAGAATGTGCATTGATTATCGAGCACTGAATATGATAATGATCAAAAACCATTATCCCCTTCCTCACATAGATGATCCATTAGATTAGTTAAAACAAGTTGTTTATTTTTCCAAGTTAGACTTGCATAATGGCTATCATCAAGTCAGAATTCCAGAATAAGATGCATGGAAGATGCTTTCAAAACAAAGCAGGGATTGTATGAGTGGTTGGTTATGCCTTTTGGCTTAACTAGTGCTCCTGCTACTTTCATCAGGGTAATGAATGATGTACTTAGACCTTTTATTGATGATTTTGTTATTGTATATCTGGATGACATTCTTGTATTTAGTAAAATGTGGGAAGAACATCTAAAGCATGTTAAGGAGACACTAGATGTTTTGAAAAGAGAAAAGCTTTATGTTAAACTCTAAAAACGTGAATTTGGAAAAACATCTTTGAATTATTTGGGACATATAGTAGGGGGTGGTGAATTGAAGATAGATCCCTCTAAGGTTTTAGGCATTGTAAACTGGCCTAAACCCAAATCTGCTACAGAGGTTAGAAGCTTCTTAAGAGCAGCACAATATTGGAGAAAGTTTATTTCTAACTTTTCCTTTATTGCAGCTCCCTTACCTGCTTTAACATGATTGAACAAGGTGTTTCAGTGGGGAGGAAAACAACAGAAATCCTTCAACACCTTGAAAGAAAAGATTAGTACAGCACCAGTAATAGCACTGCCCGATCATCAAATACCATTTGAGATTGAATAGATGCCAGTGACTATGCCATGGGAGCTGTGTTGATGCAGCACGGTAAACCCATATGTTATCATTCTGAGACATTTAATTCTGTAGTAGTTAACTATCCCACATATGATAAAGAATTCTATGCATTAGTACAAAGTGTGAGAAAGTGGAAAGATTACTTAATGGGCAAAGAGATAGTTATACATATTGATCATCAACCACTTCAATATCTACACTCCCAAACTAATTTGCAACAATCAAGACACTATAGATGGATGGGTTTTCTACAACAGTTTCATTTAGTCATTAGATATAAAAAGGGCATACACAATAAAGTTGCAGATATGTTATCTAGACCAATTATAAATGCATCTATTATACTTAAGCATAATTCAGTATTGCATGAGAGATACATTGAACAATATGCTTAAGATATAGATTTTAAAGATGTATATGCAACTTTAAGTCAAGGCAAACGAGTAGAAGAATCGGATTATCATATTAAAGACCAACTCTTGTATCATTGTGGGAAGCTATGCATTCCACAAACTGAAAGAGTAAAGATAATTTGAGAAGCACACACTTCTCTAATATCAGGTCACTTTAGTGTAAGTAAAATGGTTGCGCAACTGCAAAGATTTTGTTATTCATCGAAAATGAATGAGACAGTTTATAAATATGTAATATGGTGCACCATGTGTGCTAAAAGCAAGCCCAACAATAGAGAACTAGGCTTGTACACTCCACTACTAGTTCCTTCTCATCCTTGGGAAAGTGCTTCCATGGACTTTATTGGAGGACTGCCTAAATCTAGGAAAGGTCATGACTGTTTATATGTTGTTGTGGATAGGTTCCGCAAAATGTGTATTTTAATACCTTGTAACAAACAAATAACAGCTGAACAAACTACAAAGTTGTTCTTTTAGCATGTATGGGTTCATTTTGGATTACCCACTTCGATAATATCTCATTGAGATACCCGATTTGTTTGGTCAAGCTTGTGGGAATTGATGGACACCAGGCTGAAGAAAAGCACAGCTTTTCATCTGCAAACAGATGGTCAAACACAAGTGGTCAACATGACAGTGATCCAGTTGCTCATAGGCTATTGTAGCAAGCATTCCAAACTTTGGGATGAACATTTATGTTATCTGCAACATGCTTACAACTGAGCTAAACATTCTTCTACACAGATATCTCCTTTTGAGACCTGTTTTGGTTTCACACCAAGGTCTCCCTTGGATTTTCTCTTTAGTAAAAACATAGCAGTTGATGGACACAATGATGTGGACAAAGCAACCAAATTCATTGAACAAATACAAGAGATTCGCCAGGCAGTACAGGAACAGCTGGAAAAGAGCCAAGCCAAGTACAAGACAAGGCATGACAAGCATTGGATGGAGCATAGTTTCCAAGTTGGTGACCAAGTCTGGCTGTATATCAGCAAAGACATGATGCAAGGTGAAGGTAAGAAGCTGAAGCCAATAAGGTATGGAACTTTCAAGATACTTGAGAAAATTGGTGAGAATGCTTTTCGCCTTGATCTACCGGCTTACATGTACATCTACTCAGTTGTTAATGTAGACATCTTGAGACTATTTGAACCTTCATTAATTGAAGATCCTAACGAGCAGAGTCAATTGCCTTCTATTGATGATTTGTTACCTGAATATCTTAATGAGTTGCAGGAAGATACAGTTCTGTACAGGATGGTAAGAACTACATGCAGAGGGGATGTTGAGTACCTCAGGATCAGACCCAAAGGTTCAAAGCCAAGCAGTGCGAAATGGATAGAAATTGAGCAAGCGAGGAAGCAATACCCTCACTTGATTGATGCTTCAAAGAAAACCAAATTTTGGTGGTCCAAAAGCTTTTTTCAGTGGGAAGGCCATGATACGAATTGGGTCCTAAAACTCTCTAAGTTTCATGACTGTTTCAAATCATGCTAAAAGATTCAAGTCCTAGAAAATATTGAAGCTATCAGAAGGAATCCTCATAACAATTACAGTTGTGGCCATAGCGGAGCAACGAGGACCGTCGGTCAAGCGTGCAGACTATTGGCCCACGGTAAAGCGCAATGGCACAAAACTGGCAAAACTAGAGGCTAATTTTGGAAACATAGGTGGATTTGGATACGTGATTAGTGCTAATGACGTATCACAGGGCATCCCCCTCAGTGAAGGAAAGCCTCGAAACACTTGGATCAGAAAAGGCTATAAAATTCAGAAAAATAACTGTTTCGGTTTCGTAGCACAGGATTCCTCAAAACTGATAGGATATCGGAAGGCTTCGAGGTGGTAAGAAGTTTTGACTGAGTCCCACCTGATGCCACACATCGAGCAACACGCGTCTGGTGGAATAGAGAGAAAACCGCCGACATCAGACAGGTAAACATCGTGTGACTTGTCCGCCTGATATGAAGGACGACCATAGGATTTGGGGGGTCCAGATTGACGGCTAAGATGCAGCCCAATGACCGACCAAATTTGACAGGTAAAAAAGCAAGATGACAGGGATTTGACGTCCAACATGGATGATGAGTTGGCAAATGATTTGTGTTCACGGGCGATCTTTAAGCAAGTAGATTTAACGGCCATTCGAATATGATTCAGAGAATATGACACCCAATTCATTAGCAAACAGGTGGCCACCTCCCTCCAAGGCGTTACCCAGTGATGATGACGCAGAGTAGAGTAATTCGAATGGACAGAGAAAAGGAAACAAGAAGGCCGAGAAGTGGAAACGAGAAATTAAAGAACAGACTGGCTTTAAAGCCATAAACTTATCGAAGCAAGGGAGGTAGCATATAGAGAGGCAACACACAGAGATGTAGAAAGCTAATAGTAGAGAACAGAGTGTAGAAGCTAAAATGACCCGAATGCAACATCGAGCCTGATAGAGCCAGAGAGAGTCAGAGAGTCTGTGTACTCCATTTAAGGCTTGAGAGGTTCAAGCAAGCTCCTCGGTATAGGTTTGTCATACTACTGTGACCCTCAAAGGTCAAGTTTCAGTAAGGAGAGCCTGTGCACTTCATTCCTACTAACTCCATTCTATTAGTGAGACACAAATTGAGCTCACTGTTGTAAAACTCTACTTGAAAGATAATAGAGAGGCCAACATTGAAAGGCTATACCAGGAGACGTAGCCCAGGAGCATTGGGTGAACTCCTTATTAAACTTGTTTTGTTTACATGTTTGATTGTTATGTTGTCTCTGATTGCCTCAATGTCTATGTATTCTACAATCTTATCGATCCATTGCATAAAGTAACATAGGCACATCCATGCACATGAGTCTGTAATACCTTTCATTCTTTATCCTAGATAAATTCTAGATCATAAGTAGACAAGATAAAGCTAATTTTATCAGAAATGATGTTTCAATTTTTTTATGGCTTTATCTTAGCTTTTTTCTTTCAAAGATTGATGTTTTTAAATTGAAGATGATTCGATCCTCTCAAGTGGATGAAAGATACATTGTATTTGATTTTGATTTTTCAATATGCTGAATGTATTTAAATTGAAAAAAATAAGAGAAAAGGGTTGGGTTGAGAGTGTTGGATACTAGACTACTTTTCTGTAAGTTTTTTTATCTTTGTTGAATGAACTCAAGAAGGAAGGTGCATATTTATATAGTGGTATATGTGTCCAGATTATTGGTATCTTGTTTCTCTTGTCACATGATATGTATTATTTTCAGATCTTCTTATGGTTCTTAATTTCATACAGTAATTTTCTTCGTGTTCATGTTTGAAAGATTTCTTAGAATTCAATAATTTTCTCTGACAAATTTTAGCTGGTCACTATATGTGCATTGTTTTCTTCCATGGAATTTTGAATTCATCCTTGTATGGATGCTCATGTTGTAATTTTCCCCTTTTCTCCCATTCATACTATTACTAAAACAAAATTGATTTTTTCGCCCATAGGTCTGCCTACCCTTCCATTGTGTGAATTGCACCATATCCCGAATTCATTCAAACCTATAATAGTGTTATGATCTAAGTAGTCTTTCCCTTTTTACCCACCTTGAATAAATCAAAACGAAAACATCCTCTAATCATAATTACCAGTCTAAAATCCATATCCTATTAGTCTTTGATTAATAGTTGATATAGTGAGAGAAGCCTCTCCAAGGTTAGGGGGTCTGGACCTTAACCTGCAAGTGGTTTGTGGTTGCCTATGGGATTTCTCTCCTTAGCCTAGAGACATTTATGGAATGATAACATAGTGAGGTCGTTGTCTAGGAAGGAACGAATGTGTTATAGTTTCCAAGAAATATTGTCAAAGTTCAAGGTCTCGTTATTGACGGTGAACAACAAACAAATGTAGATAGGCTGAATCATTCACTTGGCAACTTCGAGTTCAGAGGATTCAGCAGATTGAAATTTCACAGTTACTCCACTGGTCAAAGGTCAGTAATTTCAAGAATTATTGTTGATTGATTTCAAGATGGGTGCAAGAACAAATCCCAGGTATTCTCCTATGGACAGATCTCATATTCCTGGTTTTTTGAATCCCATACTTCCTGTTGATTGGTCAACCTATCTCCCAATATTTAGAGATGGAAAGGGAGAAGATGTTGCTCTACATTTAATTAAATTCCACATGCATGTATGTAGACTGGAATTTGTATTTCATGATGATTAATTGATGAAAATGTTTATGGAAAATTTAGAGGGAAACACAAAATCATGGTATGAAGGGTTGTCAATTGCTAGTCTATGTTCTCTCATGGATTTCTATTCAACATTTTGTATAAATTTTAAATAAAGTTGTCCTTCTATAGTGCTCATAGAAATATTTTGTGGAAACTTTAATAATATGTTTCAGCTCATGTGTATTGACATCAATGACTAGGATGTAATGACTGATTAAATTGAAGAAGTCTTGTGTGAGTTGTATGTTCCTTACGATGAAACAAGAGAAGTAAAACAAGTAGCATCTGAAAATGAAACTGACCAGCAGACAACAATTCCAATAGTTGAAGATGAAAATGGTCAGTTAGAGGTTGATGAAGGAACACAACAAATTTATCCTCTTAAGCTTGATCAAGAATAGGAGAGCAGTAAAGAAGATGAGGTGATTCAAGGGCCTCTTGCAAACGAGGATTTGATTAAGGGATATCTACCTCTAAATTCAGAAAATGAAGGGTCTGCTGAAGAAGACCAGGTTGTTTTAGATCTCGTGGATGTGCATGTTATTACTATGGTTGCGTCAATTAAAGAGGGAAAAATCAAAGAACAAAGTCCTCTTGTTGATCATCAAATGAAGGTAACAATTCATCTGTGTGAATATCCTTTTACTTTCCTCTTACAATCACTGAAGGAAGAGGTCATTCTTCCCATGGCCAATTTACTGCAGTAATTATGGGAGGTTGTGCTTTTTCAAATTCTAGTTCTCAACATCAGTGGAATTTTGAGTTGCTAATCTCTTTTTCCTTCTGCCTACTTAAGGGAACTATGATCATAACTGAGTCAAGTAGCCATTTTATTGACTGACTACTTTGAAGGGATCATATCACATGAGTGTATCTATATCATCAGCATGTGCCGGCAATTATCTTTGGAATTTGAAGCCTGGCGAGAAGACCTTGAGACTCTCGTGATCTGCAACCATATGTAATTCCAATAATTCAATCACTTAGTTAATTTCAGTGAGTCAGTCATATTTTCAGTTTTTAGTATTCGACTCCATTGCCCCATGGTATGAATAGGCTACTAGTCTATGGTTTTTGTTCTTGGCACCTCACTAGGAGGTTTTCATCTCCATTGGAGCCAATGTTAAGGTCATTAGTTTTCATCATCAAATGTATTTTCCATGTCCTCTAATTTTCAATTTTTGAATAAGTTGAGCCTATGACCATTTCTTCTATCATAGCCTCAAAGGTCACTGTCCAATATTGTTAAGGTTCTATTATAAAGGTTCACCAAAAGCATGGGGTGTCAAGTTCATGGGAATCATGGTCACTACACAACTGGTGCACAAAATACCCTATTTTAGTCAACAGTTGGAAATGTTGATTCCGACCATTTGGGGCCAAATTTCAAAACAAGGAAATATTTTTTTCCAAAGAAAAAGATAGATCACAATAACCTCTTTCAATTTCTGCGCATGTGTCATATATCGGGATTTTCAAATGCATCTTTAAGGCCTATTTTTTGGACTACGTATTTTCTTGTTTTAGTATGATTTTTGAGAACCAATTTTGAGGAGATGGGAAAGAATTTGAAGAAACTAAAAGAATTTTTTCTTCACAACAGACTCATCTACAAAAACCTATCTCAAATTTTACACAGGTGATACCCTTTGTGAGTTAGACGTGTCACTTTATGGCCCATTTTCACCATTTTTGTTGACAAAATGATGAAACTTTTGGATTTCGGTTTGAAAATGTGGAAATATATAGATATCCATAATGGTGTTGGTGATATGGATAGAAAGGAATTGATGGCAATGAGAGAATTAGATAATATAAAACTAATTTTATTAGAAAAGATGTTTCAGTTAATTTTTTTATCTTTATCTTAGTTTTCCACTTTCAAAGATTGATTTTCCTAAATTGAAGATGATTCGATCATCTCACGTGGATGAAAGATATACTGTATCTTATTTTGATTGTTCAATATGCCTAATGTATTTAAATTGAACAAAATAAGAGAAAAGGGTTGTGTTGAGAGTGTTAGAGACTAGACTACTTTTCTGTAAGTTTTGTATCTTTGTTGAATAAATTGAAGAAGGAAGGTGCATATTTATACAAGATACATGTTTCTGGCTTATTGGTACCTTGTTCCTCTTGTTACTTGATATGTAATGTTTTCATATTTGCTTATAGTTCTTAATTTCATAAAATAATTTTCTTCGTGTTCATGTTTGAAAGATTTCTTAGAATTCAACAATTTTCTTTGAGAAATTTCATTTCATCACTATATGTTCATTGTTTTCTTCCATGGAAAGTTGAATTCATTCTTGTATGGATGATTAGGTTTTCATTTTCCCCTTTCCTCCCATTCATACTATTATTACAACGAAATTGATTTTTTCACCCATAAGTCTACCTACCTTGCCACTATGTGAATTGCACCATATCCCTGATTCATTCAAAGCTATAACAGTGTTATGATCTAAGTAGTCGTGCCCTTTCCACCCACCCTAAACAAATCAAAATCAAAACATCCTTCGATCATCATAACCAGTCTAAAATCTGTATCCGATTAGTCTTTGAATGACAACTAATCCAATGAGAGAGCCCTCTCCAAGGTTAGGGGGGTTGAATCTTAACGTGCAAGTGATTTGTGGTTACCTTTGGGATTTCTCTCCTCAGCCTGGAGAAATTTACAGAGTGCTAACAAATTGAATAAGAATCCTCTCTTTTTTATATATAATTCATGTTAAACGTTCTTTTGTTATTAGAGTTTGTAACTGTTATATATTAATTCCCTCCTAAGAATGAAATAAACTACATATATCCACATTAATTTTGAATCTATTAAGAGTTAAGAGGAATCAAATATTTCATCATGCAAATATTTCCTTAAGTTTTGAATTCAAAAGAAGGTTTACATCATGAGAGATTTTATCCCTCTAGGCTATTGGTAGCTACTTCCACCCAACCAATGTGCTCAGCTACTTCCACCCCCAACAAGTGACAATATATGAATCTATATGAACATCGAAATGTGAACCCTCCTCCACCACTCTGACTAGACAAGAAAGGAATCACAGGTTATCCCACTAACCCTCAAATGAACAATATACACACTTTGAACCCCTACAGCTAGCCACGAAATTCCTATAAACTTAGAACATTTCAAAGGATACCGCCGCTTTGACTAAAACATTCATCCCCGACTAGGAGCTCTATAATACGGCACAACAAATCCCCTCTAATCCCTCACTCATACCCATCATAAGAACAACTAGCATCTCTAATTGAAAACTAGCACCCAAAGTTACTAGCAATATAACCAACTCCAAAACTAAAACATATAAATTTAACAAGTGAGTTGATCAAGCTCAAATAATTTACCAGAAGCCATTGATGCAATGTGTTCCTTTGTAGACCCAAATGCTTCCCTAAACCTCCCTAGTATTTGTTGGCCCCCTGCGAGTAATGATTGGTGAGTTCGTTGCAACAAAGGTATCTTGCTCTATCCCCTAAGCCCATGCCATCAAAGTATGTAATGAAAACTAGAAACCACCACTTGGGTGTGGCGAAAACTTCGCAACTACTTGAAGTATCTAAGGAACAAGGTATGGCTCTAGAAGGAAGCCACCCTACTACACACACCAATCCTTATTGTATGTAGCCTTCACATCCATGTCTAAACTAAACAACCAAAACCAGTTACACCAACCCACACAATTTAAATGAGACCCCTATTCTGGAACTTTCTCCCAACATAGGTGCGACCACCTTCTGCATATGCTTTTGCATAAACGCGAAAGCCAAGTAGAGTGAGGAGGCATGGTCCCCTCCAAAATTAAACCTTGAGGTCTTGGAACCCCCATCAAGGAACTTGTTATTACCTTTTAAATCAATCTTACATTATGGCTTCATTATTATTATTCATGGCACAATCTAAGTTATAAAGCACATTTCCTTTTTCACTGGAATCCTATCATAGAATTTGAAGGAAGATTGTGATTTTTTATCGTTGAAAATATATTTATGAATGCATAAATGGATTCAACACCCAAAAAAACAATCAGGGCATTTGAATTCTATAGATTAAACAACTTAACCTCAAGTTTTTAAAAATATGTAAGGTATTTTGATTAAAATTTACTAGACAAAATGCCATGAAAAAAGCCATTTAGTCTATCAATTAGACTACACTTTTTTTATATTTAATACTTCATCTCACATTCCAATACAACATCTATCTCATACTAACCTATAGATCCCCTCTCAAAGAAATAAATATATTTGAGTTATTGTAATATTTTTGCTAATGTTATTAGTTATTATAACACTATTGTCAATTTTAGAATCATTGAGAGTCAGTTCAGAGAAATTAAATGCAATATAGATGTTAAGCAAGGGTGTCATTTACCCTCTACCCTATTTGGCATATAGATTGATAATCTAGAAGAATGTTTTGATGAATTGTGCTCACTAATATAATAATATCTCTTCTCCTTTCTACTGAATATATTGTTCTTAAGGAAAGAAGCCATTAGGAACTTGAAAAACAACTATGAATTCTCCAATATTTCTACTCCAAGATGGGTATGAACTAATATTAAAAAAGCTAAACTCATCATAAATAAATCCAAAAATTTCACACATAATACTTTCATATATGAGAACAAATATTTGGAGGAAGTTCCTTCATTCAAATATATTGGAATCAATACTCATCACATGCCCTATTGTAATTATAGCATTGAGAAAAGGAGAAATGATGGATGGAAAGTTTATTATGGTATTAGAAACAATTGTAAGTAAACATATCTTAGATATCAAATTAAAGAAAAGAAAGGTCATATTTGAAAATATCATCATTCTTGTTATGCTATAAGGATGTGAGGTTTGGCATTGTAGTAATTCCATAGTTATTAAGGAACATGGAATCTATCAATAGCAATTTATAACCTACAATCACAAATGAAAAGATAAACACTATATCTCATCTTCCTTATTGAAGCAAGTCCTCTCCCCATTGAAATCATGTCTAAAAATATGTATTATATATATATAAATAAGTTAACTAACATGGTAGCCAAGAGGTTTCCTAAAAAAAATTATAATTCTAGCCAAAACCCCCACATTGGGTTCAAGCAAAGATGGCAAAAGAAGGCCTAGTCTTGGTTACACAATTGTGGGGTAAAGGAGAAGATCATTTTATAGAAAAAGGATAATATTAAAAATATTATTACTTAAAAATTTAAAGAGAAATTGTGATGCCACAAAGATTCCGAGGGAAAAAGGAAGGTAAAATATTATGAGGTAATCAATCTTAATCTAGAAAATTAAAAATTTATCATCATCTTCATTAATGTTAAGAAGAAAGTGAACATTAGTAAAATAATTTTTTCATAAACTTCATATTAAAATTAGGGGTAGCTCAATTGGGAAAATTTCACAAGATCAAAAAGTTTGTTACCTTTGTGCCCCTAATAGGGATGGAGATCAAAAGAGCTTTCTATTAGTTTGTCTATCTTATACTGAAATTTAATATAACTTTTAAATTATTTTTTACCCTACCATAGTTCTTGAGCTTTTAAGTGATCCCTAAATGCTTCTCTTGATATTTTTTAACAATAAAAATAAAATAGTAAAAGAATTCAACTATTTTTTTTTCTTAATAAACCATATTAAACTTAGTGAAAATTAATCATGATCATCATATATTTTAATTTATATGTATTATTTCAACTATCTCGACTTACAACTTTTACCACTTTTTTATTGTTTATAAAATTATGTAATATGACAATAAATGAATAAATATAATATCAATCAATATATAATATTTATATTCAATTTTTCTTTTTCTTTTTATAGTATCCTCACCTTTATTTATTTAAATTTTGAATTATTCATCGTTATTTATTTTTTCCCATAGTATCTTCAACTTTATTCATTTATTCACTATAGCTTATGTAACTAACTCAATTCTATCTATTTATTCACTATAGCTGGTCTAAGTAAGATCTAGCTCAACTTTATTTATTTAATCACCGCAGCTTGTCTAAGTAAGAGCTAGCTCACATTTTAGATGTCAACTTTATCTATTTAATCACTATAATCTCTATAGCTTGTCTAACTCACTCAACTTTATTTATTTATTCACTATAGCTTGTCTAAGTAAGATCTAGCTCAACTTTATTTATTTAATCACCGTAGCTTGTCTAAGTAAGAGCTAGCTCACATTTTAGATGTGAAAATTGTGAAAAACTTACTTTAGAGTCAACACAAATTAACCATATGCAACAGTAATATTTATTTTGCTTCTAAAATGCATAGACGAAGCAGATATCCAACTGTAATATTTATTGCGTTTGTAAAATGCACACAGGATCATACAGAACATGAAAAGCATATGGTTCAAAAGGAAATCAGACACTATGGAAAATATGTAGAGCGCTCCATCAATGACTCAGTCCAATGATGTGCAGGACTGCTGAATGAAGCCGAAACGATTGTTCTCTCTATCATACAATATATAGAAATTGTTCTGCTGAAAGTTACCTATGACAACGGCAGGTCCACTAACAGCAGTGCCACCATACTCCATTGCCAGGCAGATTGCATCAGAACTGATAGCCGTGAAACTATTCTCTTCAGGAAGTACCATGTCTGAGCCACCCTTGAAATGGAATACAAATTTAGGCCACCGAATATTCTCTAAACCAGAGACATTGTAACATAATGCATCAACTCCGGGAGCTCTTGGATATCCAATCTGAGAAGCAAATGCATCTACAGTCTGGTTATAGATTGGTTCGGGAAACATAATGTAAGAAGTGCCTGAATCTATTATGGTTCCACCATTGCCTTGGCTGTCAAATGAAAATAAATTGGAGGGCAGTGTCAAGCGCTTTACACCAATACTCACTGCTTGGAGCCCAAGGTAATAGAAAGAGAAAATCAAAGGGTTTACTGGGTTGAAGAGAAGGGGAGTGTAAGTCAAAGGGATATCCCTGGGAACCGCCTTGTTACCCAGCAATATCTTGCTATTGTTGGGTATTTTTCGATGGGGAAAATACCAAAAACCAAACAAACAAACACCACCATAAATGATTTCTATTCAAAAATATATTGCCTCATACATATTCATCATCTTTTCTGAGAGGGATTCACCAAAATACATTTAACAAAAACATTTACTATTACATATGCATCCAAAACAAATACGCGCCACCATTTTCTTTATGCACTGCTGTGCGTTAATACATCGTTTTCATTTTTTTTTACTGCACCATAGTTTTACGATGCTCCACAAAACATTACAACCCTGTTCTATATAAAATTTCACGCACTGCTGTGCGTTCAATACAAACCTCAAAATAAATCTTTTTCGCTGCTCCCAGCTTCTGGTTCCTCCCGTATGCAACAACCACAACATAAAAAGGTTTTTCGCTGCTCCCCTTTTTTAATGGTCAACGCAACAACGTTGAGCACATTTCACTTGGCTCATTATGAAAAAACTTAATACAAAACATTCCTATTAAAACATACAACGAACACACATAAAAAAACTTTACGTGCCGTATATAAGACTTCAATATTTTACCAACTATTTATGAATGCCATTTAATTCTCAGCATGGCGATCAATTCTTTTGCTGACAAGTCGGCAGTCAAACTGAAGGTTTGATTTTACTCCACGCAAGACTTTTAATTGCTGGTTCGTATGCAGGTTGAACAATCGACGGCGGAGATCGATGGAGCTGATCGAACGGCTGACAAGAATATCGGGTGGCCTTACCTGACTGAACGATAGCACCCGAGAAATGACGTTTTCTTATGTATGCTGACAGCCACGCGTCTGCACAAAATTTTCTCGGGCCCTTGTGTACGGAAACCACTCTCGGCAGGAAGGCGGTCCGAGATCATTAAGCGGGTTTCCAGTTTCGCTTTGGCGGTTTTGGGTGAGGTACGCACGGAGTTGAAATTAGATTTCAACACTCCCCTTTAATTTCAACTGCTGGGCGTTCAAACATACCCAAACACTTCCTCACATAGAGGGATTCACCAACACTGCTGTTACAAAGACATCTTCCTCACATAGAGGGATTCACCAACTGCTTCTGATGCAGTTCACAAACAAACAAAGTTGTCTTCCTCTTAATAGAGGGATTAACTTGAAACTGTGCTTAAGAGCACCTTCCTCATGACAGAGGGATTCACCATAACAATGTGCTGAAGAGCACCTTCCTCTTTAATAGAGGGATTACAAACAGACACTGCTTTACATGCAGTTTCAAAAACAAACAATCATTGCACTGCTGTGTGTGCAAACTCATTACAATGTTCTTTTATGCTGATGCATATTCTCTGCTACACTGTTGTGCCATCTTCTTTGCTGCGTCTACCCCACACTGCTGTGTCTACACTTGCACTGCTTGTGCACTTTTCAAAGACAAAATACTGTGTCTTTTCTGGAACAATTACTCTGTCCCACCTTACAAATTTACACTGCTGTGTGTAAACATTTCTTACATTCACTGCTGTTGCATATGTTGCATTTCAATTCAATGAACAACACATTCATTACAGTTACATATACTGCTGTAGAGAAAAAAAAATTCTTTTACATGTGCTGTTGTCCATTACCTTTCATTTCTTCAACAAAAACTTCATGCTGCTGCATTTTCTTATTTGCATTGCTGTGTAAAAAACGCATTTCTTCATTCTCTCTTAGTTCTGGTTTCATTTTCTTCGCATTACTGTGCTTCTCCTTCTTGCCATCATGCTGCTGTCCATAACTTCTTGCTGCTGCATTTTTCATATTCACTGCTGTCCATACCCATAACCATAGACTGTCATCCCTGGGTTTTTATTTGCTGCTGCGTTGCCTCTGCAATTTGCACTGTGGCTGCCTTTTGTTTCATCATACTGCTGTGTGCCCATACACTAACTCTTTACTCTCCATTACTTGCACATAGAAAGAAATCATCTCATGCTGTTTTGCATTGCATTCTCCACACAACAAAAAAAATTAACACGGGCTGCTGCCTTTTCTTTTTACACCCTTGCTTCACACAATCTTCATCTTCATTTTTTTTATTTTCATAATGCACTGCTGTGCAATTCCTTTCGATTTTCTGCTGCCACACACATTCTCATTCACCCATGTGCATTAAAAATCTGTTGTCCCTGTTTTTCTTTAGCCATTTCTGTGCATGTTGCATTGCATACAAAAAAAATATTACATTTTTCACTGCTGTGTGAAAAATTTCATTGCATTCTCAGCCACTGGGCATTTACGCTCTGCTGCGTTTTGCCTTCTTCTCATTTTCTTCTCACTGGTTTGCATTTTCATTCCCAATACAAAACATTTCCATCTGCTGTGTATTATACTCACTCTGCTGTGAGTATATTCTCTCACTTTACATAAAAGGAAAACTACATTCCATTGCTATGCATTTCAATGCATATGCACCATAACAAAAAATTCAAAACTGCTGTTTTATGTTCTATCTTTCCACTCCTGTGAGGGTCTCCATGCTTTGCATACTTTTCTTATTGCGCTGCTACACTTCACATTTGAGCGCTGCCCCTTTTTCTTTTCTGCTGTTATAGCAGATTTAACTTCATATTTTTCCCTTATAAAAGGTTTCCATCAAAGAGTGACTGTTAAGACAGTTCAGCAACAAAAATTACAAGCTCCCCTTTAATGTGTGCTTGTCTTCTTTTGGCAAACTCTTCTCAAAACAAATTTAGATCCACTGGGGAGTTCAAGGGGTTTTCAGATTGCCTTTCCTTCCTTCTCCATACTTGTGTAACTTTCTTCTTTTGCATGGGTCTAGCCTGTGTAAGAGCCCATGTTAAGTTACAGTCACGTGCCATATGCCCAGTGTCATGACACTTGAAGCATTCAACTTTATTCATGAATAAGAATTCATGATTTCTTCTTGTGAAATTATTTCTTGGTGATTGTCGGGGACCACAACATCTATCTCCATGAAATGCTCTACAGTCTTTTGCCATATGACCAAAGTTTGAGCAAGCATAACAATAACCATAAAATGAACTTTGGTACCTGGGAGATGGAGGTTTCCTTGATGTACTTCTGAAGCCTTGCTGCCTCAAGATCCTTTGATGATAATCATTGCATCTTGCCTCTTTGACATCAGTTACATTTCTTCTTGGAGCTGGTTTTCCACTTGGAGCAGGATTTCTTCTATTGCTGCCTTCATTTTTCTCCTTGCCTTTGCTGGAACTAGGAGCATCACAACTTCTTTCTGGCTTCTTCACATCTCCTTTGCTTAAAGCATCTTCATCCTTGTTTGAGGGTTCAGCTACATACCCAAGTCCTGATTTATCAGATGGAGATCTGTGATAGCTGAGCATGTCATCCAAAGCTTGAGAGCTCTTCATGATTTTGTTCATCCCTTCAACCTTCTTCCTAAGGAGGAAAATCTCTTCTTCTAACTTTTCACATTCATTATTTTTCTTTGCTAGTTGTCCCTCAATTTCTTCCTTGCTACGAGTAGCTTCAGCTGCTACTATTTTGAAGGAGATAATATCTGACTTCATTTTGGAGATTTATTCATCTTTTGCTTGACTGCTCTTCATTTTCTTTTCAGCTCCTTGTGCCTGCTTCTTGGCTTCTTGTAGTTCAGACTTAAGGGAGGAGACCTCTACCTTGTACTGTCCAATTTCTTCCACAAGCTTATTCATTCTCTTGTGTCTTTGTTCAAGTTGACTTGTCAAGACATCTGCCTGCTTCTTTGCACTATTCAGCTGATTTGTCATGGATATGACTTCTTCATGATGTTTCTTCTTGCATTGGTCAAGCTCCTTCTTAAGCTTGGCAAGCTCTTCATCTCTTTCTCTTACTTGAAGTTTGATGAGGTCAAGCTTTTCATTTTCAGCTTCCAAGATGGGTTCTTCTTGACTCGTTGTCATGGTCAGTGCTCCCTTTGCATGAAGGTCATGCAGTCTGTCCCATATATCCTTTGCTGATGAGTATTTTCCTAGATTCTTCTTCACAGAATCAGGCAGTCCATCCAAGATAGTCTTTGCTGCTTGTGCATCATACTCCATGGATTCTTTATCCATCTTGCTGTCATCAATCACTGACTCCCAGACTTCAATCCCCTCAGACATTAGGAAAGCCCTCATCATTATTTCCCATACATCAAAGTTCCCATCGAACCTTGGAACCTCAAATACAATGCTTTCAAATAGATTGTCTTCTAGTTTAGTAGAGGAGGGAGACACATTTTTAACAGGCCTGGAGGCTTTCTTCTTTGACCTTGCCATTCTTATCTAGGCTTTAAATACTTGATTGTGTTTTCTTTTAAATCACTGACTGTTCCTTTAACAGTAACAGAAAGGAAAGCTTTGAAAAATACCTTAACTCTTTTGGCTGAGTCTTCACACTGCTGGAGAAGTTTGACTGCTGCAACCACACCTTCCTTCAGCTTCTTTGAGTCTTCAAAGAGCCTGGACTAGCTCTGATACCACTGTTGGGTATTTTTCGATGGGGAAAATACCAAAAACCAAACAAACAAACACCACCATAAATGATTTCTATTCAAAAATATATTGCCTCATACATATTCATCATCTTTTCTGAGAGGGATTCACCAAAATACATTTAACAAAAGCATTTACTATTACATATGCATCCAAAACAAATACGCTCCACCATTTTCTTTATGCACTGCTGTGCGTTAATACATCGTTTTCATTTTTTTTACTGCACCATAGTTTTACGATGCTCCACAAAACATTACAACCCTGTTCTATATAAAATTTCACGCACTGCTGTGCGTTCAATACAAACCTCAAAATAAATCTTTTTCGCTACTCCCAGCTTCTGGTTCCTCCCGTATGCAACAACCACAACATAAAAAGGTTTTTCGCTGCTCCCCTTTTTTAATGGTCAACGCAACAACGTTGAGCACATTTCACTTGGCTCATTATGAAAAAACTTAATACAAAACATTCCTATTAAAACATACAACGAACACACATAAAAAAACTTTAGCGTGCCGTATATAAGACTTCAATATTTTACCCACTATTTATGAATGCCATTTAATTCTCAGCATGGCGATCAATTCTTTTGCTGACAAGTCTGCGGTCAAACTGAAGGTTTGATTTTACTCCACGCAAGACTTTTAATTGCTGGTTCGTATGCAGGTTGAATAATCGACGGCGGAGATCGATGGAGCTGATCGAACGGCTGACAAGAATATCGGGTGGCCTTACCTGACTGAACGATAGCACCCGAGAAATGACGTTTGCTTATGTATGCTGACAGCCACGCGTCTGCACAAAATTTTCTTGGGCCCTTGTGTACGGAAACCAATCTCTGCAGGAAGGCGGTCCGAGATCATTAAGCGGGTTTCCGGTTTCGCTTTGGCGGTTTTGGGTGAGGTACGCACGGAGTTGAAATTAGATTTCAACAGCTACTGTCGTTTACATGGTCAAGGCAATACGCAAATTTATCACCAATAAGAGGAGCAAGCTGGGAAGGCATAGACAGTCCTCCTCTAGCAAATCCTGCAATACCAGCAGTCCCGAACGAAGCCACTGAACATCCAAATTGCGAACCGCTTTATTTCTAATCTTCCTCCCTCTTCCACTGGCAAAATCAAGGTGTCAGTCAGTAGACGCCCCGTCGCGTTTCCAGAGCCATAGGTAAGGATGAAATGTGGACAAATCCGAGAGCACTTCTGGAAGCTTTCGACGCAGCCTTCATTCTCGCACAGGTCTTTGCACTTGGGATCTGCGCACTTTACAGCCACATCAGTGGATGACTTTCTTCGAAGAAAGACTGTGCCGTATCCACCGCAGTTGTCATAGGTAGAATGTCTGGTGCAGGGTGCCCACACCACATCACTGCCCGTGTCCATGAGAAGCAATAAATCCTGTGGAGGAGTACCCACCGATAGTTTGATGTAATACTCGGTGTCCCCGTGATAGCGCAGGGGTTCCTCCACGGTGATCTTCTTAGTAGACTCGCTCTTCATCCTCGTCTTCATGCGGAGGGTTATGGACAGTCCATTAATTTCATGACCTTTCTGTTGGGAAAATATCGCAGAGAGTTGCAGTGCGAGGATAATGAAGAACATCGGCTTCAACTTGGACGCCACCATGGTGCGAATTCTTAGGGAAACGTAATAGGGGAAGAATTGGATTGAAATGGCGACTGTTATCATAGGCTGATTAATTATTTTTATTCAGGAAAAGCATGATTCATTACTTAGAATAATTTATTAATGATTACCCAACGGGATAGACTTTTAGTGTTGCTAGATATCTTTGAGTCTTAGATAGTTGTGTTTAGTTGCATAGAAGAATAATTATATTTTATATCAGAAGTAAAAAAGAACACTCTTTCGAATAGAATATTACTTTGAATAATTTATTAATGATTATTAACCGTGGTAGACACTAGGATGTTTTTGAATTTTGGATAATTGTGTTTCATTACATCGGAGAATAATTATCTTTTACCTAAGTAGACTTTTATTGTTTCTAGATATATTTGGTTTTAGATAGTTGTGTTTCGTTGCCGGGAAGAATAATTATATTTTATATTTGTAAATAAAATTATAATTATTTTTAATGCAATTAAAAAGTTTAACATTATTTTGGGTATATTTTCTTATGAGTTATACAAAATTTGACCCAAAATTTTTAGAATTACATATTTGAGTTATTAAACCGATATAGATTCAATGCCTTAAACATTTAAATGAATGAATCCATTTCTACATTCTAAAATATGTTTTAAACAACTAAAAAAATTATTCTTAGAAACCCAAGATTCTCACATAAGATTATTACAAAGAAGAGGAAAAATGTAAAATTAATTACACTGCATTGTCACTTTTTTTTATGGGAAATGACATTAAATTGAAATTATATATATTATTGATTCGAAATAGATGCATTTTTTTGTCTTCAAATATATATTTTTTAATGCAAAGATCAAGCAATAAAATGTTGGTTTTTTATTCAAATTATAATATATTTTTTTCCACATTTATGTTCATAAACATAGGAGAGAATATTTTTTCCGTTTGGTTGAGAGATCATGATAAATGTCACCCCAAAATCCTTTCAGTGTAGCATGGTTCGTACAAAGTAAAAAGATTTTATGGTTGCAATGGGAATTCTAGATGGCTATTTTATGAATGAACATTGAGCAATGGTTGGGCTTTCAAGTATGGAACATTCTTTTCAAAGATTTACTAACACATTTTGATATTAAATAGTTGCATAATTAGTAAGGATTGTAGCCCAATATGCAGTTAAATAAAGTAATTTAGGTTTTATCCACACAAGAAGAAGATAATTCTAGATCTTCTAGTTAGTAATTCTCTTCATGCTTTTAGTTATGTTACATGGAATGTTTCTCTTTCCAAATCCATGGTTGATCAATGGAAGGTATCTCTTTCCAAATCCAGTTCTTCCAGTGGTGGGAAGAAGGTTGACAAATCGAAAGTGCGATGCTTTCGTTGTCATGAGGAGGGTTCACGGGTCAAGAACTTGTATGCTCTTGAGGTTCAAGATGCATGCAAAGCTTTGAGTAGCGAGGCAATTGATGGAGACTTGGTGGTTGAGAGGGAAGGTATGTTACCTTTCAACATGCAGAGCGAGAAGAAGTCTCAGACAACTATGAAGGAGCCACGATTGGTGCAGCAGCTTCAGAAGGTTGTGGAGGAGCCACAACAAGGGAAGTTGAGAGGAGATCGAGTAGAGACATCCACTCATTCAGAGACCTCCAGTAGGGGGAAACTTCGAGCCAGGTGGGCTGAGGGATCACATGCAGCCATACCTCTAGGTAGGAGGTGGGGCGATATAGAGTGATCGTCCCAAGGAGGAGGGGTAGGATTCTTGAGGTACCCAACCTCCTAGATGAGACCTTACTACGGGAGCCCTGATGTGGAGTAGTAGGAACTGACTGATTGGGTAGAGAGAGATGCGGATGGAGCGGCAGAGAGAGCAACAGTGCAGGGAATCCCAGGACAGCGCATAGCTAGCAGGCTGCAGCAATGCGAGAGGCACAAGTGTTTTGCACAGTGCTAGGTGGCACAGAGAGGTGTGCAATGGTGCGAGATGCATGGAGATGTTGCAGTAGCGCATATGTCAGAGAGGGCGCACTTGTCAGCAGCAGGTAGAGCTTCAGCATCAGAGGGCGTTTCTAGCCCAAAAGGGAGGTCAGTTGGGAGGTGCAGTGTGGATGCAATGTTGGGAGATAGAACCAGCAGCAGCACGGATGCAGTCAAAGATTAAAGTGACAGAGGCTAGAGCAGTCAGATACTGAAGAGCACAGAGATGTAGAGTCTTCAGTCGACAGAGGCAATAAAAGTCAGAGACTTTGATGACAGAGCAAGTGGACCGGCCGGATGTGTTGCATGGAGAACATTCCAGAGTTACAGGATCGGGTTTGAGAGGAAGCCTTTCTTGTTGAGAGGGAGTGTTGAAAAGTGTGCAGCAAGAAATGCTTGTTGAGAATGCAACAAGATGATGAAGCTTAGTGAAAAGAGTCGCCTTCACTAAGTGGGCCTACAGGCAAATTATGGCGCAAGTTATATTTTTGGATCACAGCAGGGATGATCACAGCAGGAGTGACCACAGCAGGAGTGATCACAGCAGGCAAAGTCTATTTTTAGACTAGCTGTCAAAAATAGAAAAGTCAAATATTATTGTCTCATAATAATATTTGGACTATAAACTTGATCTTATTCTCTTGGAGCACTTCAGTTTGAGCTACAGATGTGGCACATGCAGCTATCAGAAGGAAGTACGCTTTCTTTGTGGGTCAGTTGAGTTGTTGCATGCATGACTTCAATTAGAACTCAGTCATTTGAGTTTGGTGGAGTTGATTGTAGAGTTAATAAAGTTGTGTTTAGTTTGACTTGGTTAAACTAGTTGTAATTAGTCTAACTACAAATAGACTAATGATGAGTTGTTAAACTAATTGTTAACTCATAATGCAACTATAGAATACATTAGTTAACTCAGTTGCATGTCAGTGCATGTTCAGTTCAACATGGACAGGTGTTAGAGGATCAGATTGCTATCAGTTGTGACTATAGTTGTGCATGATGATTTGCAAAATCAAAGGGATTGAGTATGCCAATGAATTGGCCAATACCAAGTATTATAACCTCTGCTCACGTCTTTCCTAGTGTGAGTCATTCTTTGGAGGTTAAATACGAGTTTGGTAAACCATTCTCATTCATTTTTGAGCAGGTATTGAGCTGTGGAGGCAGGCAAGCAGTGGAATGGATTTGGAGATCAGATCTGAGTTGTATTGTATGTAACAGGTGGCGATGGTACTGGATTTCTTGTGATAAGCATTGTAATTTGTAATGTTACATGATTCAATCAATATAATATACAGATAGTTGGGGTTTTTTGCGAGATGCTTTCCCTAGGATACATACTGTGTTAATGAGTTTGATTGATGCTTCTATGTGCGCCTGTGAATGTTTTTGCTTCTGTAAATTGATGATCAACGTAGAGGAGGTTATTTATTGTGTATGTATTCCACAATAGTACATGATCAGGATAATCTCCATTGAATATGTGTCATATTATTCAAAATTTCTACACCTTAAATATCTTGGAAAGGAGATTTTTATGCAACTAACACCTTAAATATCTTGGAAAGGAGATTTTTATGCAACTAACACCTTAAATATCTTGGAAAGGAGATTTTTATGCAACTAGAAAAATGAGCCGATGATATAAACCATAATATGATCCTTCTTATGGTGACCCTCACTAATAAGCTTGGGATATTTGGATAATATGGAGGTTCTAATGTGAAGATTTATTTAGTGGAAAATCGAGAAGATCTAGAGAGGGATCCAAACAAAGAAGTTGAAAAGGATCAAGACATTTTGACTACCATGACCCACTCATAGACACCATTTAAAATAGAAGTGAAGGTTGTAATCAAGTTGTAACAAGGTGATATTGGTGCTCTAAAACAAAATCATTGGTTGCAACAATTGTAATTTTTCTTTAGTGTTCATCATATAGAGGAATAACATAATATTTTGTTTTCTTGGCTGAAATTAGAGAGCCATACCATGACCTAGTGGGAAAGTGACATGGGAACCTTGAAGTTGGAAGGATACCCTATAGTGACTAAGTGGGAGGATTTAAAAACTCTCATAAAATGACAATTTACCTATAGAGTCAGTATATGTCACTCTTATAATGAAGCAATCCAAACCTCTATTGATAAGTTCCCATTTGAAACTTATTTTGGATATTTTTCACCTTCATCTTTGGATATTGCATGTGGGTAGCAAGTAGGAGTGAGGTAGGATCTTATAGGGGATGCCATAAGGTTACAATTTTGTTTTGGAGAAGATTAGGAAAATCCATATATAATTGTAGGATACACTACATAAGTCTTAGGGAAAACATAAGGCGAGGCATGATTAGTAAATAATAGAGAATTCATTTAATGTGGGATAGAAAGTATGGTGATATAAGGATAGACTCAAAGATCCTAATAAGAAAATATAGGCTTTATGATATGGTCCATTTGAGATAGTATAAAAGGTTGGAGATAACATGTGTACACTCAATCTATCCCCATACATGTCCATTTACTCAATAGTGAATGTATAGAATTTAAAACTCTATGAGCCTTCCATGCTAAATCAAGAAGAGGAACAAATACTACCTTCTATAGAGGCAACATATGATCAGGTAGATTTGACAGAGGATATCGTTTTGCAAAAGAGGTCCAAAACTACAAGACCCAATTTCGAAATTTATTTTATTTTCATATCAGAAAAGCAACTTGACAAGGAGAATTATAGATGATGGACTTAGAAAAATGAGAGAGTGAGAATTGTTAACATACAAAAAAGAAAACACGCTATATTTTATAGACAAGTAGAGGTTACATATAGCTTATAGATTACCAATTTCTAGTAATCTAGATCCTAAGAAAGTAGATTTGATTAGCTAAAAATAGTAATGTAGAAAATCACAATCACAACCTGTAATACACATGTAACACACATGTAAGAATTAATTCTAGTTCCCTCACTTAATTCTTACATTACAATTATTAAAATTACAAATTATGATAACAAAATTGATCTTTGTGTGGTTGGTCTTCATTAGCACTTACACCAACTCTAGGTTCTAAAAGAAAACACTCTTTCTTCATCATAGACTTCAAGATGCCACTTGACCCATTTAAAAGATAACTTATTCTTACCATCAATGATTACTTGTAGAACTCAGAATATTGACGTACTCATTTCGTCGATTTTTCCACACAAGAAAAGTTGCAAAGTAACTAAATCATTCAATGGACATACTTCCATATTTTAAATAATTATCTTTCTGATATCCAACAATTTATGGGAAACCAATATGGATATTGAATGTATTCAAAAGTCAATTATGCAATTTTACCTCTTAAACACACAAACAAAAGAATTGTTGTGCCTAAAACTAGGGGTACTAGCTTGTGTCAGGAACCACAAACCCTTCTTCACAAACAAACAAAAGCTAACTTGTAACCAGGGCTTTGAGCTAGTGTTAGACTATAGTCATAATTAAATCAACATTGTGTTCAATGGGCTTCCAGAACTACTGACTTAATTATGCTAGTATATTCATTAGATGATTCTTCATTTCATCTTTGCACACTTCAGTAATAATAATAGCATACTACAACATAGATAATTGCAACCCACATGACATAATAAGCCTAGATATAGTTGTTGCAAAACACTTAACTCTAATTATTCACTTGAATAATTTAGAAAATGCAAGTATCTCATGAATTGATTTATGTACATCTCCTATGATGAAAACTCATGCTCTATTTGGTTTCTTTATTAAATAGATTTATATTTCATGAGTCTTCTTACTTACCTCTCTTCCTCAATCATCCACTATTAGTGCCCACAAAAATTTGTAGATCTCATCGAAGTCAAATAATCCATTTCTTCACTTTGTGACCTCTAATTCTTGAATAACCAATTGGAATTAAGGCGTTGATCCAAATTCATCCATAAGGTAACGATAGGAAAGCTAGAGCTCATGGCTTCCAACAATGAACCCCATCCAAAGTGACTCCAAGAACCCTCTTGTCGAAGCATGCGATAAAATATGCCTCTATGGATTATTCTCTGTCGTAGAGAACAATAACAACATTGATGTAGCTCTGACATAGCATGACTTGAACTATCTTCAAATACCTTAGTCCATGCCTGCGATTCCAAAAGTCAAACACAAATTTTCACACAATAGATGGTTATTGACATAAACAAT
Organism: Pinus tabuliformis; assembly: GCA_031772625.1. Taxonomy (NCBI): domain Eukaryota; kingdom Viridiplantae; phylum Streptophyta; class Pinopsida; order Pinales; family Pinaceae; genus Pinus; species Pinus tabuliformis. The sequence goes on along the minus strand of CM062820.1, from coordinate 1,506,300,050 downwards.
ACACCAACCACTCTCCTACCCTATTTATAAAGAGGATTTAAGCTTGCATAATTGGCATGATCAATGCCCCACTCTTTTGAGACTGAGGGATGAAGTCACTGTAATACTAACTTAGAAATATGAGAGAGTGAATATTATTTGCACACAAAACAAAAATCTCACTATATTTCATAAACAAGTAGATGTTACATATATCCTATAGATTATCGATTTCAAACAATCTAGATCCTCAGAAAGTTGATCTAATTATCTAAAGATAATAACCTAAAAACTCACAATCAAAACCTATAATACACATGTAAACATTAATTCTATGTGTTGGATGTTGTAAAAGCAAAATATTATTTTGAAAACAATATTATGATTATTTTCAATATACTCATTAAGGTAAAATGTAAAATAAAATTTCTTTTTAACATATATATGACTTTATTTGTTATATATATATATATATATATATATAATTTGTAAATAAAATTATATTTATTTTTTGTTATTAAATTCAAGTTGTATACTAACTAATCTTCTAAGTGTGGGCCTAGAGTACTCCTAAAACTGTTTCTCTTGGTTAATGGCTTCTCTTTCTCAGATGTAAGGAAACAAGTTAACGGTCCAAGGCCCAAAGGCATCTGGCATGAGTGAAAGCCGACCCCCTTACACACCACCAATGGGTCATTCCACGTGGGGTGGTTCTCCTTGAATAACAAAGATGAGTCAATTTGCCTATGCAAATAGTAGCAAAAAATAATTATCTTCACTGCAAATTTGATAACTATGCTATGGTAGGTTTCCCTACTATTTAAAAAACATCTTCTTGAATCAATTTTGTTTCATTTATAAAATAATCACCTATATTTTTTTAATTATTTTTAAACAAAATTATAATATTTATATAACTATATTTAAATTATTATTTCTAATTTTTATACTAATTAAATTCATACCAATATAAAGTTATCTCATTAACAATACAATATGTCACCCTCTATTTTACCTACAATACACTCTTTTTCCATTACTATATTTCATTTTAAATTTAAATTTAATAAATTTATTAATAATTTTAGTCTATTTTCTTTTAATATTATTATCTATTCAATAAATTACATTAGACTTTTTCGAGATAATCATGTTTGAAACAGGAAAAGTTTCCCAAAAATATGTCAACCAGTGAAAATTTGTCAACCGATATCTCCAATTCTAGAGTATAACTCCCTAGCCGTAGTCTAACTAGCTGGAGAAATTGTTCGGAAAATTATGGAAATTTTAGTTATATTTAGAGAAAATTCCGCAAGGATTTTTCTAAATCCAAGTTATAGTTGTTAAACTTCAAAATTTTAGGTATCCTGAACGTTTTTGATGGTGTTGAATCCATTTCCACCCTCAAAAACAGGATTCAAACACTACCTCTACAAGATTTTTTGAATTTTTTTTACCTGAATTCCTGCCACTCTTAACTATCCAAACAATTTCTCTGCCTCGGTAAATAACTCCTAACCCCTCTATAGCCCACCTTCCAGTGAAAATTAGTCAACCGATACCTCCACTTCTAGAGTATAACCCCCTACACCCCACCGTCTCTCTCACAGGTGGTCCCAGACTCGGATCGATCGCGGAATAATTAGAAGTAGGGCGCAGCTACACATATCGATGAACAAGGGCGCTGGCAGTACGTAGATTCTCTTTGTCCTGAATACTCTGACATAACCCTCAACAAGTATACAAATAGCAAAATACAACTGCATGTTTATATCTATATCTATATATATATAATATTATTTTTAGGTATTTATTAAAATAATTAAATAATTGTTAAATATAAATAGAGATCAATTTATAATAAATATCTGATTTTTTATAATATATTTAATATTATCAATATTTTAAAAATATAAAAATAATATGATTACTTTTCAATCAAAATCAATCTTTTATCTATAATTATAACTAAAAATATTTTGAATATTTTATAAATGCTAAATCACTACCATCCATTTAATAATTATAGATAATTAATATAAAATTCTAAAAAACCCATTTTAAAATAAATAGATTTATGGACTTGATTATATAATGTGAAAGCTATTCATGTAAATTCTTGCAATACTTTAATAATAATTGAATAAATATTTACAATTTTTGAAAAAAAATAATATTTATATTTAATGGCATGGACAAGACCTTCTTAACGAAACCGATAATACAATTTAAAGCAAGAGTAGTTGAGAATAATTAATATTATTTTGTTATTAATGGAGAAAATAGTTACGTTGTTGTAACTTTCTCCCTAGTTTAGGATTAGTTCCTATAGTTATTGGGTTTGGGTGCAACTACCTATTTCCTAGTATTGTATTTAATGATGTAATCTTTGATTGATTGAGGAATAGAGTGGACGAGAGTGATCTCTCAAGTTTTGTGAGTGTAGTCTCCAGGTGCAGGCCACGCCTGAGAGCTACATCTATTTCTTTTCAATTCTGTTCACATTTTATCTTGGTATCAGAGCTCAGATTGAGTGAGCCTGATCTTTTGTCACCTGTGAGGCTGAAGTGCCTGTAGTAGTTAGCTTGCCTGTGTGGCTGGAATAGCCTATGTGGCTTGAAGTGCCTTTGTGGCTGTGTGTACACGAGAGGTGTGTGCTCGATTGAGTAGGTGGACTGCAGAACACCTGGCTCGGACTCGAAAGTTTTGGCGCGGATTTTTCACGGATTGGCGCGGATTTTGCACTGACAGTCGTGCCAGAAGAGGAATTAGTGCGGTTATTGAGGAATAAACTGCGCCAGAGCGCCAAAAATCCTGATTAGCGCGAGATTTTACCGGGAAAGTCGCGCCAATTGAAATACTCTAAGCGATTTTCAGTTAGCGCGGATTTTTCACTCGGGGTAGCGCCAAGGGGATCTGTGAATAGCGTGAACTTCATTTGGCGGTCTACAAACGGTGCAGATCGGTGGAGTTGTAGATCTGTCCTGGAGAGACAGATCGGGAAAGCACCAGAGGAGATCTGCGGGAAACCTCGACTTCGTTTGGCGATCTGCAGGGAGAGCAGGATCGGCGAAGTGGCAGATCAATCCGGGAGAGGTGGATCGGATCAATAGTGATCAGATCATTGTTTCGGCTGTGTTGAAAACGCCGAATTTGCTCATTGGAGCGGGAGTGCCAGACACTGCAGATCGGTGGCAGAGGTGACAGATCGATCTGACAGGTATTGTTTTTTGTTGTTGTTAAGAAGATTCACAATGAGTAATACGATGGAATCTTATCTTAACGAGTCTGGTAAACTCAACGGGTCTAACTTCACGAATTGGAAGTTTAAGATCCAGACCCTGCTCGAAGGTGCGAACGCTTGGACTATAGTGACAGGCGATGAGCAGAAGCCGACTGCGAGCACGCAGAAGGAAGACTGGGAAAAACGAGAAAACAAGGCCAAGGTCTTGTTAAAGATGTCTGTGAAAGACAATGTCATTGCACACATCAGAGACTGTAAAACGTCCACAGAGATTTGGACGAAAATCAAGAATCTGTATGAAACCCAGAATACAAACAGAGTTTTGGCTCTGAAAAGCAAGCTATTTTCAATGAGGATGGACGAAAGGGAGTTTGCTACTGCATTTGTCGCGTGAATTAAGGATGTTAAAGACGGATTGGTGGCCATTGGAGTGGCGGTGGCTGATGAAGATCTTGTTGCAATTACAATGAATGGGATGCGTGATGATTTCCAAACCTTCATCACTGGAGTCTCGGCAAGGGATAAAACACCCACTTTTGATGATCTCACTGCGATCTTGCAGCAAGAGGAAGAGCGACGACAGAATCTAAATCTGAACCCCCAAAGTGACGATCTTGCGCTAGTGGCAAAACGACGACTATCCAAAGGGAAGCAGTCACAGCAGCAATCAGTCCAGAAAGGAGGAACAACACATAAAAATCACTGTCATAAAGGTATGCTTGCAAATCTTTCTGAAAAGAAATGCTTTTATTGTGGAAAGAAGGTTCATATACAGAGAGATTGTTATTATAAGAAGCAGGCTGATGAGGCAAGGAGGAGACAGGCAAATCCAAAACACAGAGGATATTTTGTTGAAGAAGAAGACTTCAGTCATGAATTTTGACTGTTCACAGTCGACTGTGCCCTTTCTGCATCAAATGAAGATGACATCTGGTATGTCGATTCTGGAGCATCCTCTCACATGACAGGTAATAAAGAATTTTTCGACAGTCTTGAAGAAATTATAAATGGATCAAAAATATATCTAGGGGATCATAATGGATATCAGATTAAAGGTCATGGGGTGATTTCAGTTAAGTTACCAAATGGAAAAATTAGTCACCTTTCAAATGTTTTATATGTACCTGGAATAAAGAAAAACCTGATATCTGTATCCATGATGGCTGATCAAGATATGAATGTCGAATTCTTCAAGACTCACTATGTGATAAAGGATTGCAGGAATGAAATTGTTGCAACAGGCATGCGAGTTGGAAGCCTATACAGATTGGATGCAAAAAGTATATCAAAGCAAGCCATGGTTGCAGGAGAGTCGACAGCTGAACAACTCTGGCATCAGAGGTTTGGTCATCTGAATCTGCAGGATATCATGTTGTTACAGAAGAAAGGTATGGTCGAAGGTCTCCCCATCTTTCGTAACATTCAGTTAAACTGTGAAGGTTGTGCCTTAGGAAAGATGCACAGAGAACAGTTCCCTGTGCATGATAGGAGGAGGCAAACAGAAATCTTAGAGCTAGTGCACACTGATGTATGTGGTCCCATGCAGACAAGGTCGCTAGGGGGAGCATACTATTTTTTTTTGTTTACTGATGACTGCACTAGGTATTCATGGGTTTATTTTTTAAACAAGAAAAGTCAGACTTTCCAATGTTTTATAGATTTCAAAACCCTGGTGGAAAAACAGTTTGGAAAAAGAATTAAAATTCTCCGATCTGATCAAGGAGGAGAATACAAATCAAAGGAATTCATGAAATACTGCAAATCTCATGGGATTGTTCAACAGTATACAGTGTCGCACACACCACAACAAAACGGTGTTGCAGAGCGTAAAAACAGAACCCTGGTAGAGTGCGCAAGGAGCATGCTGCAAGGTAAGGGTCTATCTAATACTTTTTGGGTAGAAGCGATAAATACTGTTGTATATTTGAAAAATAGAAGTCCTACTAGGTTTCTTGGCTTCAAAACTCCTTTTGAAGCCTTGTATGGATTTAAACCAGCAGTAAATCACTTAAGAGTCTTTGGGTCAAAGGCATTTGCACATGTACCCAAAGTTGATAGAAAGAAACTAGACCCTAAGGCAGTCAAATTCATCTTTGTTGGTTATGGCACAGAGTTTAAAGCATACAAATTGTTCAATCCTGAGTCTCGTAAGACATTTGCAAGTAGAGATGTAGTCTTTCATGAACAGGTACAGGAAAGGAAAGCTGATGTTGGAGATGATTGGCACATTCCATTGCTGTTGGAGGAAAGCAGCGAGGATGAAAGGGAGCAGGAACAGGAGCAGAAAGAAGAGAATGAAGAAGAACAACAAGAAGGTGAAAGAGCAGGCCAAGTTATTGCAGAAGAAAACAAATTTGAGGTAAGTCCCCTACCAAGAAGGTCAGGTAGGAAGACTCAATTACCATTGAAGTTGAGAAACTATGCTTTGATGTCAAAAGTTTTGAACATTGTAGAACCCTCTAATTACAAAGAAGCTAGTCAATTTGAGGAATGGAGAGCTGCAATGAATGAGGAGATGGAATCAATTCTTAGAAATAATACTTGGGAATTAGTAGAGCTGCCTAAAAATAAAACACCTATAGGAAGCAAGTGGCTATTTAAACCAAAAATGAATGCAGACGGAAGTATACATAAGTTAAAAACTAGGTTGGTTGCAAAAGGATATTCACAGAAGGAAGGTATAGATTTTGATGATACTTTTGCACCTGTAGCAAAGCTAAATACAATTAGAATGCTTATTGCTTTAGCTACTAAATGTAATTGGGAATTACACCAGCTTGATGTTAAATCTGCATTTTTAAATGGTGATTTAAAAGAAGAAATTTACTTAGTACAGCCAGAAGGATATGTAAAGCAGGGGCAGGAACATCTTGTTTGCAGATTGAAAAAGGCTTTATATGGTTTAAAGCAAGCACCCAGGTCTTGGTACGAAAAGGTTGATTCTTTCTTTATAGAGTATGGTTTCCATAGAAGCTTAAATGACCCAAATTTGTATACCAAGTACAATGATCAGGGGCAGATTATTTTGATTTCTCTATATGTGGATGATATGATTCTAACAGGAAATGCAGATGACTTAATTAGAGGAATCAAAAGGCTCATGGCACAAGTTTTTGAGATGAAAAATCTCGGAAGCCTTAACTATTGTCTGGGATTAGAAGTATTCAGAGATACTGGGAAAACTTTCCTTACTCAAGGGAAGTATGCGAGAAATCTGTTGGAAAAGTTTGGTATGGATCAGTGTAGAGCAGCAGCAACACCTTTGCAGCAAAATTTGAAATTGAGCAGTGACGATGGCACTAAGGAGGTAGATGCCACAATGTACAGACAGCTGGTTGGCAGCCTTATATATCTTACAACAACCAGACCCGACTTGGCATACTCAGTTAGTGTATTAAGCCAATTCATGTCAAAACCGCGTGAAAGTCACTGGACAACAGCAAAAAGCGTGTTGAGGTATCTTTGTGGTACTGTTCATTTTGGTATTTTATACACTGATGTATCTGATGTTACTCTAGCAGGTTTTTCAAACTCAGACTGGGCAGGTAACCTGGATGATCGGAGGTCCATCACAGGTTATGCATTTAACATAGGTTCCGGGGTAATTGCATGGAGCAGCAAGAAACAAAGTACTGTAGCTTTGTTGTCATGTGAAGCTGAATATCAAGCATTGTGTGCAGCAACATGTGAAGCAATCTGGTTGAGGAGACTTCTTAACGATGCAGGAAAAGAACAGAAGCAACCCACTTCTATCAAAAGCGACAACCAGAGCACTATCAAATTAGCATACAATCCAGTGTTTCATAAAAACACCAAACACATAGACACCCAGTTTCACTTTGTTAGAGAAAAAATACAGTCAAAAGAAATTGCTGTCGAATATTGTAAAACTTGTGACATTGTGGCTGATATTTTTACAAAGCCTCTTGCACGAGTGAAATTTGAATTGTTTAGAAAGATGCTAGGAGTTCAGGAGAACCCTTTCTCCATTAAGGGGGGGAGTTGAGAATAATTAATATTATTTTGTTATTAATGGAGAAAATAGTTACGTTGTTGTAACTTTCTCCCTAGTTTAGGATTAGTTCCTATAGTTATGGGGTTTGGGTGCAACTTCCTATTTCCTAGTATTGTATTTAATGATGTAAACTTTGATTGATTGAGGAATAGAGTGGACGAGAGTGATCTCTCAAGTTTTGTGAGTGTAGTCTCCAGGTGCAGGCCACGCCTGAGAGCTACATCTCTTTCTTTTCAATTCTGTTCACATTTTATCTAGAGTGTGATTTTTTTATTGTTAAAAAAATACCCACCAAAAAATCACTTTGTTTATTAATTAGACTACACAATATTTAAATCTCTATACAGATATAGGTATGTATGTATGTATTAATCATTATTATTATTATTGTAAATGATTTTAGTTGAATCTTTTTAATATGATATTAAAAATTATGAATAAGTATTAATGTTTGTTAATAGTATATATGAATATCAGATAAATAAAAATAATTTAATAAACTGATTATAAATAGTCTAAAAAATTATCTATCAATTATTATATTACTTATTTTAATTATTTATTTGAATCTTAACGTTTCATTTTATTTTATAATATTCATCTTTATGTTTGTTAAAAATTTACCATTACATCTTCTTTATAAATATTTGATATGTTGATCTTACTCTTCAACTTTGTCTTGATAAACCTTAGTAAGGGTTTGTCCTCGTGATGAACCTCCATAAAGATTCGTAAATGGTCGACCCTATAATATGAATGTGATTTTTCATCCTGAAAACAAAGTAGAAAAGTTAATCTATTTAAAATTTTAAATAATAATTTTATTTATTCTCATTTTAATGTATATTTATTAATTTTTAACTGTTTTTAATTATATATTGTTTCAAATTTTATTTTTATCTTTCCAAAAAAGGGTTTAAATACTTTTACAAATTACTAATGATTAAAATAATCAAATTCCTATACATTTGACATTTTCATTCATGAGGATTCCTCATGAGATATGCTAGATATCTAAACCAGGTATGATAGGAATGAATACGGTGTCCACAAAAAATGTAAAAATGTAAGGTTGGGACATTTTGAATATGTGACACAAGTTATCGAGCGTATGGGATATTCAGTCACTTGAAGTCACAAGTTATTTAATGAGTAGAAAAATTGAAGTTTTACATTAATAATGAAACAGATATTAAATATTGTGCATGATGTTTTGTGTTTGTTGGTTTGCTTCATAGAGGATTTGAATATTAAATCTCATAATTTACACCATACATCATAAAAAAATTATCTCGAATATTAAATCTCATAATTTACACCATACGTCATAAAACAATTATCTCGAATTGAACTCTATTTGAAGCAATGAATTGTTATTTTTATTTTTTATATGTTCTCTATTTTGTAGATATTTATATAACATAGAGTTGAGTTCTATTTGGAAAAAAAAGGATCATATCATGAAAAATAGAAAAGTTTAGTGGCAAAACATGAGAATCAAATTTATGAGATACATATTAAATAGGTTGAATCTTTTGAAAAAAAGAAGAGAAAGATCGAAGATATATATATGAATGAGAAGAAGATGAGAATCGAATCCAAGGCATAAGGGACAATCTTGTTGAGGAAAGCATACTCTAATGGATAAGTTCCAAATTTGATTTGTTTCCACTATAAATTTTCTTTAAAATAAATAAATAATTTTTTTCCCTTAAAAAGGAAAATGTAATGAAAATGTAATTCTGCATTACACAATCGGAAGAAATATGTTTTAGTTTAAGAAATATGTTTCTAATTTCTATAAAATAAATAAATAATTTTTTTGTAAGAAAAGGAAAATGTAATTTTGCATTACATACTTGGAAGAAATATGTTTTAGTTTAAGAAATATATTTCGATTAGAAAGTCATAAATGTTTTAATTAAAATATTTTTTAATTAAAATAAAAATTTCAAATAATAGCAATTTATTATAAACATAAGGAAAAACAATTAAAATATAAAACAATTTTAAAATGTTTTTTTCCTCAACGGTTTAGATTGCTCAATTGTTAACGCTTACAAAGTTAGTTTCTATAATGCATTGCAGATGACATTTAATGTGACTTCAGTGTAATAATTCATGTGCATCTCAAAGTTAGTTTCCGTAATGCATTGCAGATGACAAATTCAAGTGTATCTTCTAATGTGTTTGTATATATTTTGGCATGCACTATATCAAAAAAAAATTCTTTTAACTTGAAGAAAAAATATTTCTTTTAACTTGAAGATGACTTCAATTAAAGATTATTTTTGAAAATTTCGTGAAATTAAAAAATTTAAAGATAACTAAAATTTAATTTTATGACAATCCTTGTAGCTTTATTAGTCCTCCATGGGTAGGGACTGTAGCACTTTCCACGTGGTTAATGAGTCTCGACTCCTCGTTACTTTCAATTTCTTGCGGCTCTTTAGTAACTTTAACCAAGGTTTTCATAAATTGTTGAATATTTCTATTATTCTACAAATTTTAAAATATTTTTCTAATTCATGGGAATTTTATTTTTAATTTTTCATTTGTTAAGTGAGCTTTGATGTGACATAATTCTTATGGAAATTTATTTCTGGTATTTTGTCCGACAAATCATTTTAAAATAAAAATAAAAAACTATTTTCTAAGTGGTCATTAGTAGGTGAGTGCTCTCACTCTTACACACACTATTATGCCTCACACTGCTCTTTCTCTTCCCAATAATGCCATAACTGACAAAGTGGTAGGTCCTTTACAAAAGTGAGAGAGAAGGGATAGACAGAAAAAGATTATCCAATAGCCAAAATAATTAGTTGTGCCAGACAACAAATATATGAAAATGGAAATGTGTGCAAAGTAATAATTATTCTTCACATACCCCTCTTCTCCACAACTACTTCCATACTAAAGCGTTTTCCTGCAAAATCACTGTTATGTCCATTGCAGTGGTTTTGTCACCAAATTTCTTATATAGGGACAAGGAAATATTACTATTGTAGCTGTGATTTTTAGCAATTCAATGAGTTTCACAATATAGTTGATTGCCTCGTGGTTGAGAGCATCTGCAAGTAATTCATCCATTGGAACCTCTCTCCAGTGTCTCTCGAATTGGTTTCCAAAGGTTCAGTTGCATAACATACAAATGTTATAATCGGTGTCAACATTTCCATATCTTCTAATAGCATTACCACCACAAGCCGAGGTGGACTTGGAGCAGAGAATTTCTGTTTACCCCATAACAATATATGGCCATGAACAATGAAGTTGTTGAGTGAAGTGTCAGAGTTTGAATTATACTCGACAATGAAGGAAATTTCTGAAGTCAAGGTCATTGATTGTAATCAACGGAATTTAATGTTGATGAGGTAATTTTCAATGAGTAAAGTTCCATAAGTGGCCACATATACTCGCTCTCTAGATAAAAAAAAATTGTTTGGATTTAATAATATTTTCTATTTGAGCTGATTTTACAAGAATCCAATGCAAGATTGATATTATAAAAACATATATGGATGTCGGGGAGCTTGGTGTGGTATTAAGCATGTCTTCACTTGAACCACTCAATAATTGTCCTCGAAATGTTTATTATATAGATTCATTCTACGTTAGAGAAAATGGAAAAATGGTGCAAATTTATGATATATTCTTTATTTTTTAAGGGTATGCGAGAGATGTTTCATGATTCCATACCAAAGTGGGGATTAAAAAATTATTGGTAAGTAATTTATAAGGTGTGGGGTTTAGAATCTTTCATTATCTGGTTTTGATTTTAGGTGTAGAGGAAGAAATTTTTTTATAAAGAGTGTAGAAGTGTGGAGAAAGCTTTCATTATGTTTATTCTATACTATGTAAATTGCAACGTGAAGCATCTTACCAAAATTAAAAGTTGGTCATAATTTATTTAACTGTTCTATCTAATTTCTCAAAATTTACCCAGAAAATATAAAAGACTATCATAAACAAGGCTATGAATTATGCTATGATTTTCAGACTAGTATGAAAATGAGTGGTATGCTTATTCGAAATTAGAAATTCACTTTGTTATAAATTTATATATGATTAATAAATATGATGTCAATATATGCTATATATTCAAGTCATTATTATTAACTAAAAATTATTGGTTAATGTCTCTACAATCTTGAAGTAGAGTTATGTAATATTATTAAAGATAGAATCGCTTTAATGTAGAAAAATATAATATTAACAAATATGTAGATTAAATGATATAAAAGGCACCTAGGAATAGTGGAAGAATTGGAATGAGTTATCAATTAAGAAAAAGAATCTAGTGATATTCACATTTAACCAACAATAATGGTCAAAACCATTTTGAAGTGTGGAAGAAACTTTCATTGTGCTTATCCACACTCCTACATCTCTCTACGCTCTTGTGTTGTGGTCATAGGAGTTATACTATGTCTAGAAATTAGCCCTCTTTATTACAACTCCACTTGGCATATAAGATAATCTTTTGTAGTGGCAGGTATCCTTTCCCTCTATCTCGTGGCTCTCGCTTTGAACCAAAATCACTTAGGTCAAAACGTTCGTGTCCATTGATGGTTGAGTTAGGTTCGATGTGGATATGGGAAGAGATGATATGGTGTGCGGAGCCCCCACTGATCGTAGCGATTACCGAAACCAAGCCTTAAAACCTACTCCATGCGAATGCCATTGTTTACAGAGGCTTCATTGGGATGGTGAAATTTTTCATAAAGTTCAATATTTGGAGCTTTTAAATAATTTTTTTTATGATAAAAATGGATTGGCACTATCAGACGCCCGTGAATTACCCAAAATTCTAGTGTTTAACAGCATAACCTGGACTTTAAAAAAATTTAACAAGATTTTTACAACATCCTACTAGAATTTCCAAGCATCTTTAAACTACCATGCAAATTTCAATGCCATGAATAACTATGTATACCATGGCTACAAGTAAAAGAAAACTTCGAGGAGTGGAATTTCCATTTACCCCACTTCATTATATGGCCTAAAACTTTGAAGTTGTTGAGTAAGTGTGAGAGTTTATTTAGAATAATGCTTACAATAATATCTAGGTAGGATTGGGTTATTAGATCTCTTGAGCACTATTTATTTTTATGGCTTGTAATTTGGATTTGTTGTGGAATATATAACTTTTTTTATTATCAATCTATGGATGACTATGTCTGTTTCTCCAAATTCCGTTTTGATATCAGAAACTGTATGGGCTTGACTCCCTCCAGAGAGAGTCCATGAAGATGGGAAAAATAAGGGGTTCTTCTTTTTTTCTATATAGAGAAGTTAGAGAAGTTAGTGTGTGAGAGTGTTTTCTATGTCTGTTTCTCCAAATTCCGTTTTGATATCAGAAACTGTATGGGCTTGACTCCCTCCAGAGAGAGTCCATGAAGATGGGAAAAATAAGGGGTTCTTCTTTTTTTCTATATAGAGAAGTTAGAGAAGTTAGTGTGTGAGAGTGTTTTCTTTCCGACTATCGATGTTGTAAATTTGATACTACTTTTTTTTTTTTTTATATTTGTCTCGTTGTCCATGATCAAAATGAACAGTAGAGTGTAGGAGACGAGGCCACTTTTAAAATCAATCGTGGAAATTCTGTGATCAACCTGAGTTTCTATGAGAAATACAACACAGACGGGAAATATTTTGTGTCCATTGTGAAGTGAAATGGGAATTGGAATCTGAGCCTCATGTCGCCATTTTATAGCACTGGAATGAGCCATATCATCCCTTTAGCCAACTCTTTCAAGCATCTCTGAATGGATCACGATGGAGTTAGTGTAACCATCATCATAAATCCATCGGTCCTTGTTTTACTTTTCCGGCGGTGCCGTGGAAACAGGCAGTAAAAGGAATTTGATCCAACACTCAATCATTACGTTTGTTCGCCACAAATTATGCATCATCAACACATGCTACTGTTGTCGGATATCATGAAGCCATCATCCCTTCTAAAATATGTTCTGTTGACCCTTATCTGAAAGGTTCGGATTCTCAGGGTCGTGTATTTTTTGTTCCTCGCAATACATTGTAGCGTAGAGAATTTATGAGAGTTGTAGGGGATATTTGAAGGGTATTGATAAAAGAAAGCAAGCGGATTTGTTGGGAGGTCAACAGTGAGCAGGCCAATTCAAAGGTATTTTCATCAACATCTTCTGAAGGCCATTAAGAAAGTGTCTTCCCTCAGCTATTTTTCAACTTCATTTAGATGTACTATATACATTCGATAAGGCGGTAGACGACAAAGCCGATAGGTTGGTTAGTTTCGTTGTTATGGGCTTTAGCTTTTTAGGAACTTCATTTGTTGAACCATTGCATAAGGTTGATGGTGGTTGCCTCGTCCCATCATGAGGCCACTGTCTTGATTGAAAGCATTAATTTGTGAAAAATTACTTGATCGTGCTGTTAGAGTAGACACGGAATTGTTACCATTCGACAGAACACCTCATCATTGATTATGCATACAAAAATATGACGTCGAAAACGATACATCCGCACCAACTGGGTTATATGCACACAATGATTTTTCAATTCCTTCTTACTGAAGGCGTAGAGGATAATACAGAGGTGCATTTGGTGGGATGCATGGCAGAGCCAACCATACTTTCAATTATCTATAATATTCTAATAGTTCCAGTTGTGGAAAAGATGTGAAAACTTTTATTTCTTCTCCACTCATGAACTCGGGGATCTGACATATCACATGGAAGTGTCAAGCCTATACATTGCTTGTTTGGATAACTGGTTAAAGTGGATTTCCCTTCCCTTTTGAAGAAGGCAGCCCATTGTTTCTATATTTACAAATGACATCAAATAGTTTGATGGTTATTGGTTTTGTTTTTCCTATTTTAAGTAAAAAAGTGTAGAACTCATGGATGAACAAAGGAATCTTTGGTGTGGAGAGAACAGGTTAATTTAATTGTGTAAGTCTATTATATGTTGATGAGTCTTGTTGTGCTTTGGGCCTCAACAACATCAATTACAGGTTATGTTATGAGATCCTTGTATGTAGAAAGGCTATGTTATGAGATAATTGATTGTTGAATATGGCTAGTAATCATAAAAATCACCTATACAACTATCAAAAGTGTAGTTCGTTTATTTTTGATAGATGGTAGTTTGTCCATAGGGTGGTCCAATATCGAGATTTTCTTTCGGCAAATCAAGAAGTGACAATTATACAAATTTCATCAAAAATGGTCAAAAGCGGTTATATCTTAAATCAGCTGGATGGGGAGCTCGAAGATTGTGGTGGTGAAAAGAGAATTGTCCAAAAGACTTAAAAGTTGGGATAAGTGTCGAGGAACACCAGCCAAATAAATGCTACTATATGTAGGTAGGATTAGGATGTTGGTAGTTGCAGTTTTGTTGAGATATTTTCTCAACAATATTCTCCTTGTTTGGAATATGTTGGATCTCGTTATCACTATTTACGTGGTTTATAATTTTTATTTGGTGTGGAATAAATGAATTGTATTTGAGCAATCTATACACTATTTCTTCTCATCCAAATTAATTTTAGTTTAAATCATACTCAACGCAAAAACGATCTCCTCAACTCAAGATCGTTGATTGTAATCAGTGAAAATTATTGTTCAAACTAGATCATTCAATGAATAATGTAAAAAACAAACCAAACCTACTCCCTATGATATCATCATATGGTTCATGCCTCAACATCTGATGAGCCTCATCATTGGGTAACTATATGGACCTTAATACACCTCCAAGCATATTAAAATCACCTCTTCTCATAATTCCTTACATTTTTTAATTATATTTTTCTTAATGAGATGAGTAAAAGTAAGATGTACGTCTAGTGGTCTAATGTGCATTGATTGCAGGTTTTTGAGACCAAATCATGGCAATTTTGGCTAATTAGGGCAAAAACTCAAATGAAACAAGGAGGAGATATTATAGGAGATAGATCTTCCTTATTAACTCTTCTCTCATTCAAATATTCCTCAATCAAATCACATTAGCTCGGAGTTGCAAGAAACTGAGTCATGGAGATCATGGGCAACTGAGCCAGTGATAGTTAAGAGCCTGTTCATCTTGAGTTTGGGAGCCAAGATGGAACTTGTTGTACACTTTAGTTGTATAAATAAGGAGTCCTAGAGCCCCATTAGGATTCAGATTTTTTATGTAAGAGCACTAAGCATTTTTTATTTCAAGCTTTGTGGTAGAACATTGTTATGTAATTTTTCTGATATGATAATGAAAATGAGCATTTCCTTGATCCAACACTTAGTTGAACCAAAGGGTTGAAGCTCTTGGGTTAGGTCACAACCCTAGCAGCAAAGGCTCCTCTTCTTGTATTTGTATATTTATGTTATTTCATAAATTAAGTGTTGAATTGATTTTAGAATTGTTTCATTGCAAGTAGTGGTAAATTTGATTAGTTTGCATCCATTTGTACATAGCTTCAGTAGTAGTTTAGTGAGGTAAAGGAACACCAAAAAGACTTAGCAGCTGGATTTGCAGTCACTCCTCCCTTTAGGGACCATGGTTTGAGGAAAAACTTCTATTCAGCCCCAAAAAGATAGAATTACGATTTCTTATGGAATTTATGGTTTTCTATTACTTAGGCCAGCATGTTTTTAGTTTTGAAAGATAGGTTTCAATTGTCATTTAATATATCTTCAGCTTTGTATTGGATCTCATTGTGTTTCAAAATATTTTTCAAGTATTTAAATGCATGAACTAGACAACTAAATAATGAAATTATGTTTCCTTAAGTTGATAGGAAATCTTCCTTGTTTGATATGGTTCATGGATAAATGCCAGTAATGTATGTATTGCAGGAGTTTCAATAGTGTAGGAAGATCTCATGCCGGCAGCCCCAACCCAATCTCATCCATCCATGATCACCAAAATCCACCAAGTCCCTCAACCAATTCATCGTTCCATAAGAAAAACTTCCAAGGATTTTTGAGAAAATACAACCATCTCAGAAACTTTGTTTTGAGCTCTGAAGATGTCCTAACCACTGCCTTTCACTATTTCTTCCATCATTCACCTTCCCTAAACCCTATACCACCTTCCAAATCATTCTTATTTCTCTCGACTAGATCCTGTAGGAATAAAGTGGATCCTATAGGAGCATTAGGACATCCTGTAGGAAGCATTAGGGCATCCTATAGGATGACCTGTAGTGGCCTGTTTTGAGGACAATTTAAGGAAAAAGCATTGAGGAAGATAGGAGAAGACCCCTACTTGTCTCCCAAAGCATTTGATCTTCCATCGCCATCTCTAGCCCACCTGCAACATCACCAAGAATATTTAGCATTCACATTTTCACAAAAAATGACGAAAAGGAAAAAAGAGTTATTGTTTTCATTCAGATGCACAACAATAGAATTTTTTGTTAATTCAAACTGTATGCCTAGGATAGTTAGGATTACGCACATGTTAGCTGAGAATTCTTCTACATCAAGATCTCTCTTAAAAATTAGTTAGATGAGTGGTATGTTTAAAGTATTGATTTCAGTATTTCTTTATTGCAGTAGACAATATTTCATTTCCCCCAATTAGATCAAAACTTCTCTTCTTTCATTAGTAATCAAACTTCTTCTGAATCAATAGAAGGCTAGTTTGAGAAACCATAGTGGTCTATTCCCAACTCAGTAGTGACAAAGAGTGGACCCATCACATCTACTTGTGTATACAACACTGTCACCTCCAAGTCTGTATAAACCTCAGGTTGATAAAGTAAAGTTGGTAGCCCCAAGAGTTTAAGCATTCTTGCTGCAATACAGGTGCTCATCACTTTTTGGAACCGTTGTCAGGGAGGTGTCTGAGTAAGATGTGATTTATTCTTTCTTTCTTCCATTTCTTATCTCTTTCATTCTGCTATTAGCTTCATTTCTGCAAGAGTACTTGTAAGTTGGTTTGGTTTCTTTTCCATTTTGCAAGTGTGAATTCATTCAGCAGTTAGTATCCATTTAGTTTGTTATTTCAATTCTGCAATTAGTCTCAGAGCTAGAGAAAACACAAAACAAAACAAAAAACACTTCTTTCGTGCCTCCTACGAATAGGGATAACTTAGGAAAATTTCTGCCAAATACCCCCACCACTTCAAATGACCAACCTTCTCTATTCCTCAGTGGTTGTGAATTGGAAGACCCCTTAGGAAAATAATCATAGATTTTTGAAGAGCCTACTGGGGGAGAAGAAGAAGGAGAACCCATTCCAACTGACCTAATGGCTGAAAATAGGAATGGTAGAGGAGATAGAGAAACAATTGAAGGTGCTTTTCCCATCATAGAAACCAATGGGGATGCCAAGATGAGAAACATAAGCCCCTCTGCTCCCCCTCAATTCCATGGCCTGACCTCAGAAGATCCAAATACATTCTTGTTTGAGTTCGTTGTCATATGCAAAACTTATGATTACACCACTGATGATCAGAAGTTGAAATTATTCCCATCCACTCTCAAGGATGCAACTTTGCGCTAGTTCATGTGTTTACCTGGGGATAGCATCACAACATGGGCTCAGATAGAGCAAGCCTTCAACAATAAGTATTGGGACTACTATAGGTCCAAAGACACTAAAGAGGAAATTCTTAGAATGACATTGGGGGATGATGAATCCTTGGAAGATTATGGGGAAAGATTCCAGCTTAGCTACAAAAGGGCTAGGTGCACACTTGACCCTAAGTCACTAAAGCTAGTCCTGCTGAGAGGGGCAAGGGAAAATATTTTGGATACCCTAAACCTGCTAGCAGATGAGGACATCTACCAGCTACCCTTTGAAGATATCAAGACCGTCTTTAAGAATCATTCTAGGGAAGCTAGGAAAAAGGGTAGGGGTACTCAACCAATGGCCAACTCATCCTCTTCCAACACATCCATAAAAGGTGAAATTGGAAATACACTGGAAGACTTCAAGAGTGAAATGTTTCAAACCGTCGCCCTACCGATGGACACTATGCACATCAAGATAAAGCAGGAGGAATCAGAGAGAGAATTAGCCATCTTATTCCCTAGATGCAGAAGTAGACATCCTGGGAATGAATGTTCATTAAAACTTATAAAAATCTTCTCAGTTTGTGAAAAACTCCACATACAAGTGCCCTTCTTTACCTAGACTAAAAGTTGCATATCAGGGAACTGAAGGGGTGACTGAACAGCTCTATTACATAAATCAAAGAATACCTCATGGGCCTCAATCATACTAGCAGGGAATACAAGGTTCATCCTGTGCATATTACAACCCTAAAAAAAAGACATCCATTCCCTCCTGAGGGCCCCCTACTCATCCCTCCTGGTATACACCTTCTCCTTGGTATTTTTCACCTCAGTACCATTCCCAGACGACCAACCAATCATTTTAGCCATATACGCGTCCACAACCTTAGTGGAATGCACCACCCGAGTGATGGAGGTCCCATACAACAATGCTCCAACTTTATTGCCTTCAACTCCTACTCAAGCAAAACTTTTACACCCTACTCTAGCTAAACAATCTCAGATGCCTACCCAGCCAAATATGAATCTGAATAGAAAACATGTACAACAAGTATATAGTGGAGAGACATCCTACCCTGCTTATGATGTGGAAATTCAAGAAATCAACCTAAGGTCTAGGAGAGTGCCTTGGGACAACCAACCTCCATCTCCACCTAGGGAGAGTTAGGAGGAAATAGAGGAAAGTGTGCCTAGCATGAATCCACTACCCTTTCCTGAAATATTAACTCATCCATACCAACCTACCCTAGAAGAGAATGAAATTCTAGGTGAATTGAAAAATCTGTGTCAAAATTCCACTTCTACAAGCTATTAAGGATGTACCATTTTACAACAAACTGATTAACAAGAATTGTTTCAATCATCCAAGGAGGCAAAAAAGAGACACCCCTACCATTAACGCCATTGGACATTTTTCTGACTTAATTCTAAGCACATAATTTCCTCAAAGTATTTAAACCTTGGAAACCCTATAGTGGATGTGCACACTAATGGCACCATTGTCCCACACACCTTGATTGATCTTGGGGTTGCCATTAATGTGATCACTAAGGATACCATGCTCAGCTTAAATCTCCAGTGTTAATTAAGAAAGACCACAACAGTCTTGTAGCTCGCAGGTCATTCCACAGTAACCCCTTACAAGATTGTTGAGGATGTGATGGTATCCACTGACTCCTGGGAGTACCCTGCAGACTTCCTAGTTCTCCAGCCTCAAGCCAAGCTTAATGGTTATCCTCTCATACTTGGGAGTCCTTGGTTAGCCATTTTTGATGCCTACATCAACTGAAGGGATAGAAATATGACTATCAAAATTGGGCATATGTCCAAGCAGTTGGTCTTGTACCTTCCTCCTCAATCATATTTGGAACATGGTTTACCTTTATGGCCAGAAGATGAGGAAGAAGATGAAGTCTACTCAACCCAAATGTATACCATAGAAGCTTCCATGTGAGGAGAATAACCAGATGAAGATGATTTGATTGAACACATACTCCACAATCCAACTCCCATCACCTCGTCCTTAGAGGAAGTATTAAAGGAAACCAAGAGAAACGATCCGATTGATATATGCTTAGTTGATCCAAACCCTACTCGTGTAAAGACAATAGAATTCAGCTCTAAAGGAACTTTGAAAATAAAGCTCTGTCTTTTTGTACACCAAGAAGAAGAGTTGTGCAACATTTTAAGGGAACATCTGGATGCCTTCACTTGGAGTTACAAAGAAATGAAGGGAGTGCACCCCTTGGTGTGTACTCACCACATTTATATCAAAGAAGGTTGTAAACCAATCTGACAACCTCGAAGGAGAATGAATCTAGCTCTCAAGGATATAGTCAAAGAAGAACTACAAAATATGCTCGATGCAGGATTCATTTACCCTATCCCGGATAGTGAGTGGGTTTATCCTTTGGTGTTGGTTCCAAAGAAAAATGGGATGTGGAGGATTTGTTTCGATTATAGAGAGTTAAATAAAGCAAAAAATAAGGACCATTTCCCTCAACTTTTCATTGATGAAGTGTTAGATGGCCTGGCAGGGAAAAAGCTTTTCACTTTCTTAGATGGGTTCAGCAGGTACAATCAAATCAAAATTAGCCCATATGACCAGGATAAAACCACCTTCCCCTCTCCTTGGGGTACTTTCGCTTATAGGGTCCTTCCTTTTGGCCTATGCAATGCCCCTGCCACTTTCGAGAGGTCATGCCTAATTATCTTTGCCAAGCTAGTCCATGATGCAATGAAAATTTATATGGATGATTTTACACCCTATGGGTGTGATTTCCAGGAGGCTCTCTCAAACCTGGGTAAGGTGCTGAAAAAATGCATTGAAATGAAATTCTCCCTTAGGCCCTAAAAAATGTGAGTTCTTAGTGACTGTAGGGACTATTCTAGGTCATTCTATCTCTGAGAAAGGACTACAAGTGGGCCCAAAAAGGATAGTCATCATCCAAAGGGTCCCACCTCCTCAAAAATAAAGGGATGTAAAAGTTTTCTAGGCTTAGCTTGATACTATAGGAGATTTATAAAATACTTCAACAAGTTAGCTTCTCCTTTATTTGGGTTATTGGCCAAAGACGCCGAATTTTTATTGTCAGAAAGCTGTCAAGAGGCCTTCGACACTCTAAAGGATAAGCTAAATACTGCAACTATTCTCCTAGGCCCAAATTGGACTCTTCCTTTCCACATAAATTCTGATGCCTCTCACAAATCCACAGGAGCAGCTCTAGGCCAGATATATGAAAAGCTATCTTATGTCATTTACTTCATCAATAAGAATCTGCCAAAAGCCGAACTAAACTACACAGTGACTAAGAAAGAGCTCTTGGTTGTTGTGCATTCATTCAACAAATTTAGGCATTACATTACCAGTTACCAAAAATTTGTACATACTGACCATGCTGCAATTAAGTAGTTGATGAACAAACCTGATGTAAATGCTTGGATTATTAGATGGTTACTTTTATTGGAATAATTTGATTAAACTATTATTGACAACCCTAGCAAGGAGAATGTTGTCGCAGATTTTTATCCATATTTAATTTACCTGAAGGGGAGGAAGGAATGGTTGATGATAAGTTATTGGACGAACACTTATTCGCCATTTTAGTTCTCTCACCATGGTTTGCTAACATATAAAATTACTTGGTGTATGCACAACTTCCACCAAATTTGTCCTCCATGGAAAAGAGCAAGATTGTGAGGAAGAGCACCCCATTCACTTGGATTGGGGGTAACCTCGTCAAACTAGGCGTGAATCAAATTCTGAGAAGATGTGCCAGATCGAAGGAAGTCTTTGAAATCCTTCTGACCTGTCATGATGGGCCTTGTGGAGGTCACTTTGCGGCCGAAAGGACAACATTCAAGGTGCTACAAGCTAGTTATTACTGACCCATCCTTCACGAGGATGTGAGGAGGTATACTAGTCAATGTGATTAGTGCCAAAGGATGCAGAATCCTAACCAAAAGGATAAAAAGCCTCTGCAAACGCAAGTGACTTTTGAACCATTTGACAAGTGGGGCATGGATTTCATTCGACCCATTGACCCTCCATCCAGGAAAAAGTAGTACATCATTGTGTGCACTGACTATTTAACCAAGTGGGCTGAAGCCAAGGCCATCAAAGAAATAACCGAAGAGAAATTTGTTGAGTTCTTAAGGGATAATGTATTTTATAATTCTGGCTACCTTAGAGAATTGGTGACTAATCAAGGCAGTCAATTTACCTCTCAAATGATTGAAAATTTGTTGAGCCAACACAAGATCAAGAATATAACATACACTCCTTACCACCCACAAGCTAATGGGCAAGTGGAGGTAACCAAAAGAGCACTGGAAGGCATTCTGACTAATGTGATTAGCAGCAATAGAAAGGATTAGGAAGATAGCTTGGTTGAGCCCACTTGGGCCTACAACACCACCTAGAAGACCACTGCAGGATTTATTCCTTATGAGATGGTCTATGGGAAGAAGGCCCTGCTATCCATTGAATTTGAATACAACACCTTAAGAATGGCAGTAAAACTGGCTCTAGATCTCACCAGGGTAGAACAAGAAAGATTGTTCCAGCTAAATGGGTTAGATAAATTTAGAGTGTGGGCCCTCTTGCACACAGAGGTGACTCAAGTTCAAAGGAACATTTCACATGACAAGAACATAAAGGACAAACAATTTCAAGAAGGTGATTGGGCTTTGTTGTATGATTCTAGATACAAGGATTTTAAAGGGAAATTAAGGACTAGATGGTTAGGGCCTTATGTCATAAGAGGATGTCATGATAATGGTTCAATATAGATAAGAACCATTGATGCATAGCCTATCCCTTTACTTGTCAATGAATATAGATTGAAGGTCTACAAGAAGCCCTTATCAAGGAAAGAATTCATCAATTGCATCAGCAAAATAGTGATGGTGGTGGAGCAATTCTCATATTCAACCCCATCAAGTCCCCGCCAAAAAAAACACTCAGGTGAAAACCTCCATGAGGAACCCGAGTCCCATTGTTGGGTTGAAAACCTCTTGAGGCGACCCAGTGGTGTGGAAAACAAAAGAAAAAATAAAAACATCTCTGGGTGAAATCCTCTTTTGAGGTGCCCAGGGCAAGCAGCTAGGATGAAAAGCTCTTGAAGGTAGACTAGCTGTTTTTAGAAAGAGAAAAAATATAAAAAAGAGAGAAAAGAAAAAGTTTGAAAATGTTGTTTGCAAGTTGTTGGGTGTGGTTTTTTACCTATTATATGCACATTCTATCTCCAGTTTTGACCCTTTTTTCCTCCTAGCCTATGACTTTACATGAGTAATTTCCTTGTTTTCTCACCTTTATAACCTATTCTATTGTCATGTTACTTTGCTATATTTTACTGAATAATACAATGCTTTATTCCTTTTTGTGGCTAACTAGGAGAGTATTGAAAAAGTATTTTGGGAGGCTCTTCTTATTTTCAGGTGATGGCTCACGAGAACAAAGCTATGAAGTAGACATGTTGATTCAAATTGGATCCATAAAACACTGTCAAAGAACCATGATTGTATCAGGTCGGGACAAATCTCTAAAGAATTCCAAAACAGTGATCAAAAATACCCTGAACCAGTGGCAATGGCAGCCAGCATGGAACGACGAGGACCTCGGTTAAAGCGCGCTGACCGAGGCCCATGGAGATTGTGCAGGAGGTCGAATTAGCCCTTGGGAACCCCAGATCAGGAAAATAAGGAGGTTTTTGATGCGCGATTAACACTACAGGAGGCCGAATTAGCCCCTGGGAGCCCCATATCGAGAAAATAAGGAGGTTTTTCATGCGTGATTAGCACTGGGCAAACAGGGCCAAAATGGGGAAAGCCCGAGCACACGGACACATGGCGAACCGGAGAATCGCAAGTGGAAAAGGAAAAAAGCGCTAAACGTGGAAAGGCGGGACCCGCACTCTGGAAACCAGCAGTATTGATCAGGGCACCGTCAAATGGTAAGTAGCTTGGATGGAAGCAGAGCGATCCCATTCAACGACCGACGCGTGGCAAGTGGAGGTGAGAAAAAACTGCTGTTGATCGCGTGTTATTGGTTGAGGAAGTCAACCATGTGGGACATGCATATAACGTTGGATCTGGGGGACCTAGATCAGATGGCTAAGATCGCGCCTGATGGAGGAAGCAGAATGGACAAAGGAACACGCCGCGTTTTATAAGGATTTGGAATCTTTTTTACCACCACGGTGGAGGAAGACTTCTTCCACGACGTAACTGAAGAAGTGAACCAATGAAGCAGGCTAGCGTCGTTTAGAGGAGGACATGTGGCCACTCCCTGAGCGTTCATGATGACGCCAAATAGGGAACTCGAAGCGCAGCTGCAGAAGGTGAATCGATAGTGGTGGAGGAACCAAATAGGCATGAGTTCGAATGGCTTAAAATCCATGAACAGCAAAGGAAATACACAATTTTAGTTTTTGGAGGTAGTCATAGTGAACCCCGAGAGGAGGAATAAACACTAAGAGATAGAAACCAAAGAAGAAGGCAATAAAGAAAAATCAGAAAGAGACAGAGGGTCGAGCTGACCACCGGTAGCATCGAGTACCTGAGAGCTTGAGAAATTCAAGCCATCCCATAGAGGAATCTATCCAGACTGAGCACCACATTTGGCTCTTTCCACTGTAGACCCGAAGGTCACAACGCTGGTAGGAAGAAGAAGAGTCTGTGTATTCCAGTGGCTTGGGGAATCCAAGAACCACCCTGCCAAGCAAACCCACTTCAGGAGAACTCACATTGAGTCCCTGCATTGTAATTCTCTTCTTAAAGAGACAATAAAACAAGGCCGCCACTAAAAGTTGGACCATAGATGTAGCCCTGGAGAATAGGGTGAACTCCTTACTAAAATTCTTGTGTCTTTGTGTTTGCTTACTATATTTCTCTGATGTCTTTCCATTTAAATGTCTGTGTGTTGGCAATCTGATCGATCTGTTGCTTAAATAACACAGAACACACACCAACACATGATTATGTAATACCTTTGTTTAATAAATCGTCAATTGATGTCACTTATAGGGTGATTATCAGATCAAGTGGTATCAGAGCTTTAGGCTGTAAGTTTAGACAAGCTTGTGGTGGTTTAGCTGTGAATGCTCACTAGATCAAAACTTAAATTAGGAGAAGGAGAGTTGGTGGAAACGAATCCTGAAATTGGGAGAGTCTATTCTCGGAAGACAATGTCAGAGGAAGGTTCTACGAGGCCAGACCATCAATTCATACAGAGTTTCCTAGCTATAAAGTCTATGGTAGAAGAAATTCATAGTGACTTTAGAAAGCACAAGGATTAAGATTCATTAGGTTCTAAACAAGATAAAGGAGAAGATGAGTCTCATTCCCATGACCACTCAAAAGGAAAGGGGAAAGAGGAAATCTTTCTCACACCTCCTAATAGCCCTGTGCATAATAAGAAAGCATCTCTGATTAAACTAGATTATAAATTTGATTTCCATATATATGATGGAGAATTAAATGCTGAAAAGTTGGACAATTGGATTAGACAAACTGATGTGTATTGCAGGGTACAGAACATAGACTCAGATAAGAGTAAGGTTCAGCTAGCAAGCCTATGCCTAGGAGGAACTGCCTTGGTTTGGTGGGAAGGCAAAACCCAAGATGATATGAAAAGACATGGTAAGACCATCTGTGTCTGGATTGAATTTGTTGCTGCAATCAAAAAGCAGTTCTATCCATTGGCCTACATGCAACAAGCCATGATGAGTTGGCAAACTCTTCGGCAGATGAAAGGGAAAATTGTGCAAGGGTATAGTCAAGAGTTCAAAAAGAGAGCATTTATTTTGGGTATCTCATTAGACTCACCAAAGACTCTTTTGAAGTACATTGGTGGTCTACACAGCTACATGAGGCATACCATCCTCATGTTTAATACCACTACTATAGATGAGGTATCTGTACAAGCTACTCATCTAGACGCTATAGGAAAGAATGGAAATCCAGAAGTTGGGAGAGCATACAAACCCACTTTAAGCAAGAGTAAGGAGAAAAGAAAGTAGAAGTGGAAATCAAGGAAGGCTAATACTACACAGAAAGGAAAATCTTCATGCACTCATTGTAAAAAGGAGGGGCATGATGATGAGCACTGTTGGATTTTGCATCCAGAGCTGAGACCTAATAAGTTCGAGGGCAAGAAGAAGAAGACTGCTGCAGCTATTCAGAAATATTTGGGGTCAGACTCGGGAGATGAAACAATCATTGCAGCCACAAGTATAAAAGGTAAGAATTCTGAAGCATCTACTAGTAATTCTGCTCAATCTGTTATTGATGAAGAACATGAGAGAAAAAGACATGAGCTTTTCCATATTCGAGTTATTTCCAAAAATCAAAAGATTGATACTTTTTTTGATAGTGGCTCACAAGTAAATCTAATTTTTGAAGCAATTGTAAAGAAATTGGGATTAGAAACTACACCTCATAAGAAACCATACCCATTAGAATGGTTGAATAATAAAGCACAACTACAACTGACTAGACAGTGCAAACTCAAGTTTTCTTTTAGGTCAGCATTTGTAGATGAGGTTGAGTTAGGTATAATTCCTTTGGATATATGTGGAATTGTTTTAGGAAGCCCTTACTTGTATGATAGAAAGGCTATTTTCTATAGAGCTGAGAAAAAGTATCTACTTGTTAAAGATGGAATCGAATACTTTGTAAGAGCTCATAAGCTCAAGAATAATTATACTCTCATAAACTCAGGACAGATGAAAAGAATGATAAATTCATACAAACAGTTCTTACTGATGGTTGTAAAGGAAAAGAAACCTGATAAAACCAATGTATTTGAAGGTTGTAATGCTGATCAACAAGCTGATATAGAAAAGATTGTTTCAGAGTATGATGTCTTATTTCAAGAACCTAAAGGTCTACCACCCAAAATGGAATAGTACATGATATTATTTTGCAGCAAGATGTTCCATTGCCTAACATTGGGATGTACAGGTTCTCTGCTTTAGAGAATGTTGAAATCAAGAAGCAGGTGCAAGAGTTGCTCAAGAAAGGGTTCATTGGGCCTAGCACATCACCATGTGGGTCGCCAATGGTTTTGGTGAGAGAGAAAGATGGCTCATGGAGAATGTGCATTGACTACCGAGCACTGAATAAGATAACAATCAAAAATAGTTATCCCCTTTCTCGCATATATGATCTTTTACATCAATTAAAGGAAGTTGTTTATTTCACCAAGCTAGATTTGCACAATGGATACCATCAGGTTAGAGTTGTAGAGAAAGATGCATGGAAGATTTCTTTCAAAACAAAGCAGGGAATGTATGAATGGCTGGTTATGCCTTTTGGCTTAACTAATGCTCTTGCTACTTTCATGAGATTAATGAATGATGTACGCAGACCTTTTCTTGATGATTTTGTTATTGTGTATCTAGATGACATTTTGATTTTTAGTAAAACATGGGAGGAACATTTAAAGCATGTTAAGCAGGCATTAGATGTTTTGGAAAGAGAAAAACTTTATGTTAAACTCTCAAAATGTGAATTTGGAAAAACATCTCTAAACTACTTGGGTCATATAGTAGGGGGAGGTGAATTGAAAATAGATCCATCTAAAGTGGGAGTCATTATGCACTGGCCTAAACCCAGGTCTACTACAGAAGTGAGAAGCTTCTTAGGAGCAGCAAAATATTGGAGGAAGTTCATTTCTAATTTTTTCTCAATTGCAGCTCCCTTACATGCTTTAACAGGAATGAACAAGGCATTTCAGTGGGGAGGCAAACATCAGAAAGCCTTCGACACCTTGAAAGAAAAGATTAGTACAACACCTATATTAGCACTGCTAGATCTACAAAGACCATTTGAGATCCAAACTGATGCCAGTGACTATGCCATGGGAGCAGTGTTGACATAGCACGGTAAACCCATATGTTATAATTCTGAGACTTTTAATCCTGCAGTAGTTAACTATCCTACATATGATAAAGAATTGTATGCATTAGTTCGGAGTGTGAAAAAGTGAACATTACTTAATGGGCAAAGAGACAATAATACATACTAATCATCAACCACTTCAATACCTACACTCCCAGACTAAGTTGTAGCAATCAAGACATTACAAACGGATGAGTTTTCTACAACAGTTTCATTTAGTCATCAAATATAAAAAGGGCATACATAACAAGGTTGCAGACATGTTATCTAGACCCATTATAAATGCATCTACCATACTTAAGCATAATTTTGTGCTACATGAGAGCTACATAGAACAATATGCTCAAGATATGGACTTTAAATATGTATATGAAACTTTGAGTCAAGGCAAAAGAGTAGAAGAATTGGACTATCATGTGAAGGACCGACTCTTATGCCATTGTGGGAAACTCTGCATTCTACAAACTAAGAGGGTAAAGATAATTAGGGAAGCACACACTTCTCTGATATCAGGTCACTTTGGGGTAAGTAAAATAGTTGCACAACTGCAAAATTTTTTCTATTGCCCGAAAATGAATGAGACAACTTCTAGATATGTAAGAGGGTGTGCCATGTGTGCCAAAAGCAAGCCCAGCGATAGAAAACCAAGCTTGTACACTCCATTTCCAGTTCCTTCTTACCCTTGGGAAAGTGTTTCCATGGATTTTGTTGGAGGACTGCCCAAATCTAGGAAATGTCATGATTATCTATATGTTATTGTGGATAGGTTCAACAAAATGTGTATTTTGATACCTTGTAGTAAACATATTACAGCTGAACAAACTACAAAATTGTTCTTTGAACATGTATGGTTTAATTTTGGATTGCCCACTTCCATTATATCTGATTGAGACACCCAATTTGTGGGGAAGTTTTGGTCGAGTCTATGGGAACTGATGGACACCAAATTAAAGAAAAGCACAACTTTTCATCCACAAACAGATGGCTAGACAGAAGTAGTTAACATGACAGTGATCCAGATACTGAGAGGATATTGTAGAAAACATCCTAAGCTTTGGGATGAACACTTGTGTTATGTGTAGAATGCTTACAATAGAGCCAAACACTATTCTACACAATGATCTCCTTTTGAGACCTGTTTCAGTTTCACAGCAAGGTCTCCTTTCGATTTTGTCTTTGGTAAAGATACCATGGTTGATAGACACAGTGATGTGGACAAGGCAACTAGGTTCATTGAATAGATCCAGGAGATCCACCAGGCAGTACAGGAATAGCTGGAAAAGAGCCAGGCCAAGTACAAGGCTAGGCATGATAAGCATCGGATGGAGCATAGTTTTCAAGTTGGAGACCAAGTCTGGCTGTATATCAGCAAGGACAGGATGCAAGGTGAAGGTAAAAAGCTAAAACCTATCATGTATGGACCCTTCAGGATACTTGAGAAGATTGGTTAAAATGCTTTTCGCCTTGATTTACCAGCTTACATGCACATCTGCTCAGTTATAAATGCAGATTGCTTGACATTGTTTGAACCTTCAATGGTTAAGGACCCTGAAGAGGAGAGTCAATTGCCTTCTGTTGATGACCTGCTACCTGAATATCTTAATTAATTGCAAGAAGACACAGTGTTGGACAGGAGGGTAAGGACGACGTGAAAGGGAGATGTAGAATACCTTAGGATTGGGCTCAGAGGTTCAAAGTTGAGCAGTGTGAAGTGGATTGAGATTGGACAGGTGAGAAAGCAATACCCTCACTTAGTCGATGCTTGAAAATAAACTTTTGGTGGTCCAAAAGCTTTTTTCAGTGGGAAGGCTATGATCCGAATTGGAAGCATAAAATACTGTCAAAGAACCATGACTATATTAGGTCGGGACAAATCTCTAAAGAATTCCAACACAATGATAAAAAACACCCTGAACCAGTGGCAATGGAAACAAGCATGGAACGACGAGGACCTCGGTCAAAGCGCGCTGACCAAGGCCCATGGAGACTATGTAGGAGGCCGAATTAGCCCCTTGGAGCCCCGGATCGGGAAAATAAGGAGGTTTTTGATGTGCAATTAGGGCAAACAGGGCCAAAATGGGGGAAGCCCGAGCACACGGATGCATGGAAAATCGGAGAACCACGGGCAAAAAAGGAAAAAAGAGCTAAACATGCAAAGGCGGGATCCGGACTTTGGAAACCAATGGTATTGATTGGGGTAGCCTCAAACGGTAAGCGGTTTTGGATGGAAGCGAAGAGATCCCACTCAACGATCGATGTGTGGCAAGCGGAGGTGAGAGAAAACTGTCATTGATCGCACGTTATTAGTCAAGCAAGTCAACTGTGCGGGACGTGCATATGATGTTGGATCTGGGGGACCTAGATCGGATGACTAAGATCATGCCAGATGGAGGAAGTGGAATGGATGAAGGAACACGCCGTGTTTTAGAAGGATTTGGAATCTATTTGACTAACACAGTGGAGGAAGACTTCGTCCACAATGTAACTGAAGAAACAAACCGACAAGGTAGGCTGGTGCCATTTAGAGAAGGACATGTCGCCACTCCCTCAGCGTTCATGATGACGCCGAACAGGGAACTCCAAGTGTAGCTGCAGAAGGTGAATCCACAGTGGCAGAGGAGGAACCGAATAGGCATGAGTTCGAATGGCTTCAAAGCCATGAACAACGAAGGAAATACATAATTTTAGTTTTTGGAGTCCGCCAGAGTGAACCGCGAGAGGAGTACTGAACACTGAGAGACAGAAACCAGAGAACAAGGCAATAAAGGAAAAGCAGAAAGAGACAGAGGGTCAAGCTGACCAGCGGAAGCGTCGAGCACCCGAGAGCTTGAGAGATTCAATCCATCCCATAGAGGAATCTATCTAGACTGAGCACCACATTTGGCTCTTTCCACTATAGACTCGAAGGTCACAGAGGTGGTAGGAAGAATAAGAGCCTGTGTACTCTAGTGGCTTGGGGAATCCAAGAACCACCCTGCCAAGTAGACCTGCTTTAGGAGAACTCACATTGAGTCCCTGCATTGTAATTCTCTGCTTAAAGACACAATAAAACAAGGCCACCATTGAAAGCTGGACCAGAGATGTAGCCCTGGAGAATAGGGTGAACTCCTTATTAAAATTATTGTGTCTTTGTGTTTGCTTACTTTATTTCTCTATTGTCTTTCCATTTAAATGTCTGTGTGTTGGAAATTTGATCGATTTGCTACTTAAATAACACATAAGACACACCAACACATGAGTTTGTAATAAATTTGTTTAATAAATCATCAACTAATGTCACTTATAGGGTGATTATCAAATCACAGGTAGTGCGTATTAACTACATAGAAGGGTAGAATAGTTCGTTGTTACACACTGGATGCTATCAAATGTTGTTGTTACACATTAGATGTTGTTATAGTCTATTGTTACACATTAGATGTTGTTACACTACGCGCTAATGCAAGAGTTCGTTGTTACACCAAATGTGTTGTCGTCTGTGATGCCCTGACATTTAGAACCATTATTCACTCAATGTTGTTGCACCGAAGATGGAAAATGTGGGTACTATTCCACATAACAGATGTCAACAATAGGGATTGTTTATTTTGGAAGAAAAAATACCCAAGCAGTTGTAATCCTAACTATTGTATAATTTTATTTAGAAATAGGTTGTAACTATTATTTTTTATCAGCATGAGAATCGTGATATTCTCATGACTGATCTATTTCTAATTTTGGGATGTAATAACTATAAAGGAAATTGATTTTTCATGTACAAGGAAAAGACATATAGAAAAGTATTTTTACTCTTCTTCTATAATTCTGAGTTTATTTTTAATATTAATCAACACGGTGATGTTATTACTGGTCTTCAGCTAATTCACTAATTACTTTTGTGTTACTCCTATGCCCTGCTAAGGAGGAAGGGTCTTCCACTTTGGCAAGGATTGTAGTGATAGAAGTAGTATAAATTCTATTGTAGCTAATTTATTTATGGTTTCTTGTCCTTGTTGTACAAATCGTGGATTACATTCATTGTTGTTTCAATTTATATTATGCTGTTACACTGAGTTAATCACCATAATGGTAGTAACCAGCTGGACTAAATCTTAGTTCCTATGTGGCACACCTTTACTTCGACAGTTGTGAAGTGTGATTAATTTTGTAGAGTGTTTTTAATGTTGACATGAATGGATTAATTCAATGATTTGGTTCAGTGAAATCTTTAACGTTTTTTTTGCATTTTCTTGTCCTTGGTTGTAGTATGTCGGCACGAAAAGTGTGAACTCCATTGAAATAGAAAGACCTACCCTAGGTTGACAATTAAATGTTGTTATCTCGGTCAATTAGGATTGATTAAAAGAACACTATATTTGGACATTGTTACCGGGGATAGCAGTTGACGATACAGTCAACCAAGTTGTTTGTTTGATGTAGAGTGTTCATAGTCCACAATTGTTGGTTGGTAAGATGAGAGGTAAGAACCTGTGCGTCACTCTAACATACCTAGGCAGGCTCACCATTATGATCACTGGGGAAATTAGGGAATTTTGGTGTTTTGTTTTAGCGTGATTTCATCTCTTCAGTTGGGTGGTAAGACGAGAGGTAAGAACTTGCACATTGCTCTAGTATACCTGGGTGGGCTCACCACTATCAAAGACTGAGGAACTGAGGGCATGAGTTAATACACATAGGGTCCATGTGTGCAACTGTAGGAGTTACAAAGATACTATAAATACCCCCACACTATTTATTCATAGGAAAAATGGGTCATAAAAAGGAAAGGAAGAGTGTAAGTTTGGGAAGGAAAACATTCATCCGGGAACTAATCTCTAAGGTAAAAAAAACAGCCTAGCTCTCAAAGGGATGCAAGGAAAATAGGGCTACAGAGAGATGTTACTCCCATAGAAAAATCAGAAACATCAGATTCATCTATCTCAGGACCATATCATTCTAAAGATAGCACCCATACCCACAAGACCAAGAATCCAATTCAAGGGCAGGAGGGGGAAACTAGTAGCTAGAATTTGAGGACTGAGGGGCAAGGGGAGACTGAGGTGAAACATAGAATACCTGAGATGGAAGAATGCATGTTGGTCTATCAATATCCATATACAGGTAGTGTGGTGAAACAACTAGCCCCAAAAAAATATGAGCCACTAATCACATCTACAATACCATCACAAGAATAGTGTGAAGAATGTCTACTACAACAAGGGTTAGAAGGATTAGTCATGGGGGTCAACAATGAAAAAAATGCTAAAACAAATGCTACTATCACCACCTTTGAGTTTCCAATCAGGGATATCAGAGGTGAAGCTCCTATGAAAAATATTCCTCTATCATCCTTACCATCCTTCCAAGGGATGACTGTGGAAGATCTAGGCACCTTTTTATTTGAGTTTGATGTCTTATGCAGAAGTTATGGTTATACCTCAAATGCAAAAAGATTAAAGTTATTTCCTTCTACTTTAAAAGGGGCATCCCTGAGATGGTTCATGGGATTGGGCTATGCTTCTATTCGAACATGGAATGACATGAAGGAGTTGTTCTTGTCAAAGTACTAAGAATATTGCAGAACCAGGGACTTAACGGAGGAGATCTTTAGAATGACACAGAAGAAGGATGAAATCCTAGAAGATTATGTGGAGAGATTCCACTATAATCTGTAGAGGTCTAAATATAGCGATCCAGACCAGGAGATCTTGAATACTATGTTGATCAGAGGAATGAGGGATGACTGCCTTGATACCCAGAACCTATTAGGGAAGGGGGATATATCGCAAGAACCATTCACTAAAATTGTAAAGCTTTGTCTAATATGCTCTAGAGGATCATCGAAGGGGAGGAGTGCAGTTCGAGATGCCTTTTCCTGGATACAAAAATCTATAGGACGAGGAGTAACCAAAGTAGAAATCGGGAATTTGTTTGAAAATTTCAAGACAGATATCCTTAGTACTCTCTCTGTCGAGATAATGACAACGTAGATCAAGAAGACACAAGCAAAATCTGAAACACCTCTAGTTGTGTTCTATTTGAATTATCGAAAGAAACATTCTCTGAGGGAATGTGAATTGAACAACATCAACGTGTGCAATATACGCGAGCTGGAACATTCGACAGGGCAATGTCTGGAGCTTCCTAGATTGAAGTCAGTCCTCAAAGAGTCAAGCGAGGAAGTGCAGTCCTCTTATTTCATTGCACCAAGGAGACTATGGAAACCACGACCTCCAGGTACATCTCAAGAATTTTACTCTTTCAATTCGTGGAACAATGCATATAATACTTAGCAATATCATGGCAATATCCTACTACTCGTTCAGCACAGTTTCCTTCACCCTAGAACCAGTGGTATCCATCTCCCACTGTCCAATATACCTAATCTCTACCATATCCCTGGAACTGAA
This sequence comes from Pinus tabuliformis, assembly GCA_031772625.1. NCBI lineage: Eukaryota > Viridiplantae > Streptophyta > Pinopsida > Pinales > Pinaceae > Pinus > Pinus tabuliformis. The sequence goes on along the minus strand of CM062820.1, from coordinate 1,506,266,039 downwards.
ATTGGAGAGGAAGTGCCTAGAATTTAGCTCTACCTAGATTACCCTTGCAACAACAGTCGCGCTTACCTCCTTTCCGAACTCCTGCTCCTCCACCACCTGTGCGAACCCAACTACATGTGAAACCTAACCCAAACCTGAACAATAAAGTAGCTCAGGGCATAGAGGCTCCGACAACCTTCCAAACCTACCTTATTATCCCTATGGGACTTAATGAAATACAATTGTGATTGAGTAAGGTAATTAAAACAAGTTACTCCCTATCATTATGGAGGAGGAATGTGAACCATTCGAATGAGGTGTTGGAGGTTCTAAGATGGCTACTGTGGCTACAACAAATGATATAGAGGAATTTGTTACATCTTTAACAACCAACCTGTGAAGGACTCTTACTACTGTAATAGCTAACTCGGGAAAGTCTGATACACCTGTAACAGCCGATTCAACTGTTGTAACTCAGGACCCTCCTTATCCTCGAAGATTGGCTAATCTTGGGATGACTTCACAACCTAAGTCTAATTTCCTTCGGGAGTTGCAAAAATTTGCATGTACAAATTCCTTTTCTACAATCCCTTAAGAAAGTACCTATTTATGCTAAAACAATGAGAGATTTGTGCATCAATAAACCTGGGAGGAAGCCTAAAGACCCTGCAACCATACATGTGATGGGGAAATTATCCGAATTAATTTTTTCTCAGCCTCTCCTAACTAGGTATAATGATCCAGGAAATCCTATGGTCACTCTCTACATTAACGATCAACCCATATCCAACACATTAATCGATATTAGGGTTGCCATTAATGTAATGACAAAGGACCTCTTCACCACTTTTGGGCTACCGGGACTTAAACATACTCCTACTGTACTTGAAGTGGTGGATAGGTTTCGTGTCAGACCTAAAGGGGTGTTGGAGGATATTGTGATTACAATATCTTCCTGGAGTTATCCGACTGAATTTATTATCTTGCAACCCAAATCCAATTTTGGGGGGATATCCTTTGATCGTTAAGAGACCTTGGCTAGCCACCGTGGATGCATTTATAGGCTACAGATCGAGATCTATGGTGATCTCAGATGGCTAGGCAATAAAGAACCTTAGAATTTACCCCCAAAACCAAATATGGTTGTATACAACCCTTTGTGGGACGAGATTGAGCATCAGTTGGATCTTTCCTTGCCACTCCTAACTGTTGGGAAAGCCTAGTATTTCAAGGATGAGACAGAAGATGATGTCGTCAATGGTTTTATTAGTAACTCACTTTTTGTAACTTCTATTTAGAATGTGAATGAGGAAAAAGAGGTGGAAGATATAGATTTTGAACACGTGAAAACCACTCTGAACATTGAGAGCAGTCTGATTAAGATAGAACCTGGAAAGTCTTTCAACATTAACCCCAACTTGATTGCTGAGCAAAACCAACTGTTGTTACAGATGTTACAGAAATAAAAAAGGAATTTGCATGGGACTATATGAATATGAAAGGGATCCACCCTAACCTATGCACTCATCGGATTTATTTGAAGGATGGCTGCAAACCAGTCAGACAACCACAACATTGCACAAACCCTTCACTAAAGGAGGTTGTAAAGGAAGAACTAAAAAACTCTTGAGTGATAATTTTATTTACCAAATATCTGACAGTCAGTGGGTGTCTCCACTTGTCATTGTTCCTAAAAATAATGACAAGTGGATAGTATGTGTAGATTATAGAGAATTCAATAAAGCCACTTAAAATTACCATTTTCCCTTACCATTTATAGATCAAGTCCTTGATACCCTCTTCGAAAATAGGTTCTTTTCATTTTTGGATGGATTTAGTGGCTACAATCAGATACAAATTTACTTGGAAGATCAGGGTAAAACAACCTTTACTTTCCCTTGGGTAACCTATGGATACATAGTACTTCCTTTTGGACTCTATAATGCGCTAGCCACCTTTCAAAGGGAAATACTGGGAATCTTTTATGATTTATTGAATGACTTCTTGGGAATATTCATGGACGATTTTACACCTTATAGAGATGCTTTTGAAAAAACATTAGTCAATCTCGAAAAACTATTGGAATGGTGTTTAAGGAGTAATGTTGCTTTGAGCACTGAAAAATGTCACATGATGATGACTGAAGGGATTGTGCATGAACACTACATTTCTACTGAAAGAATTAAGGTAGACCCTACAAAAATAGAGGTGATCTTGAAAATCGTGACCCCCAAAATGCAAAAAGAGGTATGGTGTTTTTTGGGGCATGTAGGGTATTACATGAGATTTATAGAAAAAATTTAAAAAATTGCATCACCATTATTGTGCTTGCTCATGAAGGATGTTGATTTTTTGTGGACGGGGAAGTGTGAGCAGGCCTTTTTAAAGTAGAAATGTTGTGTATCAGTAGCTCTGGTCTTTCGAGGACCTAATTGGGAACTGTCATTTCACATAGCCACATATGCATTCGATATTCTTGTAGGTGTTGTTTTGGGCCAACTGGAGGATAAGAAGCCTTATGATATTTACTAAATAAGAAAAAATTTAACCCTGACTCAGCTAAACTACATAGTGACTGAGAAGGATTTCTTAGCAGTCATGTATGCCATTAATAAATTTTGACATTATATCACCGGGTATCAAGTACTTGTGCACACTGACCATTCTGCCATTCATCTGTTAATGAACAAGACAATTACTAATGGTAGGATTACAAACCAGTTGTTGCTATTTCAAGAGTTTGATATTAGTATTGTTGATAAACTTGGAAAAGATAATGTAGTAACTGACTTTATTTCTAGGTTAATTATTGATGACAATTGCATTCCTACTGAGGATTCTTTCCTAGATGAATATGTTTTTGATATTTCTACTTACTCATCTTGGTATGTAGATATATCCAATTATCTTGCTGCAGGGAAGTTTCCAAAGTATTTTTTCTGTATGGAAAAAATAAATATCATATAGCAAAGTGGTACATATACCTAGATAGATGGGAATCTCTATCACACTGGACAATATTGCCAAATCAGAAGTTGTGTTAGAGAAGATGAGGTTTTTGACATCCTTAAAGCCTGTCATGAAGAACCTTATGGAGGGCGCTTCACAGACAAACAAACATGATAAAAAGTCCTCTAAATGCGTATTATTGGCCAAAAATATTTCAGAATGCCAAGAATTTTGTTAAGGTATGTGATAGTTATCAAAGGATGGGCCAAGCACTACAATTAGATGAGATTTCATTACATACCCAAATTATCTTAGAACCTTTTGAGAAGTGGGCTCTAGATTTTGTGGGACCAATTAATCCCTCATCCAGACAGAAATCTTACATCTTGGTGTGCATTGAGTATGCCACAAAATGGGTTGAGGTAAAGGCACTAACCAGAGCCACAAAACATGTTTTCTCAGACTTTCTGTTTGAGTACATCTTTGTCTCGTTTGGCATACCCAAGGAGATAGTCATAGACGGAGGGCCCTAGTTCACATCTCATAAGATCCAGGAGTTGGTTGAAAAATACAAAATCCATCATAGAATCAAAACACCTTATCATCCACAATAAAATGGCCAAGTGGAAACCACTAACAAATTCATTGAGGGGATCCTTACTAAGACTATGGCCAATCACCGAAGAAATTAGGCTGATAAACTTCCAGAAGTGTTGTGGGCATACAAGACTGCATGAAGGAATACCACTGGATTCTCACCATATGAACTTCTCTATGGTCAAAACCATTATTCCCCATTGAATTTGAAATCAAAACACTAAGAACAATATTGCAGGTCAATTTTGATTTGGCTATAGCACAAAAGCAGAGATTGAACCAAATCAATGAATTGGAGGAGAAACAGTTAGCTGCTATCCAGCAAACAAATATTATCCAACAACAGAGAGCTAAGTGGCATGACAGATTCATCAAGAAAAGGAAGTTCTAGAAAGGAGATTGGGATCTCTTATACCACTCAAGATTTAAATACTTCAAGGGTAATCTCTGCACCAGATGGCTACGTCCCTATGGGGTGGATGTACTCTTTGACAATGGGACTATAGTCAAAAAATTTGGCGACCATTTACAATGCGAGGACACCATTGCTTTCAAATGGGCACCATCTTCCATTATATCACAAACCTGCTTCAAGGGATTCATTTGTCAAGATTGTCACAAATTCAAATCTTCAAGTTAAAGGAAGAGGGGAAAGCCCCCCTGTGCTGCCGAAATTTTAATTTTTCCAATAAGTGTAATAGCTGAAAATCAACTACGGTTGGTGCCTCTTACACCTTCAAACTCGTTCCAAAATAAAAATAAATAATAATAATAATAAAAATAATAATAAATATGTTTGTGAAAACCTTTTCTGGGCACAAGAAGACACCTTTTGTAATGGTTTAAAACCACCTCATGGTGGCTATTACACACTTTGTAACAACATCTGTTATTTCAAAATGTACCTGACCATATGTGTTGTTACATGATCTTTTATTCTTTCTTTTCTGGTATAATTCAAAATAATAATTAAGTTTACGCGTCTCATTGCTAGAGCTTGGTTTGCGCATTACACCACCCATTACTTCTCCCCACGTCACCCAGGTATGTCATCAAAATGTAACATTGAATTCACTTTATTTGGTAATTATGGCAACTTAACATGAATTTTGACAGTTGAGGACGACTGTCATATTTAAGCCGGGGGGAATAATATTGTATCATGACCATCACATGATTTGTGATTATTCAAAAAATACTACAATTAAGGCATGATGACCTAGTAGTGATTGTTACTTAATGCCCAATTATACCAAAAAGGGGAAGTGTACCTTCAACGAGACCTCCCATGACTGACCATTAATAAGGAAAATTTACTGTGCAGTACAAATCATGATTAGAAAACCTAATTCAAAATCCTCACCTGCGCCACCCTACCACCCTACAATTTACCCCTGCTGGAAGCACTGAATCCCCATTCAGAGTGCTCGGAGAAGTGGAAGATAATAGTGCAGGCTGAAACAACTAGGTTCTGTGTCGACTACCCTGGAGCATCTAGAGGAAGAGAGAAGGAGGTGAAACAACACTGAATTTGCATAAGCAATGGGTGGAGCACCAATACGGTATGAGGCAGGGCCCATAGAAGCCTTGGAGGATTGCCCTGAAGCATGCCATATTTTAAAGGACACAGGCTGGTTTGAATTCTTCCAGAGGTTGGAGGGATCAGATGGCGGTGTTGCCATGGAATTTGCAAAGAATTTGGAGAGAAACCAGAGAGAAGTCAAAGGGTTGATGTTGGAGGTCATAGAAGACATGATTGCTAGAGTGACAGGATTACCAGTTGAAGGAAAGAGGTGGTTGAATAGGAAGGTTAATGACCCTTCCCTGAAAGGGTATTTCCTCCAAGAAGAAGAGTCACTGGTAAAGAAAGGAAGTAGAATTGATAGATTTTCACTTCCCCAGCCATGGGCTGATGTTTCCCCATACCTCATAAAGTACATTACTTGTGAGGGAAGGGCAAAAATTGTGTTCAATTACCACTTTCCATTTCTGAACCACCTCCAACATCATCAACTAATCAATCTTCCGTACTTGCAGGGAAACATTAGGCAAATGGTCGCAGCTATGAAAATAGATGCACATCCATAAATGTGTGTCAACAACCATGGCCTTATCAAGCTCATTGTACTGGACTCCTTGAACCTCCAGTGTAGGAATTAGGAAGAATTCATGATGCGGAAGGCCAGGAGCACCAGCAGGAGGCAAACCAGGACAGTTGAGGAGGCACCAACAGTGAAAAAGGAGCAGCCCCAACCCTCAACAATAAGGGTTGGTAAAAGGCCAATTGACAAACCAATTGGTGACAGGCAGCTGAAGCAGAGGATAATGGTTAACTTGCACCCAAAATGCCCATTCATGTCAAGGAAGAACAAAGACGCAGCATAGCAGAAGTATAAGAAGCAGGCTCAACTAGAGGAAGCTTCTTCACCTAGTAAGAGGGAAACCCAATCCTTGTTGTTAATAATTTAAAATTAAAAAAAAGAAAATAGAGAGCTAAGGGAACAACTAGTAGAGGGAAATGCAGAGTCAAGAGCCCCAGGGTTAGATACTTTGGCTGAGGCCATGGATAGGGACAGAAAGGGAGACGTTTCAGGCAGTGTGTGCATAGCTTGTGCTAAGAATTTAGTGGCAACAAGATTTAAACTCTCCTTCTGTCTCAATAATTTTACTCTTTCAATTCGTGGAATAATGCATATAATAATCAGAAATATCATGGCAATATCCTACTGCTCATTCATCACAATTTCCTTCACCCTAGAACCAGTGGTCTCCATCTCCCCCAGTCCAATATATTTAATCTCAACCATATCCTTGGAACCAAAATTGGGGAGGAAGTGCCTAGAATTTAGCTCTACCTAGATTACCCTTGCAACAACAGCTACAGTTACCTCCTTTCCAAACTCCTTCTCCTCCACCACCTGTGCAACCCCACCTATATGTGAAACCAAACCCAAACCTGAACAATAAAGCATCTCAAGGCATAGAGGCTCTAACAACCTTCCAAACCTACCTTATTATCCCTGTGGGACTTAATGAAATACAATTATGGTCGGGTAAGGTAATTAAAACAAGTTACTCCCTATCATTATGGAGGAGGAATGTGAACCATCCGGATGAGGTGTTGGAGGTTCTGCGATTGCTACTGTGGCTACAACAAATGATATAGAGGAATTTGTTACATCTGTAACAACCAACTTGTGAAGGACTTTTACTGCTGTAACAACCAACCTGGGAAAGGCTGATACACCTGTAACAAACAATTCGACTGTTGTAACTCAAGATCCTCCATATCCTCAGAGATTGGTTGATCCTGGGATGACTTCACAACCTGAATCTGATTTCCTTCGGGAGTTGCAAAATTTGCATGTACGAATTCCTTTTCTACGAGCCCTTAAGAAAGTACCTATTTATGCTAAAACAATGAGAGGTTTGTGCATTAATAAACTTGGGAGGAAGCCTAAAGACCCTGCAACCATACATGTGATGGGGAAATTATCTGAATTAATTTTTTCTCAACCTCTTCTGACTAGGTATAATGATCTAGGAAATCCTACGGTCACTCTCTACATTAACGATCAACCCATATCCAACACATTGATCGATATCGGGGTTGCCATTAGTGTAATGACAAAGGACCTTTTCACCACTTTTGGGCTATAGGGACATAGACATACTCCTACTGTACTTGAAGTGGTGGATAGGTCCTGTGTCAAACCCGAAGGGATGTTGCAAGGAGGATATTGTGTTTAAGCTATTCCTGAGAACTCTAGAAATTAGAGAACAATCACCCATCTATAGGAAAAGGATCATGAGGATCCACCTCAACCTGTATGCACATATGAAAAACCAAGTGTTAGTAGAGTGTGTTAAGTGCACTTAGGCCTGTAGCATTGAGTTACAAAAGGAATATCCTTTTGAGTACATGAACTTTTTGGCTATTGTTACACAGGTAATTGAGTATGCTCGGATTGTGCAAACAATGGGGGTGTTCTGGATTGGCCTCAGATTCAATTTTCCTTTGATTTGGTTGCCAGTAGAGGAGTAGCAACCAGACTACCACCTATGTGACTACGAAGAGGAATGTTGGCCACAACAGTTAATGGCCATTCAAGGGTTCAGAGCTATGGGAGAAGACACTACTGGTGCCTAAAATCTCACAGATTTGCATCGGGGGTAGAGTAGGAGGAGCTGCAATTCTACATGGGGACATGCAATTTCTTCAGTCAGGGGGAGATGTTGGGTGTGGTTTTTTACCTATTTTTTGCACATTCTTTCCCTAGTTTTGAACCTTCTGTCCTTAGGGCCTATGATTTTACATGATCAATTTCCTTTTTTTCTCACCTTTATAACCTATTCTACGGTCATGTTACTTTGTCGTATTTTACTGAATAATATGATGTTTAATTCCTTTTTGTGGCTAAATGGGAGAGTATTTAAGAGTTATTTTGGGAAACTCTTCATATTTTTAGGGTGATGGTTCGCAAGAACAAATTTATGAAGCAGACATGCAGCATGGATTAACTACAAAGAAGGGTAGAACAGTTCACTGTTACACCTTGGATGTTGTCACAGGTTGTTGTTACACATTGGATGTTGTTATAGTTTGTTGTTACACATTGGATGATGTTACCGAATGTTGTTACACTAGACGTTTATAAACGAGTCTGTCATTACACCAAAAGTGTTATCTTCAGTGATGTTGTGACACTCCAAATCGTTATTCACTGGAAACTAATGCGCCGAAGCTGGAAAATGTGGGTACTATTCTGCATAACACCTTTCAGTAGTAGGGATTGTTTATTTTGGAAGCAACAAGACCTAAGTGGTTGCAATCATAACTACTATATAATTGTATTTAGAAATAGGTTGTAACTAATTCTATTTTTGATCAGCATGATAATCATGAGATTCTCATGACTAATCTGTTTCTAATTTTGGGATGTAATAACTATAAAGGAACTATATTTTTCATGTACAAGGACATGACATATAGAAAGTTAATGTTACTCTGTAATCCTGAGCTTATTTTTAATATTAATCAACATAATGATGTTGTTACTGCTCTTCAGCTGATTCGTTAATTACTTTTGTGTTATTCCTGTGTCCTACTAAGGAGGAAGGGCCCTCCTCTTTTGCAAGGACTTCAATGATAGATGTAGTGTACATTCTAGTTTAGCTAATTTATTTATGGTTTCTCATTGCTGTTGTACAAATCATGGATTACATTCGTTGTTGTTTCCATTTATATTATGTTGTTACACTAAGTTAATCAACAGAATGGTGGTAACCAATTGGAGTAAATCTCATTTCTTGTGTGGCATGTCTTTACTTTGATAGTTGTGATGTGTGATTAATTATGTAGCATGTTTTTTATGTCTACATGAATTGTTTGATTCAAAAATTTCGTTCAACGACATCTTTTACTATTTTATGCATTTTATTATCCTTAGTTGTAGTGTGTTGGCATAGACAGTGCGAACTTCATTGAAACATCAAGACCTACCCTGGGTTCAGAATTAAATGTTGCAGTCTCGGTCAATTAGGATTGATTAAAACAACATTACACAGGTCAGCAGGAGGAGGATCAACGCGACTTGAGAGGAACAGAAGGACCTACATAATACATATTTTCATTCCTCCATCCCATATTCTTCATTATCCCATCAATCCCTCCATTTATGAACTCCTCCACTTCAATTTACATAGGCTCTATGTTTTCTACAGGATTCCCTAAAAACCTACTCGATTTTCGTATCAGAATTATAGTGGCTTTGGAATCCCAAGAAAACTGACCCTAGAGTAAGGAGATGACCAGCCTATGTAAAAGAAAAAAAATCACTCCACCACATCATCATCATGCCTTTCATTACCTTGTTACCCCCGCATCCACCCAATAAGTCAATTCAAAAAAATAAAAATAAAAAATTTAAAATTTTCAAGGAAGAAAAAACAAACAGAAGAGGGTAAGAATAGAGGACATTGAGACAATACCTAAGGGATATACCTCTCACATACCATTCAAAACAACCCTTATTTACTCTTGTCAACAATCCTCATGCTCGAGAACTGCAAAAAATATGGATGTTTAGGGGAGAGGCAACCATCTTCAGCATAGAGATTACAAGGTTAAGGAAGCTCCTACAGAGCTCAGTAGCAGCAACAAGATCATCAACATCTCTCCAGTACCTGCACATTCAAGGAAATAGGCATCAAAAAAGGCCAATAATAAAAAATATGCAACAGATACACAACACAAGGACATCATTCTCCAATGAGCATCATAATTAAGGCTTATTACCCATAGGTATGTCATCTTACTCATTCTCTCTCGTTAGCACGATATGATAAAAAATGTAGGATTATGTAAGGGTTGGTTTTATAAGAAAAGGTTGCCAGTTAACTTGGCCACCTTTGGCCAATTGACGAGGAGAAAACAGTTAGACCACTCCACACGTGGCAGTGGTCAAATCAGAAGAAAAAGGAGATAATGCCAAAAATGGTTAAGTTAAGGAGGAATGAGGTGGGAGATGATTATGAGGTGAGTAAAATGATGGACTCATAGTGGGACCAAGGATCCAAAAGGAGTTGCTCTTACTTAGACAGCCAACACACCATCCCACACGATCATCGATATAAGGAAATAAAAAATTGATTCCCACACTAAAAGAGCATTAGAAATCTCAAGAATTCATTGAAAAGAGGATTTCCTTGACCCTCTTGAAGCAATGCCTGTAGGAGACAGTGAAAATTTTCTAGTGCAGAGGAACCTACATGATCCTACAGGAAAATCTATATGATCCTATGGGAATACCTACAAGATACAGAGCAATCATCTACATGATTATCAATGGGCATTAAGGGAGGAGAGATCAAAGGTTGTCCTCATCAGACAGTAACCAATGAGGTAGGAGCTATACCTTCCCATATTTTCGAGTTATAAAAGAAGAAAAATCGTCCATTTGGTTAAGGAAGTTGTAGTCTAGAAGAACTATATTGCAGAGTTATCATTTAAATCTATCACCCACTAGAATTCTTGACTTATATCCATACAAGCCTCCACAATTACCAGGGAAAGATGACAGGGGGTTTTAACAAGAGGGAACCCACAAACATAGTAACAATTCATCATCACCCTCCTCTAGTAGAAATTTTCACAAGGACCAATTGGATGTGTTTCTTTGAAAGAATGAAAGGATACGATGATGTGGTGGCCAGAGAATTTGCTCTCTCACACATACCGCTCACTAGGACCCATGCCATTATCGCGGTGAAAGGTCTATCAGTAGAAATCACCCCTGAAGTTATAATAAGTATCACCACACTCCCTTTAGCGTTAGCTTGGAGAAAAGAATATAAGGGAAACAACACCCTTGAAAGGAAGAAATTCTTTTTGGAAGGGGAGGAGGCAATGGAGGACAAAAATGGGGTCAGAAGAGAAAGCCTTCCATACCCTTGGAATGAAGTTAGTTACCCCCTAATTAAATATATATCATGTGAAGGGAGATAGAGTGTGGTGTATGGATACCATTTCACACCCCTCCAAGAACTGATATTTGAAGCAGACACACCTACTCAAAATAGGTTAAGTATACCCTAATTTCTTCTTCAATCACTGATAGATATGAGCATCAAAATGCAGGAGGGAAAACATTAGTAACTAGCCCATCATGGGTTGATCAAACTAATCCTAGAAGATGCTCTACAAAACCTAAGACTCCCTATTACATGGAAAACTTTCAAAGACATGCAAGCAGAGGGAGAAATTCAAGCTCTTGAATATGACAAAATCCCCATTGCTAGTGAGAGGGATGAAGAAACAGAGGTAGAAAATGAAGAGGAAACAAAGGAGGAAAAAGATGGGGAAAATGAAGAAGAGATAGAAGAAGAAACAAAAGAGGAAACATATAAGAAGAGTGAGGAACTTGAGGAAGAAGATAAAGAGAGATACAAGGATGAGAAGGAGAATAAGAAAGAGGAGATAGAACAAAAGGAAGAAAAAAGGTCTATAGTTCAAGGCAAAGAAGGGAAATAATCACCAAGGGTATCCCCAAAACCAACACAGAAGGAGGAAGCATCTGCTCTTACTGCCCTAAGTACACCTATCAAGTCAAAAGGAAAGAGACAAAGACAAACCTCACTGTACTTTAGGAGATGAAAGAGTAGAAGGATTAGGCAAGGAAGACCTCAAACACCCACAAAAACTCCTATTATTATTGAAGACTCACCAAAGCAGTAAGAAAAGATAGCTCCTCTTGAGAAATATCAAGGAGAATGATCATCAGGACAGGCCTCTCCCAAATCTCCAGTCACGTATGTTAGGAGGCCTATTAGAAGGTCTTCCTCACCAAAGGGAAAAGGTATCCTACAAGAGACACATAAATACCTACAAGAAGAAGAGGCCATCCTATAGGAAACTATGTTAAACCTATAGGAAACTATGTTAAACCTACAAGAAACTCAGAAAATGGACCAAGACAGTATCACTAAGCAAGAAAGGAAGAAGGAAGAACCAGATCTCAGAGAGCCTAGTCCACAACCCAATCTCAACTCTTACTACAGGTTCATTGAAGGGGGTAGGGTGATCCCACATAATTTTTCCATCCCCTTATTCTTTGAACTTGAGAAAGAAAGGGAAAGAACACATAGGTGGATTCCAATTGCCAAATCAAAAGGAGTGGAGGATGTAGGCCACATGGAGGAAAAATTGAAGGAGATGGGAAGAGAATTGAGAAGCATAAGGGACAGAGAGACAATGATGAGAGATAAATTAGGAGCAGAGAATGCAAGGCTAAGGGGATAGTTACAAGAAAGGGAAAGCCAATTAGTAGCTATGGCTAGTTTATCCTTAGAGGCAATCCAGTGTATGATGCCAACCAGGTCTTATGGCTTGTATCTCAAAGAAAAATGGCTACAATTCCAAATTAAGCTTTACACCGAGAGGCACTATTCCCTTCCAAGAATCTAGACAATTCATTGAGCCCCTTGATCAAATCACCTTAGAATATAGAGAAAATATGTCTGAGTTTTACCTACACAACTTTCCCTTGAGATATTTAAATGTGCGGGACCTAAATTCAAAGCCAAGAGACTTGAAATCAATGGTCTTAGCATCATGGATGAATCATGAGGAGGCAAGATCTATAGAGATGAAAAAGGTAATGGAAAGAGAAGAGACAAAACCATTTACGATCATATATGAATAATCTAATCCAATGGCTTTCATCAACACCCATAGCTTGATTGCAAATGATCTTAAGCTTGCACCTAGGTACCTTGCTTCACAAGAGTAAGTAGTCAGACACTCTGAAGAGATATTCAAGTTGCTAGGAGATGAAAACATGAAAGCTTGCTAAAGGATATGGAACACATTTCCTTACAACCTGAAAATTAGAGAATATCATTATCCTCAGAGAACGAGAGAGGCAATAAATAGAACACCCATGTACAAGAAAGATGTACAAAGACTTAAATTCAATTGGATTGGCTTGAGACTAAATCCACCATTTATTTTAGGAATGTTGGAAGGAAGGAAATAAGAAGAAGAAAGAAAGCATTGGGAAGAGATAGAGAGAAAGTCAAGATTTTATTCACAAGAATAAGAAACTATAGTAGAAGCATGGGATTGGAGGGAGGCCACCAAGGCAATGAAGGACATGAACATAAATTAAGTTGCTAACAGTATAAGCAACACTTTCAGTAGGGGGGTGATGATGAGCCATATCATTAGGTAACTATATGGACCTTCATACAACTCCGAGCTTATTAAAATCAAATCTTCTCATAATTCCTTACATGTTTTAATTATCTTTTTGTTAATGAGATGAGTAAAAGTAATATGAATGTCTAGTGGTCTAATGTGTATTGGTTGCAGGTTTTCGAGATAAAATCATGGAAATTTTGGCTAATTAAGAGCAGAAACTCGAATGAGACAAGGATTAGAGATCATAGGAGATACATCCTCCTCATTAAATCCTCAATAATTCAAATATTGAATTATTGAATTGAGGCTTCTGTGATCCATAATAGTTGTAAGCAGAACTTCGGCGAAAATCACATGAGGAAAGACCTTTGTCGACGCGTTTCAAACCAACCAGTGTGGTTCATCGTCAGGACAAGTTGAAGAAACAGATCCAGCTAGGCATGTTAAATAGTCTAAGCAGAGATTCCAACGGCTAAATCGATCAACAACTAATTTTGACCTACGGACCCAGGTCAAATTACAGTTCATTAAATTATTATTTTTAATATTAATATAAAATATTTATTTAATGGTTAGTTTTGAAAATTAATTAATTTATTTGTTAATATATATATATATGTATATATATATATATATATATATATATAGATATATATATATATTAAAGTACTAATAATAGGTTATTAATAAAAGTTAGGATTCAAAATAAATAAAATAGTATTAGGGTTGGTTTAAGAAAGTAATTAACTTATTTATTTATTTACTAATTTTCGTTTATATATATATATTCCGATTAAAAAATATATAGTTAAGGTTAAAAATATTAATAAATAAAATAATATACATGGTTAGTTAGAAAAGGTAATATTTAATTTAATTAAAATTAATGTGTTATTATATATAAGTAATTCTTTGTTTAATTCAGTTATTTATTAATTAATGATGATGATGATGGTTAACGTCCACTGAGACCAAATAATGATCTATCGGACCTAAAAAGACAAATTATTTATTTTGATTTAAGATTTTATTCCTATGCTCAAAAAGCTTGGAGAGAAGCCTCCCGAGTTCACTATAGTTTTGGCATTGTAAAAGGCTAGGAAGGTCAGTATTGTGACAAAGGTTGTGAAATTGAGATCTAATGTGGTTGTATGCAGGGCACTCTAAGAGGAAGTGGTTTTCATCCTCGATGCTCCTATTCTCACAAATATGGCAGATCCTTTCTATCCATGGCGTTTTAGGGACTACCCAACGGCCAGTTTCACTATGGAGCTCATGAGAATTCGTTCTAATCTTTGCTATATTAATTTTCTTCTTTGAGCTAGTTAAAATAGAGAGATACTTTTGATCTTCAAGGGTGGGGTTGATGACCCTCTTATAATAACTTAATTTTCTTTTAGACGCTAAATCTTTCTCACACCACAATTTTTCTTTGAACTTAGAAGTAACAATATCTTTAATGTTATTTATGTTTTGCAGAGCATCATTCTCATTGATCTCCCAATAGTTTAACCAGGCTCTTGTGTCCTTATGCCATCCTCGGTTAAGTCTTAGGTGGTTTTGGCTGGAATTTAAAGCTAGCTTAGGAAGTCTATGATTGTCTATGTTATTGAGCTTGTGCTTGTACACCAGAAACCTGAGCATAGCAAGGCTCTCAATAGGAGAAAGACCTGCTTCTATAAGGAGAATATGATAGGGTGTATTACTTTTAATTTTCAGGTTATAAATTATAAAGCGCTTCTGGATTTGCTCAATCTTTCTCCATGATTCTCTGGAGATGCTGCAGCCCCAAACTTCACAGCCATATAAGATAACAGGAATGACTAAAGTTTCAAAGAGGAACTTCTTTTTATCCCACATTACGAGGTTTGCAGTTTATATTATATTAGTAAAATAGTCTTGATATTAATATATTATTAAAATTGGTAGACAAAATATCAATATTAATTTATTATTAATATTAATATTAATATTATTAATATTAATATTGATATTCGTATCATTATTAATATTATTATTTATGGAAAAGAGTTAAAATAATTAAGATAAAATGCGGTTAGTTAAAAACTATAATATAATTTATTTATTTAAATTATATATATATATATATATATATATATATATATATATATATATATATATTAAAGTACTAATATTCGGTTATTTACATAAAAGTTAGGTAAATGACAGTTGAAAAAAAAAAATAATAATAATAAAATAAAATAAAAAATAAAAAATAAAAAACAAAAATTAAGAATTAATAAAATTTTTAATTAATTAAAATAATAATAATAATAATAATAATAATAATAATAATAAAACTAATAAAAAATAAAAATAAAAATAAAAATAAAAATAAAAATAAAATAAAATAAAACAAAATAAATAAATAATAAAAATAATAAATAAATAACTAAATAAATAAATAAATAAATAAAAAATAACAATAAAAAAATAAATAAATAAAATAAAAATAAAGAATAAAGAATAAAAATAAAAAATAATGATAATGATAATGATAATGATAATGATAATGATAATGATAATGATAATAATAATAATAATAATAATAATAATAATAATAATAATAATAATAATCATCATCTTAAAAACTTGTAAATATAGGGTATATAAATGAATAAACAAATAAAAAGAGAGAATGACAAAAATGGGGGAGGGACAGAAGAAAGACCAAAACCAGCCACAGAGCAAAACGGAACAACCCCAAAAGGAAGGCTCCAGGGGGAAACACAGAAAAATACGACGACAAGGCAAGGATCCAACAGCTACTGATTTTCCAGCCGTCATCTCTATTGAGATTGTTAGGCCTTTTTTCAATCTCAATAGCTTCCCTGAATTTGCGATGATGGAAATGAGCAATCTTAGCAACAACCTTGGCCTCTTCAATACAAACCTGATGCTTGGTCTTTTCCACATGCTCTGCTAACGCTGAAGACTTGGTTCTCCCATGTCTTAGGTCAGCTGCATGTTCGCTTAACCTCTGATGGATGGAGCGTCCTGTTTCCCCAATGTAGGGGGTTCCACAAGAACAGGGGATCAAGTAGACACCCTTCATGTCCATGGGGTCAACAGGATCTTTCACCGATCGAAGGGACTTACGAATGGTGTTGAGGGGCCTAAAGGAAGAGGGGATATCATACCTCTTAAGGATCCGAGCTCAAAGTTACAAGTAGTCAAGTCATGGAGATCATGGGCAGTTGAGCTAGTGACAGTTAAGAGCCACCTCATCTTGAGTTTGGGAGCTCAACCTCCCTAGATTTAAGGAAGTTGATGGAGACATCATTTGTATAAATAAGTAGGCCTAGAGCCTCATTAGGATTCCAATTTTTTATGTAAGAGCACTAAGCATTTTCGAGTTCAAGCTTTGTGGCAAAACAATTTTATGTAATTTTTCCATATGATAATGAGAATGAGCATTTCCTTGATCCAACACTAAGTTGAATCAGAGGGATGAAGATCTTGGGTTAGGGCCCAACCCTATTAGCAAAGGCTCCTCTTCTTGTATTTGTATGTTTAGGTTCTTTGATATATTAAGCGTTGAATTGATTTTAGCATTGTTTCATTGCATGTAGTGGTAAATTTGTTTAGTTTTCTTCCATTTGTGCATAGCTTTAGCAGTAGTTTAGAGAGGTAAAGGAAAACCAAAAATGCTGATAGCAGGTGGATTTGGCCTCACTCCTCCCTTTAGGGACCATGGTTAGAGGAAAAACTCCTATTTAGCCCCAAAAAGATAGAATCGTGATTTATTTTGCAATTTAGGGTTTTCTGGTACTTAGGCTAGCATATTTTTAGTTTTCAAAGATAGGTTTCAATTTTCATTTCTGATATCTTCAGCTTTGTATTGGATCTCATGGTGTTTCACAATATTTTGCAAGTATTTCCATGCATAAACTAGGCAGTTAACTAATGAAATTATGTTTTCCTAAGTTGATTGGAAATATTCCTTTGTTGATATGATTCATGGCTAAATGTCAATAATGTATGTATTGTAAGAGTTTAAATAGTGCACGAAGATATGAGAAGACCCATAGTTTCCTCCCAAACCATCTAACCTTCCATAAACATCTATATCCCACCTGCCACGTCACCAAGAATATTTAGCATTCACATTTGACAAAAAAAAAACAAAAAGGAAAAAAGAGTTATTGTGTTCATTCATATACACAGTAGTACAATATTTTGTTAATTCAAATTACATGCCTAGGACAATTAGGATTACACAAATGTTATCTTAGAATTCTTTTGAAGTAAGATCTCTCTTAGAAATTAGTTAGATGAGTGGTGTGTTTAAAGTATTGATTTCAGTCTTTCCTTACTGCAGTAGACAATATTTCAATTTCCCCAATTAGTGGAAAATTCCCCTTCCTTCATTGGTAATCAAACTTCTTTTGAATCAATAGAAGGCTATTTTGAGAAACCATAGTGGTCTATCGCCAGCTCAGTAGTGACAAAGAGTGGACCCATCGCATCTACTTGTGTATTCAACACCGTTACTTTCGAGTTTGTACAAACCCCAGGTTCATAAATCAAAGTTGGTTGCCACAGGAGTTGCAGCATTCTTGTTGCAATACTAGTGCTCATCAACATCCTTAAGTCTAGACTCTATCCATACAAATAACTTTAATGTCACAAATAATTGTGTCGATTGTGATTGCAAGAAGAGGTGAACTTCAAGTAGTATAATTTCTAGTTTTCTATCAAAAGAGAGAAAATGGCGACAACCTAAAATCAATTTAAGAATTATATATGAGAGACACAAATTCTTGAAATGACATCCAAAAATATCCAACTATAATATTAGAATAGTAGCACCATTCTCCATTGCCAAGAATATTATATTAGAACTAATAACCATAAAACTAGTATTATTAGGGAGTACCATGTCTAAGTCACCCTTCAAATGGAATATAAATTGAGGCCACTAAATATTCTCTAGACCAAACACATTGTAACACAATCCCAAGGTCGTAGTAGCCTCAACTCCGGGAGCTCTTCTATATCCAATCTGAGGAGAAAATTAATCTAAAATATGATTAAACATTTCTTCGAGAAGGATAGTGAAAAAGTGCCCAAATATATTATGGTTCAACCATTGCCTTGGCTATCAAATGTCAAGCACTTTCCATAAATGCGCACTGCTTCTAGGTGAAAGTAGTAGAAAGAGAAAATCTAAGGGTTCACTAGGTTGATGATAAGGGGAGTGTATGTCGAAAGAGATATCAAATAGAACTTCCATGTTAATTTTTTGTTGTTGTTATTTACGCTTCCAGGGAAATACACAAATTAATCGGCAATAAGAGCAGCAATATGGGAAGCCATAGGAAGTACTCCTCCACCAAATCCGGCAATACCGATAGCCCCAAACGAAAGCAGTTGACGTCCAATTGAATTTTTTTTATGTGTGGTCTTCCTCCATCTTCGAGTGCCAAAGTCAAGCTGTCAGTCCGTAGAAACCCCGTCGAGTTTCCCAAGCCATAGGTAAGGATGAAATGTGGACAAACCCACAAGCTCTTATGGAAGCATTCGATGTAGCCTTCATTCTCACATAGGTCTCTGCACTTCGGATCTGTGCACTTGTACATCAGACGATCATTTTCTTAGAAGAAATACCCACACCACATCATTGCCCATCAATTTCTAGCGCATGTTACCCACACCACATCACTGCCCATCTCTATGAGGAGCAATACATCATGCACAGGAGTACCCATTGATAATTTGATATAATACTCAGTGTAATTACTCCTCCACGGTGATCTTTGTAGACCCACTCTTTTTCCATATTCATGTGAAGGGTCATCGACACCCCATTCATTTCATTCTTATTCTATTGAGACAATGTTGCAGCCATCATCTTCAACTTGGAGGCCACCATAGTGCGAATTCTTCGGGAAATCTAATTGGGGAAAAATGGGATTGACTATTAGTAGGAAACCGTGAATTATCTTTAACTTTATTAGGGGTTAAATAGTAATATATGGTGTCGAATTCTAATTTTCAATGGCCTCAAAGCCTGATCTAAATCATGGAATGAATTTTTTATCTCAGTAGATGTCATTGCTACAACAAAAGGAAGTGCAATGGGGATTGTCACTACTGGCTATTATCTCTTAATCTAGGTCGATTCATCATCTTTATTGAAGATAAAATCATCTTACATAGAATAATTTATTAATAAATTAAGAAAGTGGTATAACTTCACTCTTGCTACATGTTTTGAGTTTTGTATAATTTGCTTCGTTAGATGGGATAATAATTATCTCTTACTCAGGAAAAATAAATTATAATTATTTTTAGTGTAGTTTAAATGTTTTACATTTATATTTGGGTTTTTAAACATGTATAGAATCAATGGCTCATGTTTTTAATGGACTTGAATCCTTTACTACATTCAAAAATATTTTTCAAAGAACTAAAAACAATAGACTTACCGAAGATTCTCTCATGATATTATCACAAAGAAGGAAAAAAAAAGTAATAGCAATTAGATTGCACTGTTATTTTTTTTTTGAAAAATAATATTAAATTAAATTACCACTTTTCATAAAATTATATATCTGTATTTGAGAGAGAGATTATTTATATAAAATTAAATATTAGTGATTGGAAAGAGATGCATTCCTTTATTCTTAAAAATATATTTCTGATGCAAATATTAATAAAATAAAAAGTTAGCTTTTTATTCAAATTATAACACATTTTTTCCCACAATTTGGCTCAAAAACATATGAGACTCTATTTTTTCCATTTTGGTTAAAGAGATCATGATAAATGCCATCCCAAAACCCTTTTAGTGTATGGTGATTTGTACTCGGCAAGTAGTCAAGATTCTATGGTTTGAGTGTGAATTGTAGATGAGAGTTCAATGAATGAGCATTGAGTAATGGTTGGAACTTCAATCATGGAACATTCCTTTCAAAAGATTTTATAGCATGTTTCGGTGTTGGCTAGCTGCATAGTTAGTAAGGTTTGCAAGCCAACATGCTCTCAAATCAAGCAATTTAGGTTTGATCTACACAAAAAGAGGTTAATTCTAGATCTTCTAGCTAGTAATTTTCTTCATGCTTTTATGGTATGGGCTTCATTTGGTTTCATCTTATCTATGCACTCAGGGTTGGTTATTTTTTTTTTCTAAATTTTTGAGTGGAAGAGGCGGTTTTTGGGAAGAAAATATTGAATGTTATGAATAAAATATAAATATATAAATAAGAATAAGAAATAGTTAATTAAATAGTAATTAGTTAATCATGAGACATGCCCCTAAGGACATGACCATTCATGAAAAGGTACTTGCCTAGATATATAAAATAGACTACTTTTATGTAAGTTTTGTATCTTTGTTGAATGAATTGAAGAATATGGGTGCATATACATTGATACATGTGTCCAACTTATTTTTATCTTGTTCCTTTTGTTACTTGATATGTAGTATTTTCATATCTTCTTATATTTCTTAATTTTATAGAGTAATTTTCTTCATGTTCACATTTGAAAGTTTTCTCAAAATTCAATAATTTGCTCTCAATAATTTTAGTTGATCATTATATGTGAGATGCTTTCTTCCATGGAAGGTTAAATTCATCCTTGTATGGATTCTCATGTTTTCATTTTTCCCTTTCCTCCCCTTCATACTATTACGACAACAAAATTTATTTTTCACCCATAGGTCTTCCTACCTGGCCATTGTGTGAATTGCACCATAGCCTTGATTCTTCAAACTTATAAAAATGTTATGATCTAAGTAGTCCTTCCCTCTACACCCACCTTAAACAAATCAAACCAAAAACATCCTCCAATAGACATAACCAGTCTAAATCCATATCCTATTAGCCTTTGATTGATATTTGATCCAACGAGAGATCCCTCTCCAAGGTTTGGGGGACTCGACCTTAACTTGCAAGTGGTTTGTGGTTACCTCTCAAATTTGTCTCCTTAGCCTAGAGAAATTTACGGAGTGCTAATATAGTGGCTCCATTGTCAGGGAACGAACACAAGTGTTAATATTCTTTGGGAAATATTGTCAAAGTTCAAGATCTGGTTGTTGATGGTGAACAACAAACAAACACATATAGGTTGAATCATTCGCTTGGTGACTTTGAGTTTAAAGGATTTAGCATATTGAAATTTCACGGTTACTCGACTAGTCAAAGGTCATTAATATTAATAATTATTATTTAGTGATTTCGAGATGGGTGCAAGAACGAACCCCGGGTATGCTCTTATGGATAGATCTCATATTCCTGGTTTTCTGAATCCCATGCATCTTGTTGATTGGTCAAACTGTCTCTCAATATTCAGAGATGGAAAGGGAGAAGATGTTTCTCTACATTTAATTAAATTCCATAGGAATGTATGTAGACTAGAAGTTGTATTTTATGGCAACTTTAAAGGGTAACACAAGATCATGGTATGAAGGGTTGCCAACTACTAGTCTATGTTCTCCCATGGATTTCTATTCAACCTGTTGTATGTATTTTAAAAAAACTCATCCTTCTATAGTGTTTATAGAAATATTTTGTGGAATATTTAATGATATGTTTCATCTCATGGGTATTGACATCTATGATCAAGATGTAATGACTAATGAAATTGAATAAGCCTTTTGTGAGTTGTCTTTTCCTCAAGATGAAAGAAGAGAAGTACAACAAGCAACAGCTGAAAATGTAACTGACCAACAAACAACAATTCCAACAGTTGAAGATGAAACTAGTGAGGTAGAGGTTGATGAAGAAACACAACATATTTATCCTCTTAAGCTTGATCAAGAAGAGGAGAGAAGTAAAGAAGAAGAGGTTATTCAAGCACCTCTCGCAAAATAATATTTCATTCAGGCATATCTACCTCCAAATTTAGAAAATTAAGGGTCTACTGAAGAAGAGCGGGTTGTTGCAGATCATGTGGATGTGCATGTTATTACTATGGTTGTCACAATTGAAAGAGTTAAAGTCATAGAAAATAGTCCTCGTATTCATCTTCAAATGATGGTAACAAATCATCTTTGAGAAGATCCTTTTACTGATGTCTTACAATGATTGAAGCAAGATGTTTGTCTTCTAATGTCCTTTTTACTGCAGGAATTATGGGACCCCGTGCTTTTTTCAAATTCTCATTCTCAGCATCAATGGAATTTTGAGTTTCTAATCTCCTTTTCCTTTTGCCTACTCAAGGGAACTATGAGCATAACTCTATCAAGTAGTCATTTCCCCGACTCGCTACATTGGAGGGATCATATCACATGCGTGTATGTATATCATCAATATGTGTGGGAAATTATCATTGGAATTTGAAGCCAGAGGAGAAGGCCCTGAGATTCCACTAATTTGCTGCCATTTGTAAGTCCAGCCAGTGAGTCACTTAGTTAATTTCAGTCAGTTAGTCATCTTTTCAGTTTTTGGTATTTGAATCCATTTCCCAATGGTTTGAATAGCCTACTATTCGGAAATTTTTGTTCTTGGTACCTCACTAGGAGGTTGCCATCCCCATTGGAGAAAATGTCAGGGTCAATAGTTTTCATCATCAAATGTATTTTCCATATCCTGTAATTTTCAGTTTTCGAATAAGTTGAGACTACGAACATTGTTGTTGTCATAGCCTCCAAGGTAATTTTCTGAAATTTTTGAGTTTTTGTCATAAAGGCTCACCAAAAGCATGGAGTGTCAAGTTAATGGGAGTCATGGTCATTGCGCAACTACTGAACAAAATACATTGTTTTAGTCATTGTTTGGAAACACTAATTACGACCATATCGAGACAAATTAAAAAAAATGAAAATATATTTTTCTCAATACTAAACCAAACAAAAATAACCCCTTCTAGTTTCTACACAGGTTTCATAGATTAGGTGTTTCAAATGCATCTTTCAGACCTATTTTTCGAACTGTGTATTTTCCTGTTTTAGCCATGATTTGTCAAAACCATTTCCGACGAGATGGGGAAGCATTTCAAGAAACTGAGAGAGGGTTTTCTTCAAAACAATCTCTTATAAAAAAACCCATTGATCTAGATCTGAGTGTGAAGAAGGACCCTTCCAAGACCTTTTAATTTCGTGATGTGTTAATTTGTATTTTTAAAAGAACATTAATGAATACATATGCATGCTATAAAGAAGAGGAGCATGACAATCATTAGTGCATGAAAACATAAGCCATTTATAATGGAGTTCGTCCAGGAGGGGCTATGTTTCCAGGCCTCAATGTCAAGATGGTGTAGGTCGCTACATTAAGTGCTGTCAATAGTGATGATGTACATAAGAGGTGATGCTGCTATCATACAAGGAAAATGACCTCACGCAAGAGTGGCTCGAAGAGATGTTCCGCTACAGGAACTCTCAGTCAAAAAACTCCTATCAGGATGACACAAAACTCATGCATCATGATCATCTCGCCAACATGGCATAAAAGGGATCTCAATGCAAATATACATGGCAACAACATGAGTATCCCATCAATATACAACAAAGGGATTTCAAATAAAACATGACGAATCACGACAAAAAATACATTCCACAAATGATTCTCACATCCAGTGGCCATCTAAAGAAGTGGATGTCAAGTTGCTGAAGCTATTGGACCATCGATCTCACAACATTGAATCACATGGAAATGACTGCTCGCACATGAATGCTGACACCTGCACTCCACTTAGAAAAGTGGCTGAAAAATAGAATAAGCAAATGGAAAATCTGTATGCACCATCATATTTGTCGTGTCGAATAGTGCGAAATCTACTATCAAGTTTCTAAATTCTAAGAAACTGAGAATCTAGAGCTCAAGGAATCTTTTAGATTCCCCCTAGATTCCTCAAAGATTCCCTCCTCCATGTCCTCTCCAAATCGGTTGCTCAAATGAGGAAACTGACTGCGCCATCAGGTTTGTGTCACTAAGAGGTGTAAGATCAACATAAATTTCGTCCAATTTAGACACTACAAAGATTTCACCCGCCTGGAAATTTTGCTCCTTCATGGTTCGGCATGCATTAAAAAATTAATTAAAAAATAATGTCATCTCGATTTTCGGTCCCGCTCTTGGTTTCTCCATGCTGCCTAGATGCATTGGTGAAATGAAGGTATATATATTTTCGGGTGGATTAACCAAACTAAGTCATTTGCCAGGTTGGTAAATAAAGAAATTTGTTATGGGTAGGTCGAGGGATCAAATCCCACCTCCCCAAAATCTGCGTGATTTTTTTTATTGGTTAAGTTTGGCGTGGCAGGTCCATAGTTTTGGGTGGCCCGCCTCCCATTTCTGCCGATGGTTATTGTATGTACAGGACGTGGCGGGGTTATGACTGCCCACCACTTAATAAATTGATTGTTCAGAGTGGTTGAGGGAGGCCTAGGGTGGTGGTGGTGGTGGCCCACCACCTCCTTTTTTTATATATTTTTTAAATTTTTAATTATAAGGAGCCCTTTTTGAAAATTGCAAAATTTCACTGAAGGAGTCAAATTAAACACGCCACAAATTTTCCCAGAATCTAGCCCAGGTTGGTCGGAATCCCGTTGCCGAATTTTATCCAAATTGCAGCCTCCTTAAGCCTGCCCAATTAGCAAAAGTCAACCAGAACTTTGACTACCTCTATCTTCTTCATATAGACTCGTATTGATGAACCATTTGCACCACCATGATCACGACAACGAGATATTTAACATGAACCTAGTTTGAGTATAATCTAAACAATTTGATTTTTGACCCTTCCTGAGTCCCCTTGGACTTCTGCATGTGTTTGGAGCCACCTGGATCAATCCTCCCCACTGAGGAGCTTTTGGTCCTCCAAAATCATGAAAAATAATCTGAAAATTCCCTATACCATTTTTGCATCACAAGTGTCCTGAAAGGTCTCAATTCCATCACCTTCACCTTTGTTCTTCAGATCCTTAAGCGATGAGCTGACACCTACAACCTCTGCAACGTGTAGTACATTATTTTGCATATTACATGCTTGACTTTCATGACCAACTAATGACCCAAGCATCCCATACTTGCCAAGATTTCATAACACATAATCGATGGCCAAGTTTACATCAAGATGGACACAATACCCCAGCTACGACAACAAGGTCGAAATACCATTATTGCTTCAACAAGTGATGGAAAACACATCATCACTGCAACACATGATTTACAAAGATAAGGCAAAACATTATTTTCTTTAACAAGTGATGGAAACACAACATCAGTTTCACAGTTTATCATGCAACACAAAATAAGACCAGACATCATTGTTGCTGAACAAGTGATGGAAAACACATCATCACTTTTACATTTTAAAATGCAACAAATGATTTACAAGAGCACGACCGCAACAAGCTGACACATCTAGAAACCATTTTTCACTTATCAATGTGAATGGGTCATCTCCTTGTGGCGGTTTTCCTTGTCGAAAAATTGCTTCATCAGGTTCATGCACTGACACTTTGTCTTTAAGGCAACACACTGGATGGAGCCTCCCACATGTGGGACTTTGATGGCAACTTCTGTCACAATGACTGCAATATGTCTTCTTCCTCTAGATCTGATTTACCTGCTGTTAAGAGGGTCTTTCATGCCTCATCCTTCTGTGTGTTGCCATTCTTTTCCAACACTTAGAAAATATATGGTTATGTAATCCACAAAACGTACATGTTTTTCGATGCAATGTTTTACGCTCATCATTAAAAACATGATTATAATTTAAATGAACATCCGAATGTCGATAGTGGTTATACCTTTCCCTGCTATCTCTAGTGTAAGTCTGGCGAAAAGAGCTTGACTCAACTCTTTCCCTACAATGGGCACTGCCATGGGATGATGGGGATGTGTTCCCATCATTCTCTTTCCTCGATGATTTTGACGATGTCTCACAAGAATCTGACACTGAGCATTATCCTTTGGTGTATCTCAAACCTACAAATTGAGGTCTCTGCACAACCTTCAATTTTTGAGTTATGCCTTGGTTATTAACACCAAGTTCTTTTTCCTCCTCGTGCCTCGTCCTAGGAAGGATCCTCATGTTTTTCCTTGTAATTGGAATCTCCAAATATCCAATGGAAATCATACTATGTGAAGACACAATAGAAAGAAAATCAACATCTTCTACCTCCTCTATCATTTTGGAAAGACCTGATGAGGGTTTCTCATCATCTACTGTTGGTGGTTCGCTAGTTGTCTCAGCGCATTCACCAACTTCCTTTCTGACATACCCATGTCCTACCTAATGGGGTATTTCTTCTACTTTGATGGGGTTGACAATGCCTTGGCCATTAATGCCCAAGCCTTTCCCTTCATACCCCATTCTCTTCAACTGTTTGGAGCCAATTCCTGTGGTATGATTTTCGAAAAAAGCAAAATCATCATCATGACACATATATGAATTCAAAGAATTACTTTTTACCTCACATGGGTCACGCTGCAGCTTTTCCAAGGCCTCATCCTTTTCTTGTAGCTGTTATAGTAAACTATGTTCCTCCTCTTTCTCTTCATGTAGAAGCATCTTCAATTCAGCGTTATCTGTTTGAAGACTTTGGTTGTTGTGCTTCAGTTCTTCCAGGTCCTCTTTTGTGGCTTGCAACTAAAGCTACAATTGCCTCTTTTCCTCTGTTTCTTTGTAGAGTTTCATACCTTATTTCCACCCTCCTAGTAATTTTAAGCATGATCTCATACATTGCTTTTTCATCCTCTATCATTGCATGTTCCATTGTTCACTTTTTCAATTCACATCCACGCAAAGACCGCTCTGATACCACTTGATCCAGGTTTGAGTGTGATGAAGGAACCTTCCAAGACATTTTAATTTTGTGATGTGTTAAATTGCATTTTTAAAATAACATTAGTGAATTCATCTGCATGTTGTAAAGAAGAGGAAGATGATAATCATTAACACATCAAAACATAAGTCATTGATAACGAAGTTCGTCCAAGAGGGAATGTCTCCGGGCCCGGATGTCAAAATGGTGTAGACAGTTGCATTAAGTGTTCTCAATAGTGATGATGTATAGAAGAGGTGATGCCGCTATCATACAAGGAAAATGACCTCATGAAGGAGTGGCTCCAAGAGATGTTCCACTACAGGAACCCTTAGTCAAAAGACTCCTATCAGTATGACACAAAAGTCATGCAACATGATCATCCCACTAACATGGCATGAAAGGGTTCTCAATGCAAACATACAAGGCAACAACATGAGTATCCCATCAACATACAACAAAGTGATCTCAAATAAAACATGATGAATCATGACAACAAGTACATCCCACAAATGATTCTCACATTCAGTGGCCATTTGAAGAAGTAGCTGTCAAGCTGTTGTAGTTGTTCGGACCATCGATCTCACAACATCAAATTACATGGAAATGACTGCTCACACATGAATGCTGACACCTATACTCCACTTAGAAAAGTGGTCGAAAAATAGAATGAGCAAATGGAAAAAGTAAATGCACCATCAGATTTGTGGTGTTGAATAGTGAAAAATCGATTGTCAAATTTATGAATTCTAAGAAGTGAGAATCTGGGGCTCAAGGAATCTTTTAGATTCCCCTTAGATTCCTCAAAGATTCCCTCCTCCAAGTCCTCTGCAAATCAACTGCTTAGATTAGGAAATTGATTGTGCCATCGGGTTCGTGTCACTGAGAGGTGTAAGATCGACATAAAGTTTGTCCAATTTGGACACTGTAAAAAATTCACTCCTGGAAATTTTGCTCCTCCGTCCCACCTGCATTAAAAAATTAATTAAAAATAATGTCGTCTCAATTTCCGTGCTTGCTCCTAGTTCCTCCATTCTGCTTGGGTGCACTAGTGAAATGAAGGTATATATATATATATATATATATATATATATATATAGATAGTTGGGCAGATTAACCAAAATAAGTCATTTGGCAAGTTGGTAAATAAGGAAATTGGTTATGGGGAGGTCGGGGGATCAAATCCCACCTCCCCAAAATCCACGTGATTTCTTTTTATTGGTTAAGTTTGGGGTGGTGTGTCCATAGTTTTGGGTGGACTGCCCCTCATTTCCCCTAATGGTTATTGTATGTACGGGAGGTGGCAAGGGTGGCGAGGTTGACAGCCTGTGCCCTGACCTTTCATTGCATGTTATTTGAGTGGCTCCAGGGGTGGCAGGGTCATGGCTACCCACCCATTAATAAATTTATTGTTCACGGTGGTGTAGAGAGGCATGGGGTGGTGGGGGTGGTGGCCCACAACCTTCCTTTTATATATATATATTTTTTAATTTTTAATAATAAGGAGCCCTTTTTCGAAAGTTTCAAAATTTGACCGAAGGAGTCAAATTAAATAGGTCACAAATTTTCCCAGAATCTGGCATAGGTTGGCAGGAATCCGGTGGCCAGATTTTGTCCAAATTGCAGCCTCCTTAAGCCTGCCCAATCAGCAAAGGTCAACCAAAACTTTGATTGCCTCTATCTTCCTCATCCCGACTTGGATTGACGAACTATTTGCACCACCAAGATCAGGACGACGAGATATTTAACATGAACCTGGTTCAAGTATAATCCAAAAACTTTGTTTTTTGACCCTTCTTGAGTCCTATTGGACTTCTGCATGTGTCTAGAGCAGCTTGGATTACCTATCTCAAAGGTTACATAGGTTATACCCTTTGAGGGTTACACGTGTCACTTGGTGGCCCATTTTCGCATTTTTTGTTGAAAAAATGATGAAATTTTTGGATTTCAGTTTGAAAATGTGGAAATTTAAGAATATCCAAAATGGTGTTGGTGATATGGATAGAAGGAATGGATAAGGATCAAATAATTTTATAAGATAATGCTATTTTTAGCAGAAATAGATGTTCCAGTTTGATTTTTAGCTTTATTTTAGTTCTTTTCTTTCAAATATTAATGTTTCTAAATTCAAGAGGATTCGATCCTCTCATGCGCATGAAAGATACATCATATATTATTTTGATTTTTCAATATTCCTAATGTATTTAAATTGAAAAAAATTAAGAGAAAAGGGTTGGGTTGAGAGTGTTAGAGAGTAGACTACTTTTTTGTAAGTTTTGTATCTTTGTTGAATGAATTGAAGAAATCAGGTGCATATTTATACATTTATACATGTGGATGGTTTATTGGTATCTTGTTCCTCTTGTTACTTGATATGTAGTATTTTCATATCTTCTTATAGTTCTTAATTTCATATAGTAATTTTGTTTGTGTTCATATTTGAAATATTTCTCATACTTGAATAATGTGCTCTAACAAATTTCAGTTGATCTTTATATGTGTGTTTTTTTCTTCCATGGAAAGTTGAATTCATCCTTGTATGGATGCTCTGGTTGTAATTTTTACCTTTCCTCCCATTCATACTATTACTACAACAAAATCTGTATTTTCACCCATAGGTCTACCTACCTTGCCACAGTGTGAATTGCACCATGTCCCTTATTTATTCAAACCTATAACAACATTATGATCTAAGTAGTCCTACCCTTTTCACACACCTTAAAAAAATAAAAATAAAAACATCCTTCAATCATTATTACCAATCTAAAATCCATATCCTATTAGTCTTTGATTGATAATTGATCCAACGAGACAACCCTCTCCAAGGTTAGGGTGACTGGACCTTAACCTGCAAGTAGTTTTTGGTTATCTCTGGGATTTCTCTAACCAGTCTGGAGAAATATACGGAGTGCTAAAAAAGTGAATAATAATTCTCTCTTTTTTTATATATAAAATTCATATTAAACCTTCTTTTGTCATTAGAATTTGTAATTGTCATTTATTAATTCCCTCCGAAGAATGAAATAAACTACATATTTCCACATTAATTTTGAATCTATCAAGAGTTAAGAGGAATCAAATATTTCATCATGCAAATCCTTCCTTAAGTTTTGAATTCAAAAGAAGGTTTACATTGTTATGAAACCAGTTCACAAAAGGATAGAAAAGATAGATGAACGCCTTAAAAATAAGCCTCTTCGAGGGCACAACCTCCTTTACATTACACAAATGAACAATTCCTAGATGATTCGAATGAAAAGGCCTCCTTTCTATATATAGGAGTCCAAGGGTTCACGATATAACCAAGCCGACCTAACAATAATAATATAAAGGCACAAAAATAACAATAGTGGGATTCTATGGGGCACAATAATAACAACATGGGGACAATAGGGGCACAACAATAAAAATAAAGGATACAATGACAATAGTAATGGGGGAAACGCTAGTATTATAGGGCCCTAACATGTCCCTCTCTTTCAAAAAAGTGTTGTCCTCAACGCTTGAGTAGTTCTAGGTGCTTCCGTATAAAATTCTCATCCTCCCATGTGGAATTTTCAACGAGTAAGCTCTTCCACTTGATGAGATACTCTGAAATTGGTCAATTTCGTAAATGTCAAGTTCTTGTTTCTTTGACTGCTTCAGGTTCCAATATAATTTTTCCTTCCTCGTTAAGTTTTGGAAATATTGTTTGAACTGGGAGCTTGTCACCTATAACCTTCTTTAAACATGAAACATGGAAAACTGGGTGCAATCGAGAAGCTGCAATTATGCCTCTAGTGAACATAACTGTGCAATTATGCCTCGTTCTTTCTTTAGAAGCTTTGTCATTCCTTTAGAGCTAATTATCTTTACCGGTTTCCCTACGATACCCCTTAATTCAACTTCCTTTCCTTCTGAAGAGAATTTCATGAAAAGTTTTTGAAAGTTAAAAGCTATTGTACCCAAGGATTGCAGCCATTGGACTCCTAGTACAACATCAACACCACCCATTGGAATGGAAAGCATTGGGCTATTCAATAAATATTCTCCCATGGATAGATAGATATTATGGCACTTTCCTGAGCAATTTATGGTTCTTCCACTTGCAACCATCACTTGACACTCTGGTGTTGGATATAGGAAGCAATTCAATTCCTTGGCTATCTTACAATGAATAAAATTATGGGTACTTCCCGAATCAATCAACAATATTACATTTTTCTTCTTGATATGTCCTTCTATCATAATAGTTTGAGGAGTGGTAATTCCAGCCAATGCATTACAAGATATGTTCAGATTCATTTCTTCTTTTCCTAGGGTTTGTTCCTAGTGTATATCCTCTTCTTTTGACATTTCTTGTTCCTTTTCTTCCTCCTCTTCACAATCTATGTAAAAAAATTTCTTCTTGACACACTTATGACCTTTAGTGTATTTTCTATCACAATTGTAACAAAGCCCTTTTGCTCTTTTTTCTTCCAGTTGTTGTGGTGTTAACCTTGTAGGTACTGGATCGCTAGGGCTAGCAACACTTCCATCTTAATGATTGTGAGTAGTAGGCTTCCTTGTTTCCATAATTTTACTTTCCATTTTTCTTGCCAATTTGAATGCCTTCTCCAATAAATCTGGTTCCTAAAGGTTAACCTCATGTTGGCTGTTATCTTTTAAAGTCCCTATGAACACATCAATCATATGCTCCTCTAGAATATCTTTTACCCTTATATTCAATTTTTGAAAGTCCTTAATGTGCTCCATCATTGAACCCTTTTGTTTGAGATTTATCGATTCGCTAAAAAAAGTGCTGCTTTTTGTATCCTCATAATGTGCTATCATTTCATTTATAAAAATAGCCCAAGTGACAATTTGTTTACGAGAGCAAAGCCATCGATACCATACAAACTGATTTGGTTTCAAATATAAAGTTTTAGTGCGTACCTTTTGTGTGTTTTGCACATTATGGAGATCCAAAAATTGCTCCATCTATCGTATCCATGTTCCGTGATCCTTGCCATCAAACTTCCTCATATCGATCTTCGGAACATGGTTGTTCTTTGATCCAACATTAGAGTATATTAAATCATGATTAACATTTATTTTGTTCTCATCATGAGTTTCCTTTACTACCGTTTCGCCATTACTAAGCGGTTCTTATAGAAACTTTGTCAAATATGTCTTCAAATGTCTTCAAATCTGTCTTCAAATCATCCATCTTAACTTCCACAATGTCCATCTTAGCTTCCACACCATCCATCTTATCTTCCATGTTGTCCATCTTACCTTCCACGTCATTCATCTTAGCTTCTACACCTTTCTTTAAACCATCCATCTTAGATTCCGCACCTTTCTTTAAACTTTCATCTTAGCTTCCACACCATACATCTTAGCTTCGACGTCTTTCTTTAAACCATCCATCTTAGATTCTATTACTTTTTGTGCATCTGACATTTGTTGCTCTTGGTCTCGTAATTTTGATATATCATGTTGCATTTCTTCCTCTTCTTCATGAGTCATGCTACAGCTTTCAGGTTGCTTACTAGGTGTTTACATTTTCTTTCCTCGGGGCATCAATTACCGATAATAATTCTTCACTATGCCCTTTGAAATCCTTCAAACTAATTTTATCAAACCAAGCTGATGCAAAAATTTAAAAAAAACTACACACCTTTTTTTTCCACTTTGTAGGAACTTGATGTTCAATATGATGTATTTCGGTAATTTTAGATCTCCAAGGTCTGACATTTCTTCCTATGGTTTCCCTCTGAGTAGTATTTCTAACTCCGCAAGTTTGATCAATATTGGATTCACCAATGAAGAATTATGCCAAATCTCCCAAAATGACCTGAGTATAGACTTGTTCAGTAGAACGAACTTGTACGATGTGCCGCGGGTCCATGTTTCAACCTTATGTTCTAAAAATGGTTCCCCAAAAACTAAAGTCCGTCCTCTTTTTGTAACTTCTTACGACAATTCAATCTAATGCTCTAAGAGAAAGTTATGACAGTTTTCCCAAGGTGACCTGTTTGGCACGTAATTCGAGGGTCTGCAAAAACCCTAAATTCCCTAGACTATATCTCCTAAACTATAGCGAGATAAGATGTGAAATTCGGAGCCTAGGTTCAGAATGATTTCTTCTCAAATGGGTTTCTTTTAAGCTTCTGAAACTTCATAGCAAAAATTGCACGATGACCTCTTTTAGATGAAACTCCGGAGCTTGCAAAAACCCTAAATTCCTTAGATTATATCTCTGCAAATATATTGAGACAAGATATGAAATTCAGACCTAAGGTTCAGAATGATTTCCTCTCAAATGGTTTTTTTCCTCTTATGAAACATTGCAGAAAAAAAGTTTTAGCGAAAATTCCACAATGACCTGTTTGGAGTAGTGAAACCCTAGAATCCAAAGCTCTGATACCAAATTTTATGAAACCAGCTCACAAAAAGATAAAAAAGATAGATGAAGACCTTAGAAATAAGCCTCTTTAAGGGGGCAACCTCCTTTACATTACACAAATGAACAATTCTTGGATGATTCAAATGACAAAACCTCCTTTCTATATATAGGAGTCTAAGGGGTCACAACATAACCAAGCCGACCTAACGATAATAATATAAGGGCATGAAAATAACAATAGTGGGATTATATGGGGCACAATAATAACAATATGGGAACAATAGGGGCACAAAAATAACAATAAGGGATACAATGACAATAGTAATGGAGGAATCACTAGTATTATAGGGCCCTAACATACATATTGAAATATTTGATCCCTCGAGGCTCTTGGTAGGCCGCATAGTTAATATGGATCTATACTAGTATATAGTCAAACATCATGGTTATGAATATGACTCATTATTATTTATATTTATTTTATGTGATACGAATATTATGAAATGTTTTTTTTGGGTAAATTTATTTAAAAGAAAATCAATATAATATATTGAATTGAATAGATTTATCATTTTATTAATTTTTACTCTTTATTACTTATTTTTTTCTGCAAAGTCAAAATTTTCCATTAGTTCAGAACAATATTACATTGAGATATGCCAGGATTTTCCTTCTTCTAACATCACTCCTACCATATTTGTTGGCCAAAATATGAGAACAAAACCATAAAACAAGTAAAGAAAATTGACAAGAAAATTAGAACCCAATTGTATGAAAAGGTCACAAGTAGAAGAATACAACCATATATAATCCTTGGCCTAATGAATTAACATGTGCTAGATGATATGGGATGATGCTGGGAAATGAAGGTGGAATAAAGGAGAAAATGAACATTATTCTCCATGTGGGATAATAGTCCCTCCAAGTAGTATAACCTCTCATAAAATCCAACGTTGTCCCCTCTACATGATAGCTAGTGGATCCTACAGGTGCTACTGGTTATGCTGTAATTCATTCATGAAGAAAATAACTGTGTGGTGATAATCATGGAAATCTCTTCCCAATTTTTCTAGTGTAGGGGTAACATGGTATATCAACTTTCCCTGGAGAATGAGTTGGGTTGGAATCATCCCATCGGTCAAAATGTTCTTGTTTTGGTTGTCCACATTGGGCCCGAGGCCCACCTCCCCATCGATCATGTCCCCATTGATGTTTCATGGAAGTTTAGCAGAAGGTCTCAGCTTAGTCAGTGATGAACTAGGCTTCCCTGGAAAATACCTCAATATACAAGTCCATACCCAAATTAAACCACCCCAAAAACAAAGTTTTGACCACTATTCCTGGAAATTTCCACCTTCTAAGCTCCATCAACCACTTATTTCCAAGTGACCAACATGCTCAACTACTTCCACCCCCAACAAGTGACAATATAATCATCTATGCAACATATGAACCTCAAAATTCAAACTCTCCTCCACCCATGTGACTCGAAAAACATGGACTCACACGGTAGCTCACTAACCCTAAAATGAACAATATAAACTTAGAAACATTCAAAAGGATACCACCAATTTGACTAAAAAATTCATCCCCGCGCAGGAGCTCTATAATATGGAAAAATGAAACCCCTATGGTCCCTCACTCATACCCAACATAAGAACCACTAGTATCTCTAATTGAATATTAGCACCCAAAGTCACTCACAATATGGCCAACCCCAAAACTAAAACATATAAATTTAAAAGGTGAGATGATCAAACTCAAATAATTTACCAAAAGCCATTGATTCAAAATGCTCCTCTATAGACCCAAATGATTCCCTAAACCTCCCTAGTCTTTGTTGGCCCCCTGTGAGTAATCATTGGTGAGGTCGTTGCAAGAAAGGTCTCTTGTTTCATCCCCCAAGCCCACGCCACCAAAGTATGTAATGAAAACTAGAAACCATCACTTGGGTCTTGCGAAAACTTTGCAACTACCTGTAGTATCTAAGGAGCAAGGTATGGGTCTAGAAGGAAGCGACCCTACTACACACACCAATACCGATTGTTTTTAACCTTCATCCCGATTTCTAGCCTAAACAACCAAAATAGTTACACCAACCCACACAATTTAAAGGAGACCACTAATCTGGAACTTTCTCCCAATGCAGGTGTGACCACCTTCTGTATGCTCTTTTGCATAAAATTGAATGCTAAGTAGAGTGAGAAGGCATAGCCCCCTCCACAATTTAACCTTCAGATCTTGGAACCCCCATCGATGAACTTGTTATTACCTTTTAAATCAATCTTACATTATGGTTTTATTATTATTATTATTTATCACACAATCTAACTTATAAATCACATTACCTTTTTCACTAGAATCCTCTCATATAATTTCAGGCAAGATTGTGATTTTTGTTGTTCAAAATATATTTTTGAATTCATAAATGGATTCAACACCCCAAAAAACACCTGGGGCACTTGAATTCTATAG
This sequence comes from Pinus tabuliformis, assembly GCA_031772625.1. NCBI lineage: Eukaryota > Viridiplantae > Streptophyta > Pinopsida > Pinales > Pinaceae > Pinus > Pinus tabuliformis. Next base: position 1,506,230,228 of record CM062820.1, on the reverse strand, counting down.
ATTAAACAACTTAACCTCAAGTTTTTGAAAACGTTTAAGGGATTTTGATTAAAATTTACTAGACAAAATGCCATGAAGAAGACCATTTATTCTATCAATTAGACTACTCCTTTTTCTATTTAATACTTCATCTAACATGCCAATACAACATCTCTCTCATATTAATGTATATATCCCCTCTCAAAGGAACAAATATGTTTGAGTTATTGTAATATTATTGCTAATGCTATTATTTATTATAACACTATTGTCAATTTTAGAACCATCGACAGTTAGTTGAGAGAAATTAATTGAAATATAGAATTTAAGCAAGGGTGTCATTTACCCTATACCCTATTTGCATATAGATTGATAATCTAGAAGAGTGCTTGGATAACTCATTCTCACTAATATAATAATAACGCTTCTCCTTTCTACTGAAGATGTTGTTCTTTTAGCAAGAAGCCATTAGGACCTTAAAAACAACTATGAATTCTCCAAGATTTCTACTCCAAGAAGTGTATGAATTAATATTGACAAGGCTAAACTCTTCATAAATAAATCCATAATGTTCACATAAAATAGTTTAATATATGAGAACAAATATTTGGAGGAAGTTCCTTCATTCAAATATATTGGAACCAATATTCGTCACAAGCTCCATTGTAATTATAGCATTGAGAAAAGGATAAATCATGGATGGAAATTTTATTATGGGATTGAAAACAATTGTAAGTAAACATATACTAGATATCGAATTAAATAAAATGAAGGTCATATTTGAAAATCTGATCATTCGTGTTATGCTATATGGATGTGATGTTTGACATTGTAGTATTTAAGCAGTCCTTAAGGAACATGAAATACATCAATAGAAATTTATAACCTACAATATCAAATGGAAAGATGTACACTCTATCTCATCTCCCTGATTGAAGCAAGTCCTTCCCCCATTGAAAGCATGGCTACAATTATCTATTTTCTATATAAAAATAAGTTAACTAACATGGTATCATAATGCATGAATGAATATAATATCATTAAATATTATATTATTTTATTTTATTTTTAAAATGATGTAATATGATAATGAATGAATGAATATAATATCAATAAATATATCGTATTTACTATAGATATATATTTTGAGGTATTCAACATTACTTATTTATTCCCTATAGTGTCCTCAAACTTATTTATTTACTCACTATAGTCCATCTAAGTAAGAGCTAGCTGACATTTTAGATGTGAAAATTGTGAAAGAATTATTTTATATGTGAAAAGAGTATATGCTTTGCAAATTATCAATTCATTGATAGTTACTATAGGACCTGAAAATAAAATTCTCAATGTTTTCATGTATTTTGATGCAAAAAAATAAGAAGGTATTGTTACACAAGAACCAATACTAAAAAATTTTGGTTTTCACACAAGAACCAACCATCAAGAATATACATTTCAATCAAATGTATTACACTTTTCAAAAGAGAATATGATGATGCAAAGCTTGAAGAGAATCCATACAAGCCAAAGATCATAAAGGAGCAAACCATTACAAAAGGATCAACTTATGGATAAATAATCAATGCAATAGTTGCATGAGGACACGCAGCAACTTCAGTGGGGGGGTATGTTGAGACTCAAAATTGTCTTCCATTTTCATCAATATCTCCATCATTTCATGTCCATTTAACCTTCATCTCATGATTATGTAGCCCTAAAATTCTACATCAAGTAATCATATTTACAAACATATGGGTTAGAATCCTTATTTTCCAAAGTTATTTGTTTTATGCATTATAAGTGAATTAATGATTAAAAAATAGGAAATTAACATAGTTTCATATACATATATATGTGTTATGAGTTTTGTGACATGTCTAGGTTTATTTGGAGGTTCTAGAAGGGTCTTACTTGTCCTTCCAAGCACAAATTCGAATTTCAGCTCAAGAAGTGGACCACATTCCAAGGAGAAAGATCATGGAGATCTTTATGAGTATTAGGATTTGTATCTAATATTTAGGGATAAGATGAGACAAGTATGGATCTATTAGATATTTAAGGGATTTGCATTTATTGAGGGATAACCCTAACTCATGTATAAATAAGAGGTGCATCCTTGAAAGGAAGCCATCTATTATCAGTTATTCATTAGCAAAAGATTTCTGATTATTCATTCAGCATGAATATTATCATTTTCTTCAAAATTATGAGTTATGAGTGTTGTTTGATTCTTAAGATGTGATAGTTGTTCATGTGTGCTCATTGAGAAATGGAAGGATCCCCATCAACCACAATCTACATACAATTGTAACATAGTTTTATTTTCATTATTTCCTTTCTGCATGTATGATTTACTTTCCACAAGTATGATTTACTTTCCTAGATTTGATTTTATTGTCATTAAACTGCTTGCTTACAACTTATTCTAGTTTTCTTGCTTGACAGCTAAATCACTAGTTGTTATTTACTACATTCTCACTAGTTGCTATTTCTAGCTTTCTATATTATCATAGTTTTATTCTTCTAGTTGTTCATTTATTAGTTTTTTTTTTTAATAGTTTAGAAATGCCACCGCGTTCATAAATTCCACCTTTAGAATTTAACTTCCATCCCTAGAATTTAATTAAGTTTTCTTGCATGAGATTTCTTTTGCAGTTTTATTTAGTTATAGTTGTAATATGCATTTCCATTCTAAACAAACTTTCTACAAAAGTTTCATCTGAGCTCCCATATATTTTGGTTTGATTCTAAGTTTACAAAACCCCCGGGTTTACAAATTAAATGACATGGATTTAGCATACAATTAAATCACCCTACAAATTTCAAGGAAGATTGTGATTTTATCTTGTTCAAAATATATTTTTGAATGCATAAATGGATTGAACATCCTAAAAAACACATGGCACACTTGAATTCTACATATTAAACAACTTAACCTCAAGTTCTTAAAAATATTTAAGGGATTTTGATTCAAAATATCTAGACAAAATGCCATGAAAAAGGTTATTTAGTCTATCAATTAGAATACACTTTTTTCTAATTAATACACAATCTAACATGCCAATACAACATCTCTCTCATAGTAACCTATAGAGCCCCTCTCAAAGAATTAAATATATTAGAGTTATTGCAATATTATTGCTAATGTTATTAGTTATTATAACACTATTGTCAATTTTAGAACCATCGATAGTTAGTTGAGAGAAATTAAATGCAATATAGAAGTTAAGAAAGGTTGTCATTTACCCTCTACCCTATTTGGCATATATATTGATAATCTAGAAGAGTGTTTGGATGAATCATGCTCACTAATATAATAATAACTCTTCTCCCTTTTACTGAAGGTATTGTTCTTTTGGCAAGAAGCTATTAGGACCTTGAAAAACAACTATGAATTCTCCAAGATTTCTAATCCAAGATGGGTATGAATTATTATTGACAAAGCTAAACTCATCATAAATAAATAAATAAAGTTCATATAGAATACTTTCATATATGGGAACAAACATTTATAGGAAGTTCCTTCATTCAAATATATCGGAATCCATATTAATCACAAGTTCCATTGTAATTATATCATTAAGAAAAGGATAAATAATGGATGGAAAGTTTGTTATGGGATTCCAAACTATTGTAAGTAAACATATCTTAGATATCAAATAAAAGATAATAAAGGTCATATTTGAAAATACCATCATTCATGTTATGCTATAAGGATGTGAGGTTTGGTGTCGTAGAATTTCAATAGTCATTAAGGGACTTGAAATATATAAATAGAAATTTATAACCTACAAACTCAAATGAAAGGATATACACTCTATCTCATCTTCCTGATTGAAGCAAGTCCTTCCCCCATTGAAAGCATGGCTACAACTATGTATTTTATAAATAAAAATAAGTTAATGAACATGGTAGCCAAGAGGTTTCCTAAAATTGTTTGTAAATCTAGCCAAAACCCCCACCTAGGGCTCAAGTGGAGATGGAAAAATAATGCCTAGTGATGCAGGAGCATCTGACCTCCCCTTAATTAAAGGAGGAATCTGAAGTGGAGAAGGAGGAGATGTGGACCATCGAACAAAACCGGGGACAATTCTATTTAAAACAGAGAAAATGATGGAGCGGATAAAGTTTCTCGAAGACTTAATTTAATGTAATTTTGCCACATATATATACGTATGCGTATAAGGAGAATTAAGGGTAGTTGAGTAATTGTGGGGAGAAATCATGCATCTTAAATGATCGACAACTATTGTAATCTCTTATAAAAAGAGAAGTCTATGTGTGTGATAGAGATAGAGAGTAATAGACAAAAACCTGTGAAAATAGGGTATTCACAATGTAGTTGAGAGGAGAATTGTTACTAAGGCTGAAATGCCTTAGCATGTAACTATGCCATGTATAACAGAAAGTGTGTGTTTAAGTGTGCGCCTATGTATTTTGTAATTATGTCTTTTCTAATTGTGTTATTTATATATGCGTTGAGAGCTTGAACCCAGTTGTGAGTTTGTTGATCGACCATTGATCATTGAAGGATCGATGGCAATCCAAAGATATATATTAATGAATATTTTGTGTGTCATAGCAGAGCATGGCAGAGAACTGTGTTTAACACATAAATCCATAAAAAGGCAAATGAGATTAAGTTAAAGAGGAAGTGGAGAGAATGCACAGCGACCATTGGATCTCAGAGATCAACGGTTCAGATCTAGGCACTGAGGAGTAGAACAAAACATCGCATCAGCGAAACCCTTTAAGTGATATCGGAACCAACCTTTTAAATATAACGATAGGGATATTCGATTAAATCACAACTATCGGATCAAAAGCCAGATTGACGGTCTCAATGGGATTGCTAATCATATTTCGGGGAGGTCAAAGGCCTTAGAGCAGATAGTGTAATGGAATGCCAATGGCAAATATGCAATTACGCGATATCGCCAATTGAAGATTGGAGGTCGGGGCAATCGGAGCAGCAGAAAGGGTCAGAGTGAAGAGGTGGACCCGCTGATATTTATAGTCGCAGACATAATGTTTTTGAAGTCTGGTCGAGGGTTCAACCAGGGTTTTTCTTTGTTTTCCCATGGTTCTGTGTATTGCGATAAAGTTGAAGTCCCGGGGATTTTAAAGGAAATGCATATGAAGGAGCAGACCAGAGTAGACTTATGAATACTGGTCTATGTATTTTTAAGTCCGATGTACGTGATCGAAGCGGGGTTTTCCTGTATACTCCTTTGTATTGCAATACATGTGTGGTCCATGGTTTTAAGGCTAAAGGCCTCAATAATGCTTCTGATAGACTTGTGGGCCCATAACACATAGGTCCAGGATCGAATATTTATAAATAAAAAGGGATTTTGGCTATACCCCTAAATCTATTTTCATCACCTAGCCTTAGCGAGACAATTGTGGGGTAAAGGAGAAGATCATTTTATAGAAAAAGGATAATATTAAAAATATTATTACTTAAAAATTTAAAGAGAAATTATGTTGCCACAAAGAGTTAGAGGGAAAAAGGAAGCTAAAATGTTATGAGGTAATCAACCATAATCTAGAAAATTATAATTTTCTTGTCATCTTCATTAATGTTAAGAAGAAAATGACATTACTCAAATACTTTTTTCATAAACTTCATATTGAAATCAAGGTTGGTCAATTGGGAAAATTTCTCAAGATCAAAAAGTTTGCTACCTTTGTGACCCTAATAGGGATGGAGATCAAAAGCACATTCTATTACTTTGTCTATCTTATACTGAAATTTTATGTAACCTTTAAAATATTTCTCACTCTATCATCTTCCTTGAGCTTTTAAGTGATCCTCGAATGTTTCTCTCAATGCTTTTTAAAGATAGAAATAATACTAAAAAATTTAAACTTTTTATCTTCATAATATTTGATAAACCATATTAAGCTTAATGGAAAGTAATCATGATCATCATCATAATATATAACTATATTTTTATTTTTTTGGTTTCATTTTATTTTATTTCTTTTAATAATGTAATATCATAATAAATGAATATAAATATAGTATCTACTATATATTTTGATTTCGAAGTAGTCAGCTTTATTTATTTATTCACTATAGTCTCTGTAAGTAAGAGCTAGCTCACATTTTACATGTGAAAACTGTGAAAAACTTATTTTAGAGTCCACACAAATTTATTGGAGACAAAAATTCGTGACATGATGTCCAAAAATATTGGAACAGTAATATTTATCTTGCTCCTAAAATGCATAGATGATGCAGACATCCGAACTGTAATATTTTTTGAGTTTGTAAAATGCACACAAGACCCTGACCCCAACCGTTCAATAGAACATGAAAAGTATATGGTTCAAGAGGAAATAAGATACTATGGAAAATATGTAGAGGGCTCCATCAATGACTTATCCCAATGATGTGCAGGACTGGTGAATGAAGTGAAAATTATTTTTCTCTCTATCATACAATATATAGAAATTGTCCTGCTGAATGCTTCCTATGGTAACGACATGTCCATTAACAATAGTGCCACCGTACTGCATTGTCAAGCAGATTGCATCGGAAGTGATAGCCATGAAAATATTCTCATCAAGAAGTTCCATGTCTGAGCCACCCTTGAAATGGAATAAAAATTTAGGCCATCGAATATTCTCTAAACCAGACACATTGTAACACATTCCCAAGCTAGTATTAGCCTCAACGCCAAGATCTCTTCAATATCCAATCTGAGAAGAAAATGCATCTATAGTCTGATTATAGATTGGTTCTGGAAGTGTTGGAGTCACAATTGCCTTTACACCAAAACCAGTAGGTATTAGTAAACAGAGACATCTCTAGATTTAAGCACATGCCACTAAACACATGGGAGCGTTAGATCAACACCGCCATTCACTGGGAGCGCAACAATCTCCCCCCTCAACACGAGCTAGGTATGTTTCAAACTCCAGACCTTTGGCTTTGATACCACTTGTCGAAGGCACGATTGCCTTTACACCAAAATTCACAGGTATTAGTAAACAAACACATCTCTAGATTTAAGCACATACCACGAAACACAGGAAGCGTTGGATCAACACCGCCATTAACGAGAAGCGCAACAGGAAACACAAGAAGCGTTGGATCAACACCGCCATTAACGAAGCGCAACAGGAAAGATAGTTAAAAAAGTTCCTGAATCTATTGCCGTTCAACCATTGCCTTGGCTGTCAAATGAAAATAATTTGGACGGCAACGTCAAGCGCTTTCCACCAATAATCATTGCTTGGAAGCAAGGGTATTAGAAAGTGAAAAACGAAGGGTTTACTGGGTTGATGAGTAGGGGAGTGTAAGTCGAATTTATATCCCTCGGAACGGCCTTTTTACAGAGAACTATCTTGCTGCTTTTAATTACATGGTTAATGCATACGCAAATTTATCACCAAAGAGAGGAGCAAGCTGGGAAGGCATAGACAGTCCTCCTCTAGCAAATCCTGCAATGCTAACAGTCCCGAACGAAACCAATCAACATCCAATTGTGAACCGCTTTATTTCTCGTCTTCCTCTATCTTCCACTGGCAGAGTCAAGGTGTCAGTCAGTAGACGCCCCGTCACATTTCCCGAACCATAGTTAAGGTTGAAACGTGGACAAATCCGCGAGCACTTCGGGAAGCTTTTGACACAGCGTTCATTCTTGCACAAGTCTTTGCACTTGGGATCTGTGCACTTTACAACCACATCAGTGGATGACTTTCTTCGAAGAAAAACTGTACCGTATCCACCGTAGTTTTCACAGGTATAATGTCTGGTGCAGGTTCGCACACATAACTGCCCATGTCCATGACGAGCAATAAGTCCTGTGGAGGAGTAATGACCAATAGTTTGATGTAATATTCGTAGTCCCTGTGATAGCGCAGAGGTTCCTCCACAGTGATCTTCCTCATCCTCACGTGGAGATTCATGGACACTCCATTAATTTCATGATCTTTCTGTTGGGAAAATATCACAGAGAGTTACACTGCGAGGATAATGAAGAACATCGGCTTCAACTTGGAGGCCACCATGGAGCGAATTATTAGGGAAAGGTAATAGGGGAAGAATTGGATTGAAGTGGGACTGTTACTATTTTTATTCAGGAAAAGCACTCTACTGGGAATACCACACCTTGGAATAATTTATTAATGGTTACAGGAAAGGATAGACTTTCAGTGTTGCTAGACATCTTTGGGTTCTAAATAGTTGTGTTTCATTAAAAGAAGAATAATTATATTTTATACCTCAAAACAAAACTATAATTATTAATTATTTTAGTGTAGTAAAAGAGTGTACTACTTAGAATAGAATACTACTTTGAATAACTTATTAACTATTTTGAATAATTTATTAATGATTATAAAGAGTTTTTGGCTTGAACTGTTGCGGGATGTCTTTGAATATTGGAATGTGTTTCATTACATTGGGAGAATAATTATCTCTTATCCAAGTAAACTTTCATATGTCTCTGAATTTTGGATAATTGTGTTTAAACTTTCATTGTTGTTAGATGTCTCTGAATTTTGGATAATTGTGTTTCATTATATGGGAGAATAGTTATTCTTTAGTCATGTATACGAAATTACAATTATTTTTAATACAATAACAAAGTTCAAATTTTTTTTGAGGCACAGAAAATCTCACCAAAATTTCTTAAAATGGCATATTTCAGTTATTAAATATATATAGACTCAATGCCTCAAACATTTAATGAACCTGAATCAATCACTAAATTCTAAAATACTTTTCCAACAACTAAAAAAGAGTAGTCTTAGTAACCCAATATTCTCTCCCAAGATTATCGCAAAGAAGAAAAAAACATGTAAAACCATTTACACTGCTTTGTTACTTTTATTTTGAAAATGACATTAAATTAAAATTATATATATATTAGTGATCGGAAATACATGTATTTATTTTTGTCTTGAAACATATTTTCTTTTATGCAAGGATCAAACAATAAAATATGATTTCTTTATTCAAATTATAACATATTTTTTTCCATATTTATGCTCATAAACATAGATGACAAGATTATTTCCATTTTGTTGAGAGACTATGATAAATTTCACCCCAAAATCCTTTTAGTGTATGGTGGTTTGTACTAATTACTAAAGATTTTATGGTTGCAAGCCATGGGAATTTTAGATGGTTGTTTAGATGGTTGTTTTATGAATAAACATTGAGAAATGGCGGGGCACAATATAATATTAAATCAAGTAATTTAGGTTTTACTTACACAAGAAGAACATAATTCTAGATCTTCTAGTTAGTAATTTTCTTCATGTTTTTAGGTACTGGCTTCATTTCGTTTCATCTTACCTATGTAGTTAGGGTTGGTTTACTTAATTTTTCTAAATTGTCGTGTTACAAGGATGGTTTTTGGGAAGAAAATATTTCTCTTTTCTCTCCTTTATTCATGGGTTATAAGAAAATATTCCTCTTTGCCCTCCTTGATTCATGGTTTACTTTCTTCTCCCTCCTTGATTCATGGCTTACTTACTGTGGTTACAAAGAAAAGCCCCTTCACTCCTACTAATTCCTAATCTTTAGCATCATGCCATCATTTGGTCAAATTAGTCCTAATCTTCCTTTCCTAAGTCCATGTTATTTGATTAGGATGACTATATTATCATCTTTGTGGTGGTGGGGTGATTTACTCAGGAAAGGGGTTCTAGAATTACATAAAATCTTAAACTATTACCCTACCTTTGAAATCCTAGCATCCATTGGAACTATGGATCCTTTTTCCTTGCAAGTTCTTCCTCAAACCAAAATTGTGGGGTGATTTTTTTCCTTGTTCCTTTTGTGGGAAATGTTTTTTTGTACATCCCTATCTTAGTTGGCCTTTTGTTGATTCCTTGTCAAATTCTATTTTTAAATGTGGAGCTTTATTAAATTTTTTGGTTCTATATACAACAAGACAAATGCTTGAAAATGAATAACCTTAGCTCCTATACCATCTCCTCTCTACAAGACTCCTTATGCCTAAACATAACCTAATTGGATGCAATGAAAGCAGCATTAAGCTTCCAACTCTAGTTCATTAAGGATGCAAAAGGGAAATCGAGGATATTCATGAAAAAATTAATCATTGGCCGATATTTTGTTTTTGTATTAAATATTAAGATGCATTGTCATTGTACTTGTGTACATCATTCAATTTCTATTCATAAGAAGTCACTCCCATGTTCCCTTATATTTTGTAGGAAAATCCAATCAATTTTGGACATCATGAATTGAATTTATGAGAAAATGACAATTATCAAAGAAAACATATAATGGATTTCCATTACATAAATGCATAAAATATGGATATTAATTAAATAATACCAATTAACCTTATATGACATAGGAAAGACACCCATTCTAAAAAATTTCAATTCTTTGAACCATAATACACCCATGAATGCGTAAAACACAAAATACCAAAACAATGTGAAGAGTATTCAATAAATACTTTAAGATTTAATTACTCAAATCACTTGGAATCATGCATAGCCACGTCGAACAAGTTTCACATGTCTAGTCCTTACTTCTTGTTACTCCAAAGGAGATTAGGGCGGTGTCTCAAGTTATGTATGACATGTATACAACCTCTACAAGACAATTGGGTAACATATTTCGACTGGAATGAAACCAGGTTTTGTAGGGTAATGTGTGTATTGTAATGGATAAGACAACCATTTGAATGGATGCTTTAACAATCAAAACACTGATTGGTAAAATAAGAAACTCATCTAAAATAATGCAATAGTTAGTTATTGATATTCATTGATCTCTGATCATTTAGTACATCAAAAGATGATTAAATGGAAGATATTGGCATTTTTAATATAGAATGGAGAATGAAATTTTTAATACGAACAAATATTTACTAGAGAATTCACAATGAAACCACTAAGAAGACTACATAAGGCATATTTAATACAAAAAAACACCAAATAAATCACATATAAATGACCCATTTGAAACTATTTTCACAATTAGTCATAACTTATAGCGAACGAAAACTTATAATTTTTATCATGTATACCATAGCATTGAACATTAGCCTCCTAAGAATTATCTTTAAGCTTCATAGAAAATTTTTATAGAGAAAATGCCAAGATGACTTTATTCAAACAATAAAAACCTAGGATCATAGCTCTTGGAAATCAAAGCTATGAACCATGCACCTTCAAATGAGAGTTTGGATTCTTTAGTATATTTCAGGAAATCTAGTTTGACAAATTATCCAATGGACTATCAACAATAGTTTTTAGATGATGTTGATATAAGACTAGGTTTCCTTCAATATTTGTCGGTGAGTTAAGAGGGATTCAGATATATTAACTTGAAATCCATAAAACCCCAGCCATTGTTGATAAATTTATTAATAACCATAAAGATCTTGCAAAGGAGATTTTTGTGCAACTAGAATAATGAGCGAAAGATATAAACCATAATGTGAGCCTGCTGATGGTGACCTTGACTAATAAGCTTCAGATTTTTGGATAACACTGAGGTTTTAATATGAAGGTTGATTTAGTGGAAAATCGAGAAGATTCAGAGAGGGATCCAAACAAAGAAGTTGAAAAGTATCAACACATTTTGACTACCATGAACCATTCATAGACCCCATTGAAAATGGAAGTGAAGGTTGTAATCAAGTTGTATCAATGTGATGTTGGTGCTCTAAATGCAAATCATTGGTTGCAACAATTATACTTTTGTTTTAGTGTTCATCATATAGAGTAATAACATAATATTTTGTTTTCTCGACTGAAATTAGACAACCATACAATGACCTAGTGGGAAATCCACATGTAGACCTTTAGGTTGAAAGGATACCCTCTAGTGGCTAAGTAACATGATTTTAAAACCCTCATAAAATGAGACTTTTACCTATAGGGTTTATATATGTCACTCTTATAATGAAGAAATCAAAACATATATTGAGCAGTTCCTATTTGAAACTTATTTTGGATATTTCTCACCTTCATCTTTGGATATTTCATATGGGTAGCAGGGAGGAGTGAGGTAGGATATTATAGGGGATTCCATAAGGTTATAATTTTGCGTTAGAGAATATGAGGAAAATCAATATATAAGTGTAGGATACACTATATAAGTCTTAGGAAAAATATAAGGTGAGGCATTATTAGTAAATAAGAGAGGATTCATTTAATGTGGGATAGAAAATATGGTTATAGAGGGATAGACTCCAAGATCTTAGTAAGAAAATATAGCCTTTATGAGATGATCCATTTGAGATATTAGAAAAGGTTTGATATAACATGTGTAGACTCAGTCTATCCCCATACATGAGTAGTTACTCAATGGTCAATGTAAAGAATTTAAAACTCTATGAGTCTTCCATGCTAAATCAAGAAGAGGAACAAATAATGCCTTATATAGAGGATTTGGAAACATATCATCAAACGGAGTTGACAAAGGATATAGTTTTGTAAAAGAGGCCCTAAAATACAATATAGGTCAAACATGACCTTTTGTATATTGGGTTGAAAGGAAAGCTTCCATGCAATAATAAATGGTAGATCCAAGACAAGGTGGAGGAAATTTTTCCTCACCTCATTCAATAGAAAATCTTGAGGACCAAAATCCTTAAAGAAAAGGGAGGTCTAGTATGGATTGGCTCATTATATCATTATTCATCCATGTAGATGATTTCAAAGTGGAAAAAGTGGAGAAATGAACTCAAAGGACCATTTTTTCTAGCAAGACCTGATTTTGAAAATTGTGATTTAAAACTTTTTGGAAACAATTTCAGGCATCAAATGGAATATTCTTTGGGAAAATGTTTAGATACTTAAGTGAAACATTTTCTTTTCTATTCTACATATATATACCTTTTTAACGATGCAAGAATCAACTCAACCAAAGTCCCTATGCAAAAAATTATGCCACTAGGAATTTGATCTTCCTATTTTGGCCACAATAATTCAAGAGGATACCATGGTAGACCCCATTATTCATGGAAACTAGCTAGCCATGTGATAATCATGAATCATACTTGAGAAAAATTCCATATTGTAATTATAGTTAAGATTTGAAGGAATCAAACATAGCTATTAGTGGGCTATCGGGTCCTGTTATAATTGGGCCACTAGGAGGAAGAGGGGACCCATTCTACTGGAGTTCATTCTTTTCCATATATGAATATAGTAACCAAGACTGGAAAGTGGAATAAAAAACAAAAATAATATATGCATTGTAGAATCCCATATGCTACATGCCTCACTTATTTATATTTTCATCTATTTTTCCACTCAGAGAAAGAGAGTTGAGTGACCTCACCTTAAAACTAGTTTTTCTCCCAAAAGAATTTCCAAGATTGAATCTTTTGTTAATTTTTGGTGTGTAAGTTTTATTTTTTTGTTCTCTATTTTATGCATAATTATAATTCACATGCATACACAATAAACAATAACTAACAGATCCACTGGTCTAATGAGAAATAATCCCTAACAGTGTAGATTTCAGACTTGTAGCACATTTCAGGAGATATTTTGATACATATTGTTAGTGGAATATCTATGGGAGTTTATGGGTGATTATTAACTATTATCCAAAAATGTGATTAAATAGCATTTTTATGAGAGAAAAAAAATATGCCACTTGAAATTATCAATTGATTGTCCATTAATATCCATTAACCTTTTTTGTAGGTCCAAGGAAGATAAGCTCTTCACTAGTAAAAACCAATTTTAGTTCTTATTTCAAGGTTAAGAAACAATTTCAACCTAGATAGTGTTTGCAAGAGAAAGCTAGCAATCTTTGAGTTATTTTTAAGGTTAGCTTTAGTGGGGTCATGTTCTTTTAATTAAAACATCTCCATACATAATATGAGACATTATTCTCCTCCTATGGTTAATCTCTTACTTTAAAGGAAAACATTATATTCTGAGTAATAAATTATAATTATAGATGTAATTTCTAACAAAGAAATATGGTGTAACACACATTCAAATATTGGAGACTCGGTTCTTATTTTTCAATTAATGAGGAAGGACTTAGTCTTGTGTAGAGTCTCTGCAAATACTATTCCTACATAGTTTTGTTTCTCACATGTATAGGTGTTTGAACAAGTTCGTGGATGTCTTATCCAAAAAAAAAACAATAGGAACGGATAGAAGTGCCTAAAAAATTATGGAAAACATAGATAATAGAGACATATATCTTATTTTATGCATTATGTTTGTGTTTAGCTACAAATGATACAAAAAATTCATAAACGATGGATGATGCTTTCAAATTTAATAAGAATTTTATTTTCAAATAAGAAAAGCAACTTGACAATTAGAATTATAGATCATGGACTTAGAAAAATGAGAGAGTGGGCATTGTTCACATACCAAAAATAAAGGACACTATATTCCATAGACAAGTAGAGATTACATATAGTTTATAGATTACATATCTCTACTAATCTAGATATGAAGAAAGCAAGTTTGATTAGCTAAATATAGTGACCTAGAAACTCAAAATCACAACCTGTAATAAACATGTAACACACATGTAAGCATTAAATATAATTACCTCACTTAATTATTACATTCAATTTTTAAAATCACAAATTACCATAATAATATTGATCTTTTTCTAGTTGGTCTTCATTAACATTTACACCAAGTCTAGATTCTAAAAGAAAATGCTATTTCTTCACTATAAAATTCAAGATGCCACTTGAACTATTTAAAAGATAACTTATTATTACCATCAATGATGTACTAATAGAATTGACAATAATGACATACTCAACTCATCGGTGCTTCCACAAGAAAAGTTGCAAAATAACTGAATCATTCTATGGACATACCTCCATCTTTCAAATACTTATCTTTCATATATCCAAAAATTTATGGGAAATAATTATGGATATTGAATGTATTCAAAAGTCAATCATGCAATTTTACCTCTTAAACACATAAACATAAGAATTGGTGTTCCTGAAACTAGGGATTCTAGCTTATATCAAGAACCGCCAACCATTCTTAAGAAACACACAAAATATAACTTGTAACAAGGGCTGCGAGATGATAGTTATAATTAAGTCAACATTGTGTTCAATGGGCTTCCAAAACAACTGACTTAATTATGTTATTATATTCAATAAATGGTTCTTCATTTGATCTTTGCACACTTTAGTAATAATAATAACATACTACCTGGATGCAGGAGTAACTCTTGTTCATTAATGCGAAGGAGGCGGAATGTCGGCGCTCTGTCCAGCCAGCTGGTGGCCAATGCTTCTTCCCACGCTCAGCCTTG
This sequence comes from Pinus tabuliformis, assembly GCA_031772625.1. NCBI lineage: Eukaryota > Viridiplantae > Streptophyta > Pinopsida > Pinales > Pinaceae > Pinus > Pinus tabuliformis. The sequence goes on along the minus strand of CM062820.1, from coordinate 1,506,214,981 downwards.
GCACTTGCAAACTCACTTCAAACGAGAGCAGGCCAACGTGCAGAAAATCATAAATGATCACTCCGACCGAGAAATGAAGGAATAACAATTTATTATGGCACCCATCAACCCATATTCTTGCCCTCCATCCTTCAGCGTTTTCCCACTCCAAGCATATATTCCCTGCAATAGAACTGCTACTAGAAAACGTTGTTGCCTGCTCTGCTGTCTTGCCTTTGGCAATGGGTTCCATTTTTCCCATTCCAAGCACTGCTCACTGAACCCTACCCCGAAGCCCTCTATGCAGTATCTGTTTTCCTTCCAAGCCCACAATCCTCTAGAGCTTCTCATCCGCCGTAGAACAATGGTGCGTCATTGCATGCGGAGTTGTAGTGGAGGTGTCCGTGGAGGTAGCACTCGCTCTCAGGTAGCGCACAATGAAGCCCAACCACCTCCACTTGTTTCGCCACCTCCCTCTCAAGCCAGCTCTCTCCCTCCTAGTCCGCCTAGCCATCACTACCCTCATTCTACTTTCCATTCTAATCATTTCAAGTTCCAGAGCAACCTTAACCAGCCTATTATTACAGCTAATATCACTATCATCTTCTCTGAAGAGGAAGACCAACCCAGTGCTCCTGCGTGTATCTCTGCTGAGCTACCTTAGAACATTAGCAGAATGGAAGTTTGTTTGGGCTTTGAGAAGCCTCTGTCAGATGAAGGAAGGGCAACCAGGCATGGCATTTTGAATGTTGCAGGTGACTCTGCAGGCGACACTCGGCACCCAGGTGGCAGCATTCATGGTGCCACAACTTCGGTGGCTTTTGTTGGCAGCTCAAGTGGCACTCCTCCGGCTATGGAACTTCCAGGTGACAATGTTCATGGTGCCACCACTCTGCTGACCATTGCAGGCAGCTCGAGCGACATCCATCAGGCGACGGGTCTTCCAGCTAGCAGAGCAGACAACGACGTGGCAAAGGAAGGCGAAATCTGGTATGGGAACGAGTGTCCAGTTGCCGAGGAGGCTCCTGACCAGGACTTCCCAATGTAATGCCACGTAGCCTCCCAAGAGCCACCTCAGAGCTTTGCTACTAACTGGTCAGGTCTTGTTATCTGTGGTTTTGTATCCAATTCTCTGGTTAGGAATTTCTATCTTGTTTCTCAACTGTTCCAGATGGTGAAATCTCAAGACTTCATTCCGGTTTTGTTGTTGTTCTCCCAGTCTTTAGCTTGGTTTTTTGAAAATTCAAACTGGTTTCCCCAAATATGGGGCAGTCTTGCTTCCCAGAAGGAACTTAATGGTTCTCGGCTAAGGCTACAGCCTCATTGTAAATTTATTTTGCCTTCCTTTTAATATAATTAGCTTTTACAGAGAAAAAAAATAATAATAACATCCTACAACATGGAGAATTTCAACACACACGACATAATAAACCTAGATATAGTTTTTGCAAAACATTTAACTCTAATTATTCACATGAATAATTTAGAAAATGTAGGTATCTCATGAATTGTTTATGTACATCTCCTATGATGAAAACTCATGCTCTATTCAGTTTCTTTATTAAATAGATTTCCATTTCAGGAGCCTTCTTACTTACTTCTCTTCCTCAATCATCCACTAGTAATGTCCACACAACTTTGTAGATCTCGTTGAAGTCAAATGATCCATCGCTTCACTTTGTGACCTCTAATCAAATTTCCAATTCTTGAAAAATTAATTGTGAATAAAGGCATTGATCCAAATTCATCGATAGGTTAACGAGAGGAAAGCTAAAGCTCATGGATTCCAATAATGAACCCCATCCAAAGTGACTCCAAGAACCCTCTCATTGAACCATGCGATAAAATATGTCTCTATGGAATATTGTCTGTCATAGGGAACAATAACAACATTGATGTAGCTCTCACATAGCATGGCTCAAGCTATCTTCACACACCTTAATCCATGTATTTGATTCCAAATGTCCAACACAAATTTCCACAATAAAGGATTATGTAATGGAAAAAAAAAACACATACTAACAAAAAGTATATTGGCACACTGAAATATGACATAAACGGTACACCAACCAATCCCTTACGCTATTTATATAGAGGATTTAAACTTGTAGAATTGGCATGATCATTGCCCCACTCTTGAGAGAATGAGCAATGAAGTTGCTCTAATACCAAGTTAGAAAAATGAAAGAGTGAACATTGTTTGCACACAAAAGAAAAATCTCACTATATTTCGTACCCAGGTAGATGTTACATATACCCTATATATTATCAATTTTAAGCTATAAATCTCCCTATATTTCGTAGGGATGTTACATATATCCTATATATTATCGATTTTAAGCAATCTAGATCCTAAGCAAGTGGATGTAATTAGCTAAATATAATAACCTAAAAACTCACAATCAAAACCTATAATACACATGTAACACACATGTAAACATTAATTCTATGTGATGGATGTTGTAAAAATAAAATATCCTTTCGAAAATGATATTAAGATTATTTTCAATACACTGGTTAACTTGTAAAGAAAAATAAATTTATTTTTTAACATATATATATAATTATATTTATTTTTTTGTTATTAAATTCAAGTTATATGCACACTAATCTTCTATATGTGGACCTAGAGTATCCTTAAAATTGTTTTTGCTTGGCTAATAGCTTGTCTTTCTTAGATGTAAGGAAGTTAACGATCCAAGACCTAGATGCATCTTGCACGAATGAAAGCCTACCCCCTTACACACCACCAATAGGTCATTCTAGGTGGCATGGTTCTCCTTAAATAACATAAATAAATTTGCATCGACAAATAATAACCAAAATTTGTTTTCCTCACTAGTTATCATCCCTACTATTTGAAAAAAAAACATCTTCTAAAATCATATTTTGTTTCGTTTATAAAACAATCCATTATAAATTCCTTAAAATGATTTTAAAATAAAATTATAATATTTATATAACTATATTTAAATTATTATTTCTATATTAGTTTTTTATATTAATTAAACCCATCCTCACATAAGGTTAGTTATCTCCTTTTGAATAAATAACTTACAAACAAAATACTTTAAAATACGCTATGTCACCCTCTATCTTACCTACAGTGAGCTTTTTTTCATTACTATATTTCATTTTAATTTTTTATTTTATAAACTTATTAATAGTTTTAATAATTTGTTTTTTAATATTATTATTTATTCAATAAATTACATTCCTTTTTCGAGATAATCATGCTTAAAACATAAACAAAGGAAAAACGCTTCGCAAAAGTCTGTCACCGAGTGAAATTAGTCAACCAATACGTCCCATTCTAGGGTAGAGCCCCTATACCCCCACCGTATTAGTCAACCAATACGTCCAATTCTAGGGTAGAGTCCCTACCGTCTCTGTCACAGGTGGCCCGGGACTAGGATCGATCGCGGAAAAATTAGAAGTTGGGGGTCAGCCGCGCATATCGATGAACACGGGCCCTTGCGGTGCGTACATTTCAGCGTCCTCAATACTGCGACATACATCTGCATATATATATATATATAATTTTTAGGTATTTAAGTAGCAAAATACAGATGCATGTTTTTAAATATATATAAATATATTTTTTTAGGTGTTTAGTAATATAAATTAAATAGTGGTGAAATATAAATAGACCTTTATTCATGATAAAAATATGAATATTTTTTATAATATGTTTAATATTATTAATATTTTAAAAATAATAAAAATAAGTAAATTATAATTTTATTCTTAATTATTATAATAAAAGTTCTTAAAAATAGGGATTTATATTTAAAAATATATATATTAAATAATTATTAATAAATGATTTAATATATTTATAAAAAAATATGCATCAAGATTTTTAATTATAGAAATTCAACATTATTATATTATGATAATTTTAATCTATTAGTCTTTATTTATTTTAATTTGGGATTTCCTAAGAGCAGAGATTCCTCTCCACTCTCTAAAAGAACTTGATCGAGGGTTAAAATGGATCTACGGTGGTTTTATTTTCCCCTTTAAATAAGATACATTCCACATGAATACCATGGATTCTCAATAACATGAGACAATACGATAAGCCATTTTTATTTTTATTATTTTATTTTTATAGATTTTTATTTATTTATTTTCTCCCCCTATATATAGGCTTGGTTACAATACTATGCACTAATACCGTAGCTTATCAATCAAATATGCCCAAAACACAACAACTCATATACTTGTTCATATGATAATTTTTTTTGAATTAATAAATTTTATACATACACAAATAAGATAACTGCTTTTCAAATAAAACTCAATCTTTTATCTATAATTATCACTAAAAACATTTCAGAATATTTTATAAATGTTAAATCACTACCATCCACCCAGTAATTATAGATAATTAAAATAAAATTCTAAAAATCCTATTTTAAAATAGATAGGCCTATGGACTTGATTATATAAGGTTAAAGCTATTCACTTAAATTGTTGCAATACTTTAATAATAATTGACTTTAAATATTTATAATTTTTGGAAATAAAAAAATAATTATTTATATTTAATGATTTTGACAAAAAAACCTTTAAAGCAAGATTATGATTTTTTTTTTTTGTTTATTGTTGAAAATATACCATCCAAAATATTACTTCATCTATTAGTTAGAATACATAATATTTAAATCTCTATATACATGTATGTATGTATGTACGTATTATTATTATAAATGAGTTTAGATTAGTCTTTTTAATATGATATTAAAACTTGTGAATAAGTATTAATGTTTGTCAATGTTATATATGAATATTAGATAAATAAAAATAATTTAATAAATTGATTATAAATAGTTTTAAAAAAATAGTTTATTAATTTATTAATTATTATATTACATATTTTAATTATTTATTTGAATCTTATACCATTCCATTTTATTTTATAATATCTATTTTTATGCTTATTAAAAATTTATCATTGCATTTCTCTAATAAATATTTGATATGTTGATCTTGTTCTCTAAATATGTCCCGATGATGAACGTCGGTGAGGGTCTATACCCTAAAATACCAATGTGATTTTTCTAGAAGAATTTTTTTTAAATCATGAATCATAGAAGCTTCCAATCAGAAATTTTAATTATCATTAAATATTATTATATTTAAAAGAAAAATTTAATTATCTAGACAATAAATTTTTAATAATACCTTTTACATAAAAACATATTATTTTACTTTATTTAGATTTTTGTAATTCATATTGATTATGAGATTGTCTTTGAGATTAATCACATTATTAAATTATAATAAATATTTGGAACCCTCTAATGTTATTTATCCTCATGTGAAAAAATCAATCTATTGAAAAAATTAAATAATAATTTTTTTTTTTTATATTTTAATATATATTTATTAATTTTTAATTTTTTTTAATTATATATTAATTCGTAATTCTTTTTAATTATATATTGATTATTTTTTTAAAAAACTTTTAAAAATTAATAATTGTTAAAATAATCAAATTTCTAAATTACTCATCCTCATGAGATATGCTACATATCTAAAACAGGTATGATAGGAATGAATATGGTGTCCACTAAAAATGTAAAAAAAGTAAGGGCGAGACATTTCGAATATGTGACGCCAGTTATTGAGCCGATGGGATATTGTTGGAGTTTACAACTAAAACCAAAAACAAACAAGAGCAGATCACATCACAAAATAGACACATGATTTAACGTGGTTCACCCAACCATTCTGGGCTACGTCCACCAAACATAGGCATCGACGATCTTTTATTAATCAAACAGGAGATTACATAATGAATCAAATGATCCGAATGGAAAATGGCATCAACCCATGGTACTCATCCACCCATATTATTCATCGACCCATGGAATTTACCCATGGTATTGTAAATGGCATCCGCCCGTGGTATTGTAAAATCCACCCATGGTATTCATTCACCCATGGAATTTACCCATGGTATTGTAAATGGCATCCGCTCGTGGTATTGTAAAATCCACCCATGGTATTCATTCACCCATGGAATTTACCCATGGTATTGTAAACGGCATCTGCCCGTGGTATTGTAAAATCCACCCATGGTATTCATTCACCCATGGAATTGACCCGTGGTATTGTGACTAAAAAATACTATAAGTAACAAGTCACATTTTGTAAAAGGACAGATTGTCCACCACAATGTAGCTTTTACAGTTATTATCTGTTTTAATAAAAAAAGTTTCTTGGTGGTTTTGTTTATTGGGCATTCTCCTATTTTTCTTCTGGCAATGCAAGTTTTCATATCTTGGGGGTCTCTCCTCCCAAGATCCATTTCAATCTTTTAGATCTTGGGGACCTCCTCCCAAGATCCGGATCAATGGTATCGGAGCAGGTTATGATTCCATGGGAACGAGGGTTTGATGCATGTTTCAGTTTCAAATTTTGCAGCAATATTCAACAAACTTCAGGCATGTGCTACAACCTCCACAGAGCACTTTCTTGGGTCAAGCAGGAAGAATCTTTCTTTTCTCATTTTTTTGCAGGATTTTTTTTTGGGCGACGAATTTTCAGATCAGATCTGAAACATTTGGTACAAAATTTACAAAATAAAATACCAGATCTGGATTCCTCTCGAAAAATCACCCAATTTCAAAAAAAAAATGGGTCAAATAGGAGTCCGGATGTGGGAGATATCGCTGATTTAAAATCAGCTATTTTATCAGAATTTTTGTGACGGCGGAACTGTTGCAGCACAAATCTGAGATCTCAGAGTGCCCAGATAAGGATTTCCATCACATGGGAAGATGCAAAATGGTCCTTCTACTTCCAAAAACAGGTTATAATAAATATTCTGAGTTATATTGGCCGAGTTATGTCCATTTTAATTCTGGAGCAGCATTCGAAGTGGGTTTCCATTGGAGACGTGCCCTCCCACCCCACTTTAGTAGGCACCTGCTTCACATTCATCAGTTTCAACATAGCAGCAATCGGCTTGGGTTATTTGGAGATGTGCCCTCCCACCCCAGGCTATGTAGGCACCTGCTACTTCATCAGCAACCAACATCACGGTTGTGGGTCATCCACAAACCCACACTTCATCGAAGTCCATTCGCTAGGCCGTACACTGTTAGTATCACAGTTGGTCACAAGCATTACAGGGTATCTCTATCCTCGGATCTTCGTTCTTCATGGTTATGGGTCATCCACAAACCCACAGTTCATCGAATTCCATTTGCTAGGCCACACACTGTCAAAATCACAGTTGGTCACAAGCATTACAGGGTATCTCTATCCTCGGATCTTCATTTATCAGGGTTTTGGGTTAACCACGTAAAACCCTTATCTTCAGTGGATCTTCATATTCAACAAAGGCTTTGCAGGAGGGAACTTTACGCAATGGGGACCATTGCTTCTTAAGGAGGGAGGAATGATCCGAATGGAAAATGGCATCAACCCATGGTACTCATCCACCCATATTATTCATCGACCCATGGAATTTACCCATGGTATTGTAAATGGCATCCGCCCGTGGTATTGTAAAATCCACCCATGGTATTCATTCACCCATGGAATTTACCCATGGTATTGTAAATGGCATCCGCTCGTGGTATTGTAAAATCCACCCATGGTATTCATTCACCCATGGAATTTACCCATGGTATTGTAAACGGCATCTGCCCGTGGTATTGTAAAATCCACCCATGGTATTCATTCACCCATGGAATTGACCCGTGGTATTGTGACTGAAAAATACTATAAGTAACAAGTCACATTTTGTAAAAGGACAGATTGTCCACCACAATGTAGCTTTTACAGTTATTATCTGTTTTAATAAAAAAAGTTTCTTGGTGGTTTTGTTTATTGGGCATTCTCCTATTTTTCTTCTGGCAATGCAAGTTTTCATATCTTGGGGGTCTCTCCTCCCAAGATCCATTTCAATCTTTTAGATCTTGGGGACCTCCTCCCAAGATCCGGATCATCAAATCCTCATAAACACCCACCACACACAACTATCCGTATGGATACCTATTTTATAGCAAGGATAATCTAACTGCCTCTCACATCAAATTTAGGATGCATTAATTCTCTCCCAATAACCTGGAGCAAATCCAGCAACAGATTTCTATTGTTGTCACACACTGGGATTTTTGCCTATTTCATCTAAAACATAAAATCTTAACAATCTCCACCTTGACAACAAGTAGCCTGATGCCCTGTTTGTTTATTATTTTTATCTTTTCTGCAAGCCAAGAGAAGCCAAACACCAACGTAGCTTCTCTAACAAAACTGGTTTCGTGAACATGTCTACATAGTTTTGCTTTGTATGCACCTTTTCAAGAGAAACTCCCCTTTCAGTGATAACTTGTCTTACAAAATGGTACTTAATTGGAATATGCTTTGATTTACTATGATAGGCTGGATTCTTAGCCAAATGTATTGCACTTTGACTATCACAAAGTAACCTGATGTGTTCCTGTAACCTACCAAACTCACCAAGCAAACCTTTCAACCAAACCGCTTCTTTGCAAGCATGCGAAGTAGCAATGTATTCTGCTTCAGTAGTGGATAAAGCAACAATGTTTTGTAGCTTTGACATCCAGCTAATAGCTCCACCTGCAAGAGTAAAGACATATCCTAAAGTTGACCTTCTCTTATCCAAATCACCTACAAAATCAGAATCAACATATCCGCAAACAGATTCACTACTCCTATTATAAGTAATACAATAACTACTTGTGCCTCTCAAATACTGAAGCACCCATTTCACTGCTAACCAATGTTCTTTACCCGGATTTGCCATATACCTACTGACAACACCAACTGCATGTGAAATATCTGGTCGCGTACACACCATCGCATACATAAAACATCCTACTACATTGGCATATGGAATTCGAGACATATAATCCTTTTCTTCATCTGTATTAGGACATAAACTGGAAGAAAGCTTGAAATGAGAAGCTAAAGGGATTGACACAGGCTTCACATTGTTCATACCAAACCTCAAAAGTATTTTCTCAACATACTTTTGTTGTGATAGCCACAGCTTACCATTGCTCCTGTCTCTGAAAATCTCCATGCCCAAAATCTGTCTTGCTGCTCCTAGATATTTCATATCAAAATTCCTTGCCATCTGAGTCTTCAACCTGTTGATTTCTTCAATGCTTTTTCTTGCTAAAAGCATATCATCAACATAAAACACTAAGATAATGAACATGCCATTACTTAACTGCTTAAAGTAAACACAATGATCATATTCACTTCTTACATATTTCTGACTCAACATGAAAGAATCAAACTTCTTATACCACTGCCGAGGCGACTGCTTCAGGCCATATAATGACTTCTTGAGCCCGCAGACAAATTTCTCATTGCGATGCTGAACAAACCCTTCTAGTTGTTCCATATCAATTTCCTCATCTAAATCACCATGTAAAAAAGCAGTCTTAACATCTAGTTGCTATAATTCTAAATCAAGCAAAGCCACTAATGCTAACACAATTCTAATTGAAATAATTTTAACCACTGGTTAAAATATCTCATGAAAGTCTATGCCAACTTTCTGAGAAAACCCTTTTGCAACCAGCCTCACTTTGTACCCGTCTTCCGTATCATTCACACCCCATTTCACCTTGAACACCCACTTACATCCCACAGTTTTCCTGCCTTTGGGAAGTTCAACCAGATCCCATGTGCCATTCTTACCTAAGGCCATCATTTCTTCCTTCATGGCTGCTTTCCATTTGTCACTCTTTGAACCTTCTACAGCTTCCTGATAACATAAAGGTTCATCATCATTAGCGGTCAAAGAAACTGAACTAACATAATCATCATACCTTCTCGGAGGACGTTTGATCCTTGTAGACCTCCTTAAGGATGTTTCTGGTGCTTCCACAATTGGCTGTCTATCATCTGTAGGAACTTCTTCATGATCGCCATCTATGACCTGTTCATGACCTCCATCTGAACCCTGTTCATAATCTGACTCTGAAACTTGTTCATGACTAGAATCTGAACTCTGGTCATCATGACTATCATCAGAAGTGCTGTCAAACTGAATGTGCTGAAAATCAGATACATCATCCTGTTTCAATTTATTATCTACATCTAACTGTACAAGAGAGGATTCATCAAACTTTACATCTCTGTTGATGATGATTTTGCAGGTAGTAGGATCCCACAATCTAAATCCCTTTGTTCCATCACCATACCCAACAAAGACATACCTTTTCGATTTCGGATCTAATTTAGTTCGCTGATGTTTAGGCACTAGAGCATATGCATCACAACCAAACACTCTGAGTTTAGAATAGTAACAAGGATGTCCTTTCCATACCTCTTGCGGAATCTTGCAGCCTATTGCTGTCGATGGAGATCGGTTTATCACATAACAAGCTGTTGCCACTGCTTCCGTCCACAACTCCTTTTGCAACCTAGCGTTACTCAGCATACTCCTTGCTCTCTCTAGAAGAGTCCTGTTCATGCGTTCAGCAACTCCATTCTGCTGAGGAGTATAAACCGTGGTCTTATGTCTCTCGATCCCTGCATCCTTGCAATAGCTGTCAAACTCCTTGGAAGTAAACTCACCACCATTGTCAGTTCTTAAACATTTTATTGTTCTACCAGTGTTGTTTTCTACCAATGCTCTAAACTGCTTGAAAACTGAAAACACATCAGACTTCCTTTTCAACATGTAGACCCATACTTTCCTAGAAAAGTCATCAATAAATGATACAAAATAAGACGAGCCACCATATGAGGTTGTAGGTGCTGGACCCCAAACATCTGAATGGATATAATCAAGTATTCCTTTACTAGTATGTTTGCCTGTTTTAAACTTTTGTTTACTTTGTTTGCCAAACAGACAATGTTTACAGAAATCTAACTTTCCAGATCTTAGATTAGGAAGTAACTTGCAATCAGCCAAAATCTTTAACCCTCTTTCGCTCATATGGCCCAACCTCTGATGCCATAGGCGAATGGAACTACTGTCATGTTCAGACACGGTAGACACATGATCTGACCCTGTTCTTCCTTCTAACTGAAACATATTTCCTACTTTCTTAGCTTTCATTACTAGTAAGATACCTTTGTAAATTTTCATTACTCCACCTTGAATGACAGTTTTATATTCATTTGTATCAAGTGCCCCCACTGAAATTAAATTTTTTCTTAAATCTGGTACATGTCTTACATCAGTTAACATTTTGGTTGTCCCATCAAACATTTGCAACTGTATACTCCCTATTCCCACAATATTAAATGTGACATCATTACCCATGTACACGACTCCATCATTCACTGATCTATATGTCTTAAACCAGTCTCTATGAATACACATGTGGTTTGATGCACCAAAATCTAGCAACCAATGTTGATCATGATTTGACAAATTAACTGATAAGACTTCGTCACTCATACTTGAACCAGATGCTGAACCTGTATCAGTTGTGTTCACTTCCTTCTTTTCTGTCGATGAAGCTTCTTTAGAAGTTTGTTGTCGCTTCCAACAATCCTTCTTCAAGTGCCCTGATTTGCCGCAGAACTAGCACTTGACTTTACTCTTCTTCCCCTTGGACTTTGAACGCGAATCGCTGCGCTTATGAGAGCGTCTTTCTCTAGAACGACCTCTAGCCATCATTGCCTCTGATGTAGAGGTGTCAGCATTTGCCCGCTTCCTGGTTTCCTCGGACAACAAAGCTCCGACGACATCATCAAATTCAATGGTTTTGGATGAACTAAGACTTATAGACATGACAAAATGATCCCACGACTCAGGCAACGAGCACAATAAAGTTATGGCTTTATCCTCGCTTTCAATTTTTACTTCTATGCTTTCTAATTGCACCATTAAAGTATTAAAAGCATTCAAATGGTCAGTAATGGAAGTACCTTCCTTCATTCGCAGACTGTATAGTTGCCGCTTCAGGAGAATCCGATTTGTCAAGGATTTTGTCATATACAGCTTCTCTAATTTCGTCCACAAACCAGCCGCTGTCTTCTCTGACACGATGTTAAATAAAACATCATCAGCCAAACACAACCGAATTCCGCTCAAGGCTCTTCCATCCAATTCATTCCACTCATCATCTGTCACAGGGTAAGCCAGTTTGGACCTGCCCAACAACGCCTTTTCCACGCCCCGCTGTACCAAATCATGCATCTTTACCTTCCAGATTTCGAAATTATTTTTTCCATTAAATTTCTCAATTTCAAATCGGGCACTCTGAGTTTTCGCCATCTTGTCTAAAACAAAGAATCTCCAATTTCAATTTTTTTTTTTTTTTTTAATTTAAAAAAAAAATCGAATCTCAATAAATGCCTATGCCTCAGATTACCTTCGCCTTTATTAAAAAAAAAAAAAAAAACAACCCCCTTTGCTTTGTTGTTTAAATCTTAGATTTCAATGTAAAAAACAAATGGCGCGAGAATATAACCAGAATTTCTATAACTTTCCACTCAATTCCTTCGGCTAATTAAACTCGGCATTCTGGAGTATAGCCCGTATACCCACCGTATTTGTCACAGGTGGTTCCGGACTCGGATCGATCGCTGAAAAACTAAAGCTGGAGGCAGTGCCGGATATCGAGAACACCGGAATATCGATGAACACGGGCGCTTGCAGCACGTAGATTCTCAGCGTCCGGAATACTCTGAGATAACCCTCAACAGGTACATCAATAGCAGAATACAGCTGCGTGATTTTTAATTATATAAATATAATTTTTAGGTTTTTAGTAATAGAAATCAAATAGTGGTCAATTATAGATAGACAAAAATTGATAATAAACATTAAATATTTTTTCAATAGTATATTTAATATTATCATTATTTTAAAAATAATAAAAATAACTAAATTATAATTCTATTTCTAATTATTATAATTAAAAATTCTTAAAAAAACAGATTTACATTTAAAAATATAATATTAATATATATTAAATAATTATTAATATATGATTTAATATATATAGAAAAAAACATTATATTTTTAATTATAGGAATCTAGTTCCACTATATTATGATATTTTTAATCCATTAGCCTTGATTCATTTTAATTTGGGATTTTTCAAGGGCCAAAATCTCTTTTCAGTCTAAAAGAGGTTGATCCAAAGTTAAAATGGATCTAAGGTGGTTTAATTTCACCCTTTAAATAAGCTACGTTCCACTTGAATACCATGGATTCTCAATAACATGAGACGAATACAAAGGACTATTTTTATTTTTATTTTTATAGAATTATTTTCTCAACAACATGAGACAATACAATCAACCATTTTTATTTTTATTTTTATTATTATAGAATTATTTTCTCACTAACATGAGACAATACAATGGGCCATTTTTGGTTTTATTTTTATTATTTTATTTTTATTTATTTTCTCCCCCCAATAAATAGGCTTGGTTACAATCCTGTGCACCAATACTTTATTAGCTTATCAATCAAATATGCCCAAAACACAACAGCCCATATACTTGTTCATATGATATTCTTTTTGAATTAATAAACTTTATATTTATACAAAAACAACATAACTACTTTCCAAATAAAACTCAATCTTCCATCTATAATTATCACTAAAAATATTTTAGAATATTTTATAAATGTTAAATCACTACCATCCACCTAATAATTATAGATAATTAAATAAAATTCCAAAATTCATATTCTAAAATAAATAGGCCTATCGACGTTAAAGGTATTCATGTAAATTCTTGCAATACTTTAGTAATAAAAGACTTTAAATATTTATAATCTATAAAAAAAGATATTTAAGATAATTATTTATATTTAATGACTCAGACGAGCAGGGATTTAAAGCAAGATTGTGAATTTTTTATGGTTGAAAATATGCTCTCTAAAAGATCATTTCATCTATTAGTTAGACAACATAATATCTAAATCTCTATATGATGATGATGATGATGATGGTTAACGTCCACTGAGACCAAACTTTGGTCTATCATACCTAAAGAAATGAATTATTTAGTTTGATTTAAGATTTTATTCCTATGCTCAAAAAGCTTGGAGAGAAGCCTCCTAAGCTCACTATAATTTTGACAACGTAAAAGGCTATGAAGGTGAGTATTGCAACAAAGATTTTGAAACTAAGATCTAATGTGGTTGTAAACGAGGCACTCTAAGAGGAAGCGATTTGCATCCTCGATGTTCGTATTCTCACAGAGATGGCAGAACCTTTCCATCGATGGGGTTTTAGGAACTTCCCAATGACCCGTTTCACTAGGGAGCTCATGAGAGTTCGTTCTAAACCTTATAGAAATTTTCTCAGCCTCGGAAGAAAAGAAATCCACAGAAAAGTTCCCTTCTCTGCCTAGACTAAATGTTGTGTATTAGGGAACTGAAGGGGTGACTGAACAACTCTCCTACATAAATCAAAGGATACCTCATGGGCCTTGACCATACCAATAGGGTATGCAAGGGTCATCCTATGCATATTACAACTCTAGCCAAAACACATCCATTCCCTCCTGAGGGCCCCCTACTCATCCCTCCTGGTCTACACCTTATCCTTGGTCTTTTTCACCTCGGTACCATTCCCAGTAGACCAACCAGTCATTTTAGTCATATACTCCTACAAAGCTTTAGTGGAACGCAACACCCCAGTGGTGGAGGCCCCATACAACAATGCTTCGGCTTTATTGCCTTGACCTCCTACTCAACCATAACTTTTACACCCTGCTCCACCTAAACAACCTCAAATGCCTGCCCAGTCAAATATGAACCCAAACAACGGACAGACACAACTGGTATACAACGGAGATACATCCTACCCTGCTTATTCTATGGAAATTTAGGAAATCACCCTAAGGTCTGGGAGAGTGCTCCTAGACAACCAAACGCCATCTCCACCCAGGGAGTGTGGGGAGGAAAGAGAGGAAAGTATGCCTAGACTGAATCCACCACCCTTTCCTGAAATATTAACTCAACCAGTCCAAGTTACCTCAGAAGAGAATGAATTTCTGGGTGAATTGAAAAATCTATGTGTCAAAATTCCACTTCTCCAAGCTATTAAGGATGTACCTATTCACAACAAACTGATTAAAGAGAAGTGTTTCAAACATCCAGGGAGGCGAAAAAGAGACACCCCTACAATTAATGTCATTAGACAATTGTCTGACTTAATGATTGGGCAGGTAATTTGCCCAAAATATTTATACCTTGGAAGCCCTATAGAAGATATGCAGATCAATGGCACCATTGTCCCACACACCTTGAGTGATCTTAGGGCTTCCATTAATGTGATGACTAAGGACACCATGCTCAACCTAAATCTCTAGGGTTCGTTAGGAAAGACTACAACAGTCTTGCAGCTTGCAAACTATTCCACAAAAGCCCCTCACGGGATTGTTGAGGATGTGATGGTATCCACTGACTCTTGGGAGTACCCTGCAGACTTCCTAATTCTCCAGCCTAAGGCCAAGCTTAATGGTTATCCTCTCATACTTGGGAGGCCTTCGTTAGCAACTGTCGATACCTACATCAACTGCAGGGCTGGAAATATGACTATGAAAAATGGGCATCTGTCCAAGAAATTGGTCTTGTACCCTCCATCCATCTTTAGAACATGATTTACCTTTATGGCTAGAGGAGGAGGAAGAAGATGAAGTATACTCAGCCCAACACTATACCCTATAAGCTTCCATGGGAGGAGGACAGCTAGATGAAGATGATTTGATTGAACACATACTCCAAAATCCAACTCCCAACACCTCGTGCTTAGAGGAAGTAGTAAACAAAACTAAGAGAAACCAAACCCTACTTGTGTCAAAACAATAGAATTTGGCCCTGAAATAACTTTGAAAATCAACCCCTCTCTTTTTGTACACCAAGAAGAAGAGTTGTGCAACATGCTAAGGGAACATCTTGCACATGCTAAGGGAACATCTTGATGCATTCAATTCGAGTTACAAATAAATGAAGGGATTGCACCTACCACTTTCTAGAGGGAAGTCTTGAGTATCTTTGTTGAGCTAGTCCATGATGCAGTGGAAATTTATATGGATGATTTTACACCATATGGGTGTAATTTCCAGGAGGATCTTTCCAACTTGGGTAAGGTACTGAAAAAATGCATTAAAATGAACTTGTCCCTTAAACCTAAAAAATGTGAGTTCTTGATGACTGGAGGGACTGTTCTAAGTCATTCAATATCCTAGAAAGGACTATAGGTGGACCCAAATAAGATAACCATCATCCAAAGGGTCGCACCCCCAGAAAAATAGAGGGATATTTTGTAGGCTTAGGCTTAGGAGATTTATAAAAGACTTTAGCAAGTTAGCTTCTCCTTTATTTGGGTTATTCACCAAAGACTCTGAATGTTTATGGTCAGAAAGTTGTCAAGAGGCCTTGGACACCCTAAAGCACAAGTTGACTACTACATCTATTCTCTGAGGCCCAAGTTCGGCTCTTCCTTTCCACATACATGTTGATGCCTCTCACAAAGCCATAGGAGCAGCACTAGGCCAGATAGATGACAAGTTACCTTATTCCATTTACTTCATCAATAAGAATCTGTCAAAATCTGAACTAAACTACACAGTGACTGAGAAAGAGCTCCTAGTTGTTGTGCATTCATTGAACAAATTTAGGCATTACATTACAGGTTACCAAACATTTGTACATATGGACCATGCTGTAATTAAATACTTGATGAATAAACCTGATGATAATTACCAGATTATCAGATGGTTACTTTTATTGGAACAGGTTGATTTAACTATTATTGACAAGCTTGGCAAGGAGAATGTTGTTGCAGTTTTTTATCCACATTGACTTTTCCTGTAGGGGAGGAAGGAATGGTTGACGATCAGTCACCAGATGAACACTTATTCACCATTTCAGTTCTCTCTCCATGGTTTGTTGACATAGAAAATTACTTGGTGTCTACACAGTTTCCACCAAATTTGTCCTCTAAGGAAAAGAGCAAGATTGTGAGGAAGAGCACCCCATTCACTTGGATTGTGGGTAACCTCTTAAAACTAGGCCCAAATCAAATTCTCAAAAGATGTGTCAAGGAGGATGAATTCTTTGACATCCTTATGACCTGTCATGATGGGTCTTAAGGAGGTCACTTTGCAGCCAAAAGGACAACATTCAAGGTGCTACATGCTGGTTATTACTAGCCCACACTTCACTAGGATATGAGGAGGTATATTAGTCAGTGTGACTGGTGCCAAAGGATGGGTAAACCTACCCCAAGGGATGAAATGCCTCTAGAACTTCAAGTGGATTTTGAGCCATTTGAAAAGTGGGGAATGGATTTCATTGGACCCACTGACTCTCCATCCAGGAAAAAGTAATACATGATTGTGTGCACTAACTATTTAACCAAGTGGGTTAAAGCCAAGGCCATCAAAGTAGAAACAAATAGGAAAGTGGTTGAGTTCTTAAGGTATAATGTATTTAATAAGTCTGGGTACCCTGGAGAACTAGTCATTGATCAAGTCAGTCAATTTACATCTCACATGATTGAAAATTTGTGGAGCCAACACAAGATCAAGCATAGAACATCCACTCCTGACCACCCACAAGCTAATTGCCAAGTGGAGGTAACCAACAGAGTGCTGGAAGGCATTCTGACCAATTTGATTATCAACAACAGAAAGGATTAGGCAGATAGATTAGTTGAGGCCACTTTGGCCTACAACACCACCTAGAAGACCACCACACGATTCACTCCTTATGAGATTGTCTATGGGAGGAAGGCCCTACTATCCATTGAATTTGAATACAACGCCTTAAGAATGACATCACAACTAGATCTAGATCTCACTCAGAAACAACAAGAAAGATTATTCCAGCTGAATGGGTTAGATGAATTTAGAATGCAGGCCCTCCTGCACACAGAGGTGACCCAAGTTCAAAGGAATATTTGGCATGACAAGAACATTAAGCACAAACAGTTTCCAGAAGGTGATTTGGATTTGTTGTATGATATTTTAAACAAAAATTATGGACTAGATGGTTAGGTCCTTATGTCATAGAAAATGTCATGATAATGGTTCAATACAAATAAGAACCATTGATGTAGAGGCTATCCGTTTACTTGTCAATTATGGATTGAAGGTCTACAAAGAAGCCCTTGTCAAAGCAAGAATTCATCAATGGCATTAGCAAGACAGTGATGGTTGTGGAGCAAGTCTCAGCTTCTACCTTATCAAGTCCTTGAAAAAAAAAAAAATTTAAAAATAAAGAGACTCAGGTGAAAACCTCCATGAGGCACCTGAGTCTCACTATTGGGTTGAAAACCTCTTGAGGTGACCCAATGATGTGGAAAAGAAAAGAAAAAGTAAAATTATCTCTGGGTGAAAGCCTCTACTGAGACACCCAAGGTAAGTAGCTAGGATGAAAACCTCTTGGAGGTAGACTAGTTGTTTTCAAAAAACGAAAGAATATAAAAAAGAGAGAAAAGAAAAAGTTTGAAAATGTTGTATGCAAGTCAGTAGGAATAGGACCAACACAACTTGAGAGGAACAGAAGGACCTACACAATCAATATTTTCATTCCTCCATCCCATATTCTTCATTATGCCATCATTACATCCATTTATGAACTCCTCCAGCTTAGTTTACATAGTCTCTGTGTTTTCTATAGGATTCCCTCTAATCCTACAGGATTCCCTAAAAACCTATAAGAGTTTCCTCTAGGAACTACACTGACTTTGGAATACCAAGAAAAATGACCCTACAACAAGGGGATGAGAGCTTGTGTTAAAAAAAAAAAAAATTCACTCCACCACATCATTACCATGCCTTTCATCACCTTGCTACCCCCACATCCATCCAATAAGTCAATTCAAGAAAAAAATATTTCAATTTTCAAAGAAGAAAAACAAATAGAAAAAGGTGAGAACAGAGAATAGAGGGACAATACATGAGGGCTATACCTCTCAACTACCATTCATAGGAACCCTTCTCTACTCTTTTCAACAATCCTCATGCTCGAGAAATGAAAAAAATGCATGAAATTTTAGGGGAGAGGCAGCTACAGGACATCTTGTAGGTTTTGTGTAGGAAATACTATGGTAGCCTATCCCACCAAAGAAATTTCACAAGGTTGCGGGCATGTTCATCATAGAGATTCCAAGGTTAAGGATGCTCCTCCAAAGCTTAGCAACAACAACAATATCATCAACATCACTCTCTAGTACCTACACATTAAAGGAAACAAGCATCAAAAGAGGCCAATAATAAAAAATATCTAGCAAATACACAACACAAGGACACCATTCTCCAACGAGCATCATCATCAAGGCATCTTACCCATAGGTATGCCATCTTAGTCATGCTTTCTTGTTAGCACAATATGATAAAAAATGTAGGATTATGCAAGAGTTGGTTTTATAAGCAATGGTGGGTAGTTAACTTGGCCACCTTCGGCCAGTTGACGAGGAGAAAACAGTTAGACCACTCCACACGCAGCAGCAGAAAAATAAGAACAAAAAGGAGGTAATGCCAAAAATAGTTAAGTTATGGAGGAACGAAGTGGAAGATGATTACGAGGTGAGTGAAATTATGGATTGATAGTAGGATCAACAGTCCAAAAGGAGGTCATCATACTTAGATAGCCAACACACCATCCCAAATGATCATCGATATAAGGAAATAAAACACTGATTCCCACACTAAAAGAGCATTAGCAATATCAAGAATTCATCGAAAAGAGGATTTCCTCAACCTTCTTGATGTTGGGTGTGAAGCCTGATTATCTTCTTTATTAAGAGGTATCACCACATTAGACTCCAGTTCATAATGTGGCGGCAGTGTTGCCCGTAATATCTTCACTATAAGGGGGGTCTATGGGGGGGTGATAGTGATCTTTAGGAGCCCCTAGGTGGGGCATCAGAGGCAGCACCCCTGAATCTAAATATAGATGTAAAATTTCCTTGTAAAATGTTGTAATTTTGTAGTCAATCTGGGTCGTTCATTAGGTGGAGATATCACGGTAGAAGTTATGTTTAATTTAGGGTTTTTTGTCCCTAAAAGGCAACCCCTCGCTATATATGAGGTAATTGTATTGCGTTTATGTATATTTGTATTCCAAGTGAGAAAGATAGAGGAGATTGTGTGAGAGTAAAGAGGGAATTACAATGGATCTGCTGTAGGTTGTATCTCTTCAGTTTCCTGGATAATATAAAAGGAAGGATTTCTGTTTCCCGTGGACGTAGCCCAAATTGGGTGAACCATATATGTCTGTGTCTCTCTTGTTTTATGTGTTTATATTTCTCCAATATATTTTATGTGTTCCATTTCTCTGTAATATATAGTTTCCTAACAACTGGTATGAGAGCCGAAGGTCTATTTGGATGATAAATTTGTAGGAGAGAAGGGTTCCTGGTTCGAATGGGAGCAATGGCGGAAGATGGTAGGTTTAGGGTGGAAAAATTTAATGGCCAGAATTACCAACTCTGGAAGATGCAGATTGAAGATTATTTGTACCAGAAATATCTATACCAACCATTGAGCGGAAAGGCAAAGACGCTGACGAGTATGACAAACATAGAATGGGATATTCTCAACATAAAGGCACTTGGAAAAATACGGTTGTGCCTAGTGGCGCCGGTAGCGTTTAAGATTTCAAAGGAAATGAGAACAGAGGGTTTAATGACAACCTTGGAAAAATTATATGAAAAACCCTCTGCCTCAAATAAGTTATTTCTTATGAAGAGTTTATTTAATATGAAGATGTCAGAAAGTGGATCTGTTGCTAATCATTTAAATGAATTTAATACAATTACCAGTCAGTTATGTTCTGTAGGGGTAACTTTTGATGACGAAGTTAGGGATCTGTTATTTCTATGTTCATTTCCATAAAGTTGGAATAGTTTAGTTATGGTCATTAGTAACTATATCATTGGATCTGGTACTTTAAAGTTTGATGATGTTGTCGATGCAATCCTTATTGAGGAAATGTGATGGAAAAGCTTTAGTGACACATTAGGTAATGATTTGACTCTAGAGACTAGGGGAAGAAAAATGTAAAGAGGAAAGAGCCTAGGATATCAGAGTAAGTCAAAGGAAAGGTAGATCCAAGTCCAGATCGGGGATAGTGTGCTAGAAATTTGGGAAGAAAGGACACCTAAAGAAAGACTGGAAGTCTCAGAAGGGAAAGGAAGGAGACACACAACAAGAAAACAATCATGAAGCGAATGTGATAGGTGATGTGTTGCAATATTCTTTCATTAGAAAATATTATTGATGCATGGGTGGTATATTTAGGGGCCTCATTCCATGCCACACCTGATAGGAAACATTTTCATGATTATTTTCAAGGATATTTTGGACAACTTCGATTGGGTGATGATAAACCCTGTAAAAGCATTGGAATGGGTATAGTTTTCATAAAATAGCATAATGAAAATCAATGGTTATTGAAGGAGGTAAGGCATGTTCCAGATTTGAAGAAAAATCTAATTTCAAAAGGGCAGTTGGGAGGTGAAGGTTGTGTAACTACTTTTACAAATAAAACCTCGAAGGCAACTAAAGGAGCCCTGATAATAGAAAAAGGAGAAAAGGTTGGTACATTGTCTTTATGTAATGGTATTTCCAATTCTGTTAATGCTTTAAACTCTACAGGAGAAGATATGGCTTTGTGGCATCATCTGCTCGGGCACATGAGTGAGAAGGGGATGTAGATTCCTCACTCCATAAATTTGTTGCCGGGTTTGAAGCATGTTGATTTAAAATTTTGTGAGAATTTTTTCTATGGAAAACAAAAGAGAGTCAGATTCCTCAAAGTTCGGAAAGAAAAGAAGAGTAAAAAATTAGATCTTGTGGATACAGATGTACAGGGACCTACTTAAGTATCATCTCTCAGTGCTCTCATTCTTATGTTACTTTTATTGATGATGCAACCAGAAAAAACCTGGATTTATTTTATTCAAAATAAATCTAATGTATTTGATACTTTCAAGAAATGGAAAGCTTTGGTTGAAAATGAGACAGGAAAAAAGTTAAAGTGTCTCAGATCAGACAATGGAGGTGAATATTGCAACAAAGAGTTTGATGGGTACTTTTCACATAATGGAATTCATAGAGAAAAGACAGTTCCAGGAACACCATAAGAAAATGGTGTGTCAGAAAGGATGAACAAGACAATCATGGAGTGTGCAAGGTGCATGGGATTTCATGCAGGATTGCCTTTACAATTTTGGGCATATTCTATAGATGTTGTTGTTTATCAAATAAACAAAGTGCCTTCAATTACCTTGGATGGTGGTATTCTAGAGGAGGCATGGATAGGCAAAAAGGTAAACTACTCATTTTTAAAGACTTTTGGTTGTGAAGCCTTTGTCCACATTAATAACAAAAATATAACAAATCTTGAGTCAATATCAAAGAACTGTACCTTTATTGGATATGGTATTAATGATTTTGGTTATCACTTTTATCATTACGTAAAACAAAAAATGATTAGAAGCTGGGATTTCATATTCAATGAAAAGGTTTTGTATAAGGATCAACTGCAGGAAAAGAAATAAGAAAAAGAAAATAGGGAATACACAGTGCTTCATGAGATCACAGAAAAAGTAATGGTGTCTGAAAATCATAATGATCAACAACGAGAACACCAACAACAACCACAACAACAAAAATCACATCAAACACCTGAAAGTGGTGTTAGAAGATCTACCAAGATAAGTAGAATCCCTGAACGATACTCTCCTTCATTATATTATGTATTGCTGACTGATTCTGGTGAGGCAGAATGTTATGATCAAGAAGCAATGCAGGTAGAAACCAGGAAGAAGTGGGAGAAAGCCATGAAATAAGAGATTGACTCCTTAGCACATAACGAGACTTAGGACCTAGTCAGGTTTCCTACAGGTAAAACAACATTGTAGAATAAATGGGTTTACATGTTGAAGGAAGAAGATGGAGGTAGAAAGAGGTATAAAGCTATGATTTTGGTGAAGGCGTTTGCATAGAAAAAGGGTATAGATTTTGATGATATATTTTCTGTTGTTGCTAAAATGAATTCAATCAGAACTATTTTAAGTCTAGTAACAACTGAAGATTTGCATCTTGAGTAGTTAGATGTAAAGACAAACTTTCTCCATGGGGATTTGGAGGAAGAGATATATATGCAACAGCCACAAGGATATGAGGTAAAATGGAAGGAGAAACTAGTGTGCAGGTTGAATAAGAGCTTGTATGGCTTAAAACAGGTTCCAAGGAAATGGTATCTAAAATTTGACATGTTTATCTCTGAACAAGGTTATACTAGATGTCACTCTGATCATTGTGTTTATCTCAAAAGGAAAAATTAAGGTAGCTATATTATATTGTTATTTGCATGTAGATGACACTCTTGTTGCAGGTTCTAACATGGAGGAAATAAATTTTCTTAAAAGAAAATTGGTGAACTCATTTGCAATGAATGATTTCGGTGTTGCAAAAAAAATCATTGGTATCAGAATAACTAGGGACGGGAATAATCGAAAATTAACATTGTCTCAGAGTGAGTACATAGAAAAGGTGTTGAAAATATTTAATATGAAAAATGCAAAACTAGTTAGTATACCTTTGGCTAGCCATTTCAAGCTAATTAAGGAGGTGTGTCCCAAGACTCCTGAAGAAACGACTTATCTGTCTAAAGTTCCATATGCATCAACAATTGGAAGCTTAATGTATGCAATGGTCTGCACAAGGCTGGATATTGCACATGCAGTGGGAGTTGTAAGGAGGTACATGAACAATCCAAGAAAAGAACATTGGATGATGATGAAGTGGATTCTCAGGTATTTGAGACGTACCACAAATCAAGCATTATGCTTTGGTGGTTCAAACATTGCTCTACAGGGGTACACTAATGCATACATGGCGGGTGATAGAGATAAAAGGGGGAGCACAACAGGGTGTGCGTTTACTATAGGTGGAACAACTTCGAGCTGGGTTTCAAAACTGCAAAGTGTTGTTGCACACTCAACAACAGAGGTAGAGTATGTTGCTGCTACTGAGGCTAGTAAAGAAATGATTTGGTTAAAAATGTTTCTGAATGAATTGGGTAAGAAGTATGAGTTGGGAAGGTTATACAGTGATAGCCAGAGTGCCATATATCTTTCAAAGAAATCTGCATTTCATTCCAAGACTAAACATATACATCTCAAGTACCATTTCATACAGTTAGTGTTGGGAGAATCTTGGGTTGTGTTATATTCTTTCCACGACTAGCCCACATAGTTAACTGGGGGGTTAGAAAGGAGGCGGAGCCCCCCCCCCCTTTGTTGTGCCGATTACATAGCAGGGGGGTCACAGGGGGTTTGAGGGGTGCAGGTAACCTGACTCTATGGCGTCTAGGGCAGCGCCCTGGAAAATTTTGGTTTTGGACCCTATGTTAGGTTGGGCGGACGTACCTATGGTTTTCTGCATGATTTTCGCACGTGGTTTTTGATGCGATGGTTTTCGGTCCATGGTTTTGGATGCTTCAACATGTATATGTATTGTAACATTGAAAGGAAAATAATGTAAAATAAAGTTGGTAGTCCTGGTTTTGGGATCCAAGCGAAAATCTCTGTGTATATATTTTTTATGTGTTATGCTCACGCTATTATTTATTTTCTGTGTTTTAGAATTCATATTAGGTAATTTTTGTACGGGGTTAACACCTACATTTGGTATCAGAGTTGTTTTGGCTTCAAGGGGATGCCTTTGTTGCTGAGAGGTTTTGCTTGGGCCTCTGGTAGACTATTCAGTGGGAGATCTGCGGGATCAATTCTGGTGGTAAAAGAAGATGGCGAGCAGTGGAAACATAGAGATCGAGAAATTTCATGGTTAGAGTTTTGAATTGTGGAAACTCAAGATGGAGAATCTGTTGGTGGATAAAGATCAGTGGATCACGATAGATCTGGGTAATAAACCAACGGGAGTGTCTGATGAAGAATGGAAGAAGTTGAATTGGAAGGAAAAAAGAACAATACAATTGTGTGTCTCAGATTCAGTATTGCAGAATGTATCAGGGGAAGCTATGGCGAAGGTTTTATGGGACAAGTTAGGGACTTTGTACCAATCTAAGTCTCTGATGAATAAACTATTCCTCGGGGAAAAAGTTGTATAACCTGAGGATGAAAGATGGAGACTTGGTGACAGAGCATTTGAACACATTTAATATTGTGGTAATTCAGTTAGCATCTATTGATATTAAAATTTTAGATGAAGATAAGTGCATCAGTTTGTTGTGTTCTCTACCAGATTCGTGGGATAGTCTGGTTATTGCAATAGGTAGCAATGAAACTACCTTACAGTTTGATGAAATAGTCTCATCCTTGTTGATGGAGGAGAGACGAAAAAATATGGAGAGCTAGAATGGTGATGCCTTGTCTGTATGAGGACGGTCCTAGAACAAAAACAAAAACAAGTCATCGAATGGGAGATCTTAATCTAGAGGGAGATCTAAATCTCCAGGAAAAGCTATAAAGGTGGTGTGTTAGAAATGCAGAAAGGAAGGGCTCTACAAAAGGGATTGTAAATCTAAACCTCTTGATAAAGGAAAGGGATCTGATGATGCTCCTTTTACAGAGGCAAAAACCACCTCAGATGAAGGTTGGGATGTGTACTTGGCTTCTTCAAGTACACATGTAGATCATGAGGCATGGCTGATTGACTCAGGTGTATCATTTCACTTCACTCCCCACAGAGAGTGGTTCTACGAGTATGAGAAATACGATGGTGGTGATGTCTTCTTAGGGGATGATAGGAAGGCTAGAACCATTGGTGGCAGAAAAGTAAAGTTGAAGTTGCAAGGTGGAAGGGTTAGAACACTTCTAGGTGTTCTGCATGTTCCTACATTGGCTAGAAATCTGATTTCTGTAAGGACGTTGGATGTGTTAGAAAATTATATATTATGGAGCAATGGAACACATAAAATATTGCAGAAATATAAACACAGAAAGCGCATAAAACAAGAGAGACACAGATATACGTGGTTCACCCAATTTGGGCTACGTCCACCCCGAACAGCTAGTCCTTCCTTTCTATTATCCAACAAAATGAAGAGACACAACCTACAACAGATCCGCTGTAATATTCTCTGTTTTTTGTCACAGTCTCACCTCTCTATTTCCCGCTCACAGAATACACATCTATCACACATCCTCAAATACAAATGCCCTCATACAAAGAGAGGGGGTTGCATTCTAGGGCAAAAAACCCTAAACTAAACATAAGTTCTATCGTCAGATCATCCGCCTAATGAACGGCCCAGATTGACTAGAAATTACTATACTTTTACAAGGCAATTTTACAGCTATTTTTAGCTTCGGGGGCAGCCGCCCCCCTTGGACCCCCCTACAGCGAATATTTTACGGGCGGCGTTGCTGTCCCCATTTCGAACTGGGGTCCAATGTGGCGATACCTTTGAATATAGAAGATAATTAGGCTCCACACCCAACAGGATGATGCAGGTGTAAAAATAGTGTTCGAGAAGGATACCTACAAGACGGTTTGGGGAGCATTGGTATTGATACAGGGAGTTCGGATTGGAACTCTGTACAAGCTACAAGGTAGCACAATTTTTGATGGGTGCAATAGTCTTGTGGTCCCTGAAAGTGGAGTAGAAAATCTACTAGTGTCAGGAGAGAAGACCATGCTGTGGCATCAAAGGCTCAGACATATTTTAGAGAAGGGCCTTCAAATACTTCATGCTAAAGGTATGGTAGAAGGTATGAGCAATAGCTCTCTAGATTTTCATTTCTATGAAAATTGTGTATATGGGAAGCAGAATCGGGTGAGCTTGACCATGATATAGCACTATCCATTAACATGTAGTAGCATGTTCATAGAATATTGGGCCATCTAACCATAGAGGCACAGACCCTCCACTTATATCATTTCTTGGGAAGTGTGTTTGCAAGAAGAGTAGAACTAAAGGTAAAGTGGGTACTGTAGAAGATAATAATGTTGTAGTATGTGGGAATAGAGTTTTCACTGATGGTAACAATGAAGAAATTAGTCACAAAATTATAAGGATGAGATTTGTGAATATGTGAACTGTTACCCCTCAAATTTTCATAGGTTTTGAATAACTGTTGTGCATGTTTTTGTTAGAGATTTGAGGGTATTGATAGACACATTTGATATATTAAGTTTTCATGATACCCAAGAATTTTTCTATGCCATACAAGGTACTATTCTTGTCCCTCTACAATGAAAGCAGGTTATGATGTTTGTGGTTGTTTTGTCCTTGGGAATCATTATATTCTTGTTGGTATAAATGCTGGTGCACTGGAAACAATTTTTCATAGGAGTTGGAAATTAATAATCATTGAGATATGGTGAAGTGGATGCCCAGTGGTCAGTGTGGGAGCATGGCTAGGCAAGCCATATGTTATCTTTGATAACTTCTAGCTTAAATGCTTTGATAAGCAAGAAAACAACCCAACAATTTTTAGGTTACAAATGTCCACAAAATATTTCTACAAGTACAACATGAGACTGTATGAGATGTATAAAAGATGGCCTTTGATGTGGATACCATTCATCTAGAGGCAACTATTTGTTTACGAAAGCTTGTTTATTGTCAAATTCAATAGTGAGGCATGCTCATGAGGATGAGTCTTGGCCATGGTTCACTGAGGATTCCTAAGCCAACATGGTTAGGTGGCTATTCTTGAGTTGGAACTGAACATTATTTATTTCACCTCTAGAATGGGAACACTTTGTTGGGTCATCAACTCTGAGTTCTATCCTCTAAGGTACAAGGGTACTGGTGGAAGCTTGGTTGCAACTTCAAATTGGGTTTCTAATTCAATTTTGGAACAAACATTTTTCAATATGAATGTAATCATTAGCACTTTCATTTCATTCTTAGTTGTTGGGGCTATATCAGTGAAAGTGCTTTGTAATGATTGTTATGCCTGAAACAAAGGGTATTTCACATGAGGAAAATGAAGGGATATTGCAACAGACAGGAGAATTTTAGCATTAAGTTTTGAAATAAGGTTAACTCAAAATTTTCTTCAAATAAAAAACCCTAAAAGACAATGGTATTGCATAGTAGCCCTTAGAAAAAAAATGTAGTTGTCTACATATGAAGTAATTTGATTTACAGGGATATAATATCCTAAGAACCATGTTGGAGATCTTAGGAACGATTAACTTGATAGTTATGCTTGATGAACTATGGGACAGGCATTTAAAGAAAACTGCACAGAGATCAGCAAAAACTCAAGTGGATGAATACAACTGGAAATTTGATGGGAAGGGAGTACATATCAAGGTTCTATTTTTGATGCCTTTGAAAAATGATCAGTTAGCCAAATGACTAGTAGAAACTGTGATAGAACCCTAGATGTTGTTGGAAGAAATGAACACAATTGTATCTTTGAACATGAATGGCATGCCAAAATGATCATTGATGAGATGGAATATGGAAGGTCTCCCAAGGCAAAAAAACATGTTATCCTCTCCTAGGTGATATGTCTAATAACTGTGGAAAATTAATGCATATAGCTATGCATGTCACAAAGTTTATTTAGGACCCAAGTGATAAAGGGTACATGTTCAATGTGCACACCTATAATAGCTGGTTGCATGGCTATGTCCACAAGTAGAAAAGGAATGTTTTAACCAGGTCAACTATTTCTTTGTACATGCATGCTTCAAATTCACTATATTGTCAGGTAGTCCTATATTTAAAAAAATGGACATGTCGTTCGAGCATGATTTGAGAAGTATGATGATGGCATAAGAACAGATTTTTGAGAAAATCAATATTGGGTACCAACAATAGAGTTCAGATCTACATTTTGATAGAAGAAGCATATTCTTCTCAATGCTACAGTTGGAAACTTAGCATAAAATTGATGCTCAAAGAATCATATTAATGCAAAAGGATTCTTATAAATTGAGTTGGTGAGCTCAAGTTCAAACTTCAAATTCTAGCTTTTCAGCAAGTAGCAGAATAAAAGAGACTCTGGTCAAATAGTAGGTAAGAGTAGTCCTAATCAGAGTGTAAAAGCTAGAAGTTAATATATCTGGAAAAGTCCTCAAGGGAGGATGATTGCAACCTTGATTAATTTGAATCATTGGGGACATGGACATCTAAATAAAATGAATATTTGTTCCTGTGAAAGTTCTGGAAATGACATGTTGAGAATGCTCCTCCTCAGGCACATGCTCCAAATAGCAGTACAAATGGTCTTTTTGCTACTGAGAAGTTGGGAACTTATGAAAAAACTTGAGGTGCAAGCGTCTGCAATTTCATATTTTCAGAACCCAAATATGATAAACATGCAATAAGCTTCATAGTACTCATATCAATGAGTACATTTACATTTTCAAATGCATTACTCCTTGTGATAAATGTAGTAAATTAGTTCTTTAGAGCTCCCTTGGTTCAGGACAAATGATAGAAACTATTGCTTTGAGTCCATCAACCATTTCCTTGTCTTTGTTTGGAGCTTTCCTTTCATTCCCAAATTTAGCCAAGTAAGCCTTGTTGTATACTTTGGATTCAATGAATAGGCTAAATAATGCAAATGGGTATTTTATATGTCCCATATATTGATAATTATCCCCTTAATGGGTTCCATACAAAAGAGGGTCCCACTAACATACAATCAATATGCTGATAAATGTCTCCCAACATAGGAATATCCATATCACAAATTTGTATCAGATCAACTATGGCTTCAATATGGAAATACAACTCAATCTAACACCAACAAGCCTTATTGAGAATGATAGTTCCGATGTGCATTGCTTTTTCAGTGTTGGGAGATCTCTCTGTCCTACTAATTTCATCATTGTTGTTGGATCATCTGTAGGGCTTGTTTCCATTGGACTTGGCATTGGCCAGGGCACTGCTCCTAGCCAAGCTGTAGAAGATATTGCGAGACAACCATAAGCATAAGGTAAAATACGAGGTACCTTACTGCTAAGTTTAGCTTTTATGGAAGCTTTAACTATTCACAAACTAGTTGTGGCCGTAATGCTTCTATTTGTGAATCCCTTTGTTTAATCCTGAAAAAAGAAAAATAGCCCTACACCTCGTCATTAAATTATTATTTCTCGAAGAATTTCCTTGTTTAGCTACAGGAGAGGCTGATTTGAGTAATTAGAAAATGAATTATTGTTCTTGTAACTATACTTCGATCGGAAAGATTCATGACGTGTGCGGCAAGGAAGGGAGTAGATAGGCAAAGAAAAATATTTTTATCCTTATAAAAGACCTAGCACTAAGTTAAGTATCTCAAATATTCTTATCCAGAATTAGATAAGATCAAATAAAAGAAGAACAAAGCTCTGCAGAACATATCCTTATCTATGAGGGGAGAGCGTATGAAAAATGTAATTGATCCTTTCATTTACTTTAGTTACTGGTCTTCCACTATGGGTTTTCGATCAAATACCAATATTTTAGAAAAAGATATAATAAATTCAAGTGTGGTGCTTAGTGTACTAATCTATTTTGGAAAGGGAGTGTGTGCGAGTTGTATATCAAATAATATAGCTAGGCCCAACCAGCTGCACTTTGGAGAAAGAAAAGTGCATAATCTCAATGAATTACTTTTGAAGGAGGAATAGAGAAGAACTATAGCATTTCATAATTGATTGGGAAATGGACTCTTAGTTTATACCAACCAATGAGGGAGGACCACTAGAATGGTTAAAGTTGAACTGCTTGAAGTCTAAGCACAACTAACTAGGTATTCTTTCCACCGTTGTGTCAAGATGTGATGGATTCAAAGGCATAGTTGGAGATTGATATGATATATAACATTCATATCAATGGAATAATTTGATCTATTTACTGAAAAATAGTCCCAATCTCCCATCCAATTCTAGTTCCAATGCTGAACTGACGACCTAAACAAAAGGGAAATTATGCGATAGAAAAAAAAGGAGGAGGCATGAATGAACTGATTGAATGGGACGATTCAATTTTTATGGGGACTTGTGGTTGAACCTTAAAGGAAGGGAAAAGTGGAAGGGTGATAGCTTGTTCTATATCATCACATGAACTCCATGATAATGGTACAATAGCAGTAATCATTGTATGAATCAATTGATATTTGCTTTGGAGTCATTAGTTGACATGCCAAATTGGGAGGAATTTGAGAGGACAAGAGTAAGGATTGTTATGATAACTTGATTTTTTTTTAAGAAGTGGGAGAGGGGTGAAGAGGTGATAATTATGTTGTAGCACGTTTTTGTATGTGTGTGAGAGAAGACATAAACGGGCCAAGGAAAAAACACTTTCCTTAGACTAAGATGAGCATAGTAATGGTCCATTTTAACTAAGAGAGGGCTAAGAGAAATATAAAGTATGTTTAGTTGAGATGATATAGAGATTAGTTAATGGAGGATATAATACCTCAATGGCTGGAGTAAGTAGTTCTTGTTGAACTATCCTTTGATTGTTAGCACTTAGTGACATAGAACCAAAGGTAGAGGCGACTTTGTTGTTTTTGGTTAGATTGTTAACCTGTGGAATTCATGAAGGAGCCAACAAAAGAAGCTACAAGTTGGTTAAGGTTTGAGTGATTAACTATTCATTGCAACAATGAATAGTGGAATTTAAATTGATGAAGTTTGTAGATAAAATAATAGTTTTCCTCGAGGAAAGGGATACCTGGAATTGCAATCATGAAGAGGTTTGTAGAGAAGAGGAGAATAATTTTCTTAGAGGAATGGGATGCATGGATTTTATCATCATGAGTGCTAGGAATTGTAACTATAACCATTTGGATGTCAAAGTCCATAGGTCATGTAAATTTGCAGTGGTAAACATTCATTGGTCACTAGACTCTTTATATTGAAAAACAAATTCAGGTTCCTTCCCAAGAGGGTTCTCTTTAAAATTATGGTTGTATTGTGTGTATGATTATCTTGTCTTTAGTGAACCTTTTTTAATGGCCAATGTAAGGTCTGAATTAGTTCAAGATGATTATATTTTTGAGAAATTAATCTAGGCGAAGGTAAGTTGGTTTGTAAAAATTGGTTGGTATTCTTGTGTTCTTTCTACTGTTGTGCCATTCTAATATCACGACATTTTGATCAATCATTTTGGAGTCTTTTAATGTGTTATTCTATTTTTTAAGCTAAATGGATGCAATTCACAATAATGAAAGAGGAATATTGAAACAAAAAATATTTTTTGTTCAAGAAGACATTAACACATATGCATTTCTTTAAAAGATATTATTTTCTGGGACATCAATCCACTAGATTTCATTTTATTTCTCAAGTAATTTTCTAACGGTTTTTAAAAATGAATGTTCTAGTTCATATCCATTGTCTTTAAACTTGGTAAGAGATTGGTTTAATGCCAACTAGGTTTAATCCACCTGAGTCTATACTCGGTTGAGTTCATCCTCTTCCTCATTACATCACACTGAAGACAAAAAGGTCAAAACTAAAAAAATTCAACTTGAACCCTAAAAACAAACTATATAGATGACCCCTCAAGCTGTGACATGTATTTTCCTCGCACTTACTAGTACTACTATTGTAGTCGTAATGTTTTTGAGGAGTTTTGATGAGTCTAAAGACTTTGAGCAATATGATGGTTTTGTAGCTCATGTTAAGGATCTCAATCTTGAGTGCTAAATGGGTGGTTGGATTCCATCCATGAAAGATGCAATTCAAAAGGTTCATTAGTCGCCAATTCTTGAAATTTTGAATGCAATTATCTTTCATATGTAATAGTTATTTGGTATTTTTGTTTCTCTATTCATTTTTATTAAATCATCAACATTTTTTTTATGCATATGCATGTGTAGTTGCCACAATGTTTTGTATGCAAAAGTTGACTAAGTTTCTTCTCATCAAAACAGCTTGTCCCTAGTGAATAACAAGGTGTAGCATATTAATCCTTGTAAAAGTGTAAAAATGGTTTCTTTGTTGCAACAATTTTCTATAATCCATATTAATCCAAGTTGTAATAATTTTCTAATCCACAGAAAAGGAAGCTAACATTTTTGTTAGGTTTTGAAATCTTTCCTAGAGGATGATTTGTGAGACACATTGCCTTTCAAGGATAAAATGACTTCGGAATTTTGGAACAAATGGAATTATTATATGGGAACAAACATCTTCTATGTCTCAAACATAAATGTAAACAAACAAAATGATCTTCCATGTTATCAAGGAAGTTGACAAATTTGGTGTATATCTTGTAGTGTATGTATATGATCTATTGATATAGGGAAAATTGAAAATTATATTGCATCTATAAATAAATAGTTGAAGGGATTTGAGATGACATATTTGGGGCATATTCATTACTACTTGCACATTGAAGTGAATAACCATCCAAAATACATATCTATCTCCCAAAAGAAGTAAACTAGAGATTCTTTGAACATGTTTGGCATGGTTGAATGAAATCCTCTATCTACTTTAATGGAATAGGGTTTGAAACTCAAATCAATAGAAGGGAATGAATTTGAGGATGCAAACACATACATATAGCTTGCGGAAAGTCTTATCTATCTCAACACTAGTTGTCTAGGTATTTCATTTGTTGTTGGAATTCTTTCTAGATTTATGCAAAAGAATTGTGAAGGACATTGTTCTGTTGCAAAAAGAGTTTTGAAGTACTTGAAAGGAACTCAAGACTTTGAAATAAAATATTGACAAGAAGATGACTTCAACTCAATTGGATATTTTGATTCAAAATTTGACAGAGATAAAAGAAACATAATGTCAACGTCAGGCTATCTCATGAGTCTTGGATTAGTATTTGTCTCCTCGAGGTCATGAAAATAATCAAATCTAGCCGATTGTATGACAGAGGTATAATATGTGGTAGCTCTAGAAGAAAAAAAGGAGAATGTGATACCCCTGTGTTATAGACATTTTTGTGCCTTACAGCATGAAGCATGAAATGTCCATAATCTAAGGGATCCAAAGTCCCTAAACATGTTGTTCCTACCCCTAGAGGAACAAAGTCAGCAAACCACAGCACTGAACAAAAGTTCTCCACTGAAAATTACTCAAAAACAAGGCAATTCTGGATCATGTCAACTGCTCCACTGAGCATCTGCGCTGAATGTCAAGTGCTCCACTGTCTACCTGCGTTGAATGTCAACTGCAAAGAAGGCTATCTGCGTTGGGCGAGTTTGGACATGTGGCACAGTCATTCCTCAAGGTGTCAATGCCCAGGAAGCTTCCAAAATGACACTTGGACCAGGGAATTCGACTGGTGATGAGTAAGAGGTTCTAGATCTCCAAGTGGAAGCAAGAACCTCCAAGTGGACTCAAGAACTGAAGAAGAACTGGAGTAGGAGAGGACACTAGTCACATCTCAGGCTGACTCATCCTCTCTCCAAACTCCTATATATGGATCTCTCTCCCATGAGATCTAGAGGCTGGAATCTTGTGAATGTAAAGAATTGCTGTTGGTTTGAGTTTAGAACTATTGGGTGATTTTCTTTGAAGGAGGTGAAGAGGAGATTTCTTTCTGCTGGGAAGGTGATGCTGGATTGGGCCTCTTATGGTTGTATCACTTCCTGAACCTTACTTCTTCCATTAATAAAGCATTTGAGGTTCTTCTATATGCATGTGTCTCAATGGTGTATTGTTATACTTGTGTATTTGATTTATTCTAATCCTTGAATCAATTATGAATGTATGCTTCTTGTAGTTTCCCTCTCTTGCCATTTTGCAGGATC
This sequence comes from Pinus tabuliformis, assembly GCA_031772625.1. Taxonomy (NCBI): domain Eukaryota; kingdom Viridiplantae; phylum Streptophyta; class Pinopsida; order Pinales; family Pinaceae; genus Pinus; species Pinus tabuliformis. The sequence goes on along the minus strand of CM062820.1, from coordinate 1,506,180,377 downwards.
TTGGTGTAGCTGGGCCAGTGAAAGAGCAAGGAGTTGGGGGCAAGCAGCAAGGAGAGAAGATTGGATCAACCATTAGCGAAAGACATCAGTTAGTGGATCTCTTTCTTGCCTCTTTTACATCTCATAAAGAAGTAATCTCAGATAGCTTTGCTTTGATTGTTGCTAAGGAACTATCACCCTTAGAGTGGGATAGGGTCATTCCGTATTGGATACTTTTCCCAACAACAAATTGGCGACTCCGCTGGGGAAGAACTTGTTTATTCATTTCATTTGTGTTTCCGTCATTTGTTTACTTCATAGACTTGACAGCAATTCTTGAACTGCATCTTTCCCGGATGCAAAGTAAAAGTTGCTGCTTTGATCCAGTATGTTGGACTTGTCTATGATCTAAATTAGATCCACAAACGATTTGATTGATCCTTGTGATAGTCTTTAGTACCCTATCAAAGCATCCCTCTGTTTATACCTTGCTTGTGTTTCTGATTTGGCCTGAAACAGTGGATTTTTGAGCATTTTGTGACCCAGAAACCAAGAGAAACGAGAGTTTCTCTCTTTAGCGCAGGCACTGTGAAGGCAGTCTGCATTTCAACGCAGGTCCCGAAGGGGCTACCTGCACTGAATGTCAAACTGACAGTGTTGGACCTGCGCTGAACCAGTGTGGCCTTGAGCAGCTGGGGTTCTTTGTCCTTTGTTGCCCTGTTTTGATCTCTGTTTTTTGCAGCCTTTAACCAGCATAGGTACTAGTCTGATAACCCTTTTCTTTGCCTGAATTCCACCCCATTTTTGTACAAAAAGATTGTGAATGTTTTTATGTGTTTGTGGCATCATTTACAGTCTTCCTTTGCATGAGTAAAGTAGTCTTTCTGTAGCCTTTGATTCAGATCTGTTTGAGATTGATCTTAGAAGAGAGTTCATTGGCTGTTTGTTCAGATTGATCATAGTTTTACTCTTGCTTATTGGTTTGAATTTGTCTCTTTCAAAGTATCAGAGCAAGTCTTTATTTCGAAAATCGCAAAGTGATTGTAATCTCTTCTACCCTTGTTGATTTCGAAGAAAGAGAACTTGTTTATTTTGATCATTGTAAAAGCAAATTCAAAGTTGTGCAAAAAGCTTTCTTTGTAGGCATTTATACTAAGAAAGTTGAAAACAAACACCTGCATTGTGCATTTTGCATTTGATAAGTTTGCATGTTGGATTTAGGGAAAGTGCATTAGAGTGTGCTAATTGCTCTTTGAGAAAAGATAGTCGCTCTGTTTTCCCTTAGTAGCTAGGATTTTCAAAGTTGAAAGATTGTAAAGCTTGCTTATCATCTTAGACTGCATTTAGGAATTTGTATCATACATCTCGTGGTGAACCTTGAAAGGAAAACTTTAAAAAGATCAACCTAAAATAAACTGAATGAACCTAACAACGCTTTGTAACATAATGCACAACATAGAGGTCTAGGCTAGAGACGTGTTCCGGCGTCGTTAAACATAGTGACTATCGATCTCGAAGAAGGTGGGTGATTCCTCCTGAGAGTCGGTGGCGCTAATACGGATTTGTGCTCCCACGTACTGTCGCGTATATATTGGGAGACCCCTATAGGCATATATCTTTTATCCATAGGAAGCCGTGTCGGCCGCCCTACTGATCGCAATGCAGTGAACACAGCATTCACGAAGATCGACCACCCGTACCGTAAAAAGTATTCTGTGGTTTTGCGAAAAGTTTGGCACACCCTCTGCCTAGATCTCCAGAGCAGTTTCTTTTGGCCTTTTTCAGACTCTATAACAGAAAAAGTCCATCCGAGCATTTGTCACTTCGGGCTCGTTAAAACATCGAAGGAGACTAGAGTCATCTTTAGCTTTTTCTCGACTCTTTAAAACTGAAAAAGCAAGTTGTGTCTAAAGTGTAATTAACAATTTATTTTAAACGAAACAATCACCCTTTATTCCTTCGTTGATCTTCGAAGTTAGTCTACCTTCATCACAAAGTTCTTGTAGAATCTCTAGGAAATCTTTTGGATAGACTAAATATGTCTGAACAACCGTCGACATCCAGGACTGTGTCATCCGACACAGCACCGGTAGAACCTCCTGCTGCTACTCCAACGATGTTCGCTGGTATACCATCTGTCCCGGCAAATTGTCAACAACAAGCTGGAGTCCAATCAGAGACTGTTTCGACGGCATGGTTAGTTCCTATTTCTTCATCCGGATTATCATCTGGTATTTCTTATGTTGAAACTCAACAACTTTATCCAATGTGTCTTCAAAGGCCAATCTACCCTTTAAGCACTGGATTGCCACCATATGGAGGGCAGTATGCCTTTTCATTCTTCCCCCCTGGAGAACAACCATATGGGAGTTTACAACAAAGTTCAGGTCAAACTGGAATTACATCCAGCAGATGGGTACCAATACTGCCTCAGCAACCAAGGGTTGCATATTCAATGCAACCAGTCCACCCTGTGTCGAATGTTGCCACTATACCTTGTATGGTGATTGCGTCGCAAGTACAAGCGCTACCTGTTGTATGTCAACCCCAAGTTTCTCAGGTTGCCATACAACGGCCTCTTGTCTTGACAACTCAATCACAACCTCCGGTTAGTGCCTCCTTATCTGGAGTGACTCAGGCTCAAACAAGTACTATGACTCCTCATCTTGGTCAATCATCCAGTATTGGACAACAGCAAATGGTCCAACAACCACAGCTGGTTCAAACCTAACAACTGCAATTCCAGCAATCATATCAAGGACCCGAGCAACAAGTCTTTGTAAGTAATGGGCAACCGTATAATAACGGTTATGCCCATCAAAATTGTCAAAGTTGCCAGCATCAAATACATTATGCTGGTATGCAAAGACCCACTGCTCAGGCGATTCCATCTTATCCTGGGTATGCTCCGCCTAACCTGAATCAACAGTTGCCCTTTGTAGCAACTCTAGAATTACCAGATCTAAACCGGCTGACGAATGATCCAATTGCTTATGCCCCTTGGTGGCCAGCGATTCCGCATAAACTTCCATCGGACATTCCTAAATTCAATGGAAATCCAGGTGAAGACCCATCGAATCACGTCATGACCTTTCATCTGTGGTGTTCGTCGAACACCCTGAACGATGATTCGATAAGGCTTCGCCTTTTTCAGAGGACATTGACTGGTCCAGCGGCTAAATGGTATATTGAATTACCTAGAGCCTCTTTCGACAATTTCAGTTCCCTAGCCACGACTTTCTTAACCCATTTTCAATTACCGATAAGGTATGAAACTGGAACGGAAATCTTAACCAACTTCAAGCATACGACGGCCACACATATATTCGATCATATACATGAGTGGCGTCGTCGTCGCAGGATGGTAAAGACTTACGTTCTAGATCAGCTGTTAGCTGAATGGTTTATAAAGTCGTTACTTCCGGCCATAACGAAAGATGTGGCCAAGGGGGGAGTCGTAACGGAGGAGCAAGTTATTGCTCATGCACAATATCTAGACTTAGTATATACTCAGTCCGGCACGCTCTATGATAAAATTCCTGACGCCCCTAGACCGGAATTTTCAATTCCTCCTCCTCCTAAATCAAATAGTGACTCTCATGCCGGCGATGGTGTGATTGACGCAACAGACATGAAATCGACAAAGGCTATATCTAAAAAGGCCCATATGATTTCCGGTCAAAATGCAAATGAGGAACTTCTTGCCTCGAAAGTAAGTGCCGTGTCGGACGACAAGGGCAAACGACTGAAGCAACCAGGGGGAAAGAAGAAAAAGAAAGGGAGAAAAAGGAAACCCCCTACGGGGTGTCATATATGCGATGAGGATCATTGGACAGAAGATTGTCCATACAAAGCTGAGCTTAAAAGATTCTTTAAGAGTTCGAAAACCTCAGCTGTGTTGACTGATCCGTTTCCAAGCCCGAGAACCGAACTGGTTGCTAATCAAAATGCTTCCCGATCCCAAGTGCTTATGTTGTCTGTATCAAAGCAGCAAAATGATGCTTTGACGAGGAATAACGATTACAGGAATCCAAAGCTGTCGAACAACAAGGCTAATGAACAACCTAGTAGTTCGACAACAACTTTGACCGAAGTTGTGCCACCCATCATCCCTGAGCCAATGATAAAGTCGCAAAATGGAGCAGTACACAAATCAACATTTAATCCTTGTGCGAAAATAGCACAGATAGAGGACCTGGCCCAATCACCGTCCGTTATGTCGACAGTTGAGGTACCGCAAAATTGCTTCTCCCAAGAGCAAGCTTTATTATCAACAATAGGTGGAATTGACCCAATGGATTCCAATCTTGTGGCCTTTGATCATAAAGGATATGACCCTCAGTTACCAGCTCAACTAGCTTTCCTTATTCAAGTGAAAACCCTCAACAAAACTGTTCATCGAACAATTATTGATGAGGGGGCATCTACATGCATTATGTCGATGAGTTGCTGGAAAACTTTAGGATCTCCAACCTTGTCGAGGTCTGCGACGACGTTAAAAGCATTCGACGGAAGGACATATACCTCATATGGTATACTAAATAACTTGAAAGTTGAACTAGAGGGAAAAACGGTAGAAATAGATGTTGAAGTCATCGATGGGAATCTTGATTACAACATCCTACTAGGAAAACCATGGATATATGCCATGGCAGTTGTTGTGTCGACCTATTTTAGGAAGATTGCATTTCCCTTCCAAGGAGGAATTACAATCGTTGACCAACAAACTTTTCTCCCCAACAGTTCGCAAGTTACGGGAAGCATTCCAATGATCCATGGAAGGAATCATTCGCTCCAAAATATCGGAGTAGGTCTCCTAAAAGACCCTGCCTTAATGGGTACTTTTTCCCTACCACCTCCGAGTAATCTGGCAGAAGTGGCCACAGTGGAATATGAAACCTTCTACATCTAATGGATTTGGACGCCGAGGACGGTTCTTATCTTGTGTCAACCTCATTAAAAAATGAAACAAATCCCCTTTCTCAAAGGTAAACCTTCATTCCAACCACCGAGTTGAATGCAATGAAGCTTGGGGGGCATGCACCTCGATTTGCGTTATTATGCTGGGGGCATGCAAACTTATCATCCAAGCAGTTTTAGCACATAGTTCATGCTCGTTAAAAAATAAACATAAGATTGAGCAGTGTTTTGGCGCATTCAAGCTCGTTAAAAAATGAAACCATCCCGATAAATAACCATTAAGAATGTAACCTGATCAACCATAAAAGCCCTGGTCGTGTTTGTGTACCGTCACCTCCACTTTTCATTTGGCCGATCGTTTACCTCCATTTGATTGTTTACCCATTTTGAGGAACAGCTGCGAAGAGTGATTTCACCTAGCCATCCTTGTGACACTGCCGTGATTGGAAAATTCCAACCTGTACCTGGAATCTGCTGCTAACCCTGTTCATCACTCATTCCTTAGAAGACGAGTCTTCTTTAAGCTTTTTTCAACTGACTCGTAAAATATGAAAAGATTGCCGAGTTTTGGCCTTCCAGCTCGTTAAAACGACCGGAAGTGCTATCCCTCCTCTAGATTTTAATCTTTTTGGACCTGAGGGATTATTGCACAAAAAGATCGAGCGCTTGTTTTGTTCGGCTAGTTAAAACTATCGAAAACTCATCCCTTCTGTATTGTTTTATACTTTTTCAGACTTAAGGGATTAGATGACGAAAAAGGAATTTTGGAGTTAACTTTATGTACCTTTTCAGACTCTCTAAAAATGAAAAGGACCGAGTTATCCTTGTCGTTAGACTCGTTAAAATCACTAAATAGCGACAAACTTGTCTTTAGACGAGAACGAGTTTCACTATCGCTACGCTCGTTAAAACATAGCGAAGGGCTTGCCCGAAGGGCAGGTTATAGAACAAGCATATGTTATCCTCCTCAAGCTTGACAAAAATAAAGAGGTACTGGTTAGCAATGACTGGGGAAAAATTGGGAAAAATCAAGAAAACTTTGATGGTAGCAGGTCGCTCTTGAACATGACACTTTTCCTCCGTACCACAATCCGGTTGGGTTGTTTCATTCACCGGTCACATCACCATGGTCTCGATATACCATCCATATTTGGGGTAATGCTACCAATCCATCGCGTCAATGTCACCATATGTTCAAGAGAAGTCGTTCAGAAAGAGTCAACAGGGTCCCATCCACTGCCATACATTATCTTTCATCCTTTCATGACCGCCACCCTGAATCATATTTCACAGATCGTTTTCACCTTCATCACAATCATTAGCTCCGTTCCGTGTCACTGATGTGGGTTTCATTAAGGCCCTCCTTTGACGGATCGCTTCTTGTCCACTTCAGCTCATTATCCAAGAAGTTGATCTAGGAACAACCCCCTCAGTACTTTGAAGCTTGCATGCCTCAATGGCAAGTTTCTCACTTCCGGCGACAGGTATACATCAATGACCTTCGACCGAACGATTTTGCGTGGTGTTCGACGCCAAGTCCTTTATTCACACCACGTAGATTGTACTGCCGTACCTTGAAGGTCATCATCATTATCGGTGATTTCTCTCTCGCTTGTTAACAGTTTACATCATTGATTGGTAATCAAGCGATGTCTTTCCATGTTCGACTCCAAGAAATTCTCACATGGATCGACTTGTACTTAGAGTGAAGATCGGACGAGTTTGAAGACGCTGGATCTAGTTTCATCCATCCGGGCTGCGATATATATTCAGGAAATAAAGACATTGACATGTGCAGCAGATGATCATCCTACTCAAAGGATGATAATTTCAACAGAGAATTATCAGTCTATCATCAGACGATTGTCTGTTCTATGTACAGAAAAATGTATTTATAAAGCTGAGCATGGGAATGCCCGCCTCATCTAGATCATGAAAGCAGTATGAAAAATAATGTATTGTATTGTATCTTATTACAGGTCACCTCTCAGTGATTGAATGAACTTCGGATCCTCCTGATAAAGCATTTCACCCGATAAACGACCTCATACTTTAGGGGGCAACTGTTATAGACATTTTTGTGCCTTACAGCATGAAGCATGAAATGTCCATAATCTAAGGGATCCAAAGTCCCTAAACATGATGTTCCTACCCCTAGAGGAACAAGGTCAGCAAACCACAACACTGAACAAAAGTTCTCCACTGAAAATTACTCAAAAACAAGGCAATTCTGGATCATGTCAACTGCTCCACTGAGCATCTGAGCTGAATGTCAAGTGCTCCACTGTCTACTTGCGTTGAATGTCAACTACAAAGAAGGCTACCTGCGCTGGGCGAGTTTGGATATGTGGCACAGTCATTCCTCAAGGTGTCAATGCCCAGGAAGCTTCCAAAATGACACTTGGACCAGGGAATTCGACTGGTGATGAGTAAGAGGTTCTAGATCTCCAAGTGGAAGCAAGAACCTCCAAGTGGACTCAAGAACTGAAGAAGAACTGGAGTAGGAGAGGACACTAGTCACATCTCAGGCTGACTCATCCTCTCTCCAAACTCCTATATATGGATCTCTCTCCCATGAGATCCAGAGGCTGGAATCTTGTGAATGTAAAGAATTGTTGTTGGTTTGAGTTTAGAACTATTGGGTGATTTGCTTTGAAGGAGGTGAAGAGGAGATTTCTTTCTGCTGGAAGGTGATGCTGGATTGGGCCTCTTATGGTTGTATCACTTCCTGAACCTTACTTCTTCCATTAATAAAGCATTTGAGGTTTTCTATATGCATGTGTCTCAATGGTGTATTGTTATACTTGTGTATTTGATTTATTCTAATCCTTGAATCAATTATGAAGGTATGCTTCTTGTAGTTTCCCTCTCTTTCCATTTTGCAGGATCTTGGTGTAGCTGGGCCAGTGAAAGAGCAAGGAGTTGGGGGCAAGCAGCAAGGAGAGAAGATTGGATCAACCATTAGCGAAAGACATCGGTTAGTGGATCTCTTTCTTCCCTCTTTTACATCTCATAAAGAATTAATCTCAAATAGCTTTGCTTTGATTGTTGCTAAGGAACTATCACCCTTAGAGTGGGATAGGGTCATTCCGTATTGGATACTTTTCCCAACAACACCCTGGTACATTCTCCCCTCATTTTTGGTAATGTAATAATACATAGAAATTATAAATGAGGATATTTTTATGTAATGGCCTGAAGTGTGGGACCACATATCCATGAACTAAGAGGGAAGAGGAAATATGTACCCATTTGGGGTTGGCTAGCACCATTAATTAGATTTTAGGTGCAATTATTAAAGCAAAAGAAAAGAAAGAGCTCAAGGGGAACATGACGAGTCACCTAGAGGAAATAATAGAAAAGAAAATGCACAAAAATATTAGAGTCAAACCTCTTCTTGGTGAAGATCATGAGTAAATTTGGAAATAGGTATGATCTTAGGGAATGGGATTCCCTAAAGGAGGAAATTGTGACTAGGATGAGTGCAAGAGAGTTTAGAGGAAACGAGAATGAGTGCTTTCCAAGGATTGGCTGAGAAAACACTCAGGGTGCTAGCTAGGGCTAATAAACCACATGCATAAGGGTGCTTGTTGAGAGAGAGATGATAAACCACCAAGGGTTCTTATTGTCGGTTGATAAACCACTTTAGAGTTCTTGAAACCACTAATAAACCACCCATTGTTGTAAAATCTTTTGTTCTCGACTAATTGCTAAACCACCCAATGACGTATGTATTTCCTATCCTTTATGGATTGAACATGGCTTCTTGCTAAATCCGCTGAAAGGAAACTCCATTTAGGTCATGGATCTGGCTTAGGAATAACTATCGCAAGTAATTTTGGTTGCAGTGAGTCTAAGGTTGGGTGGAAAATAATTCACACCTTCAATTTGGCCATTGAATTTGTTGTATTTGCATGTATTTAGCTAAGAATTGTGAAGCTAAATATTTCCTTGTGAAATTTAATGTATAGCTCTAAAACCACATCACTTTCACCTTTGGTCGTGGGCATCCCTAGGATGACATGGATTGTGAGCCCGTTAATTCGTGACCCATTGTAATGAAGAGAAGACCCCAAAACCTCCATGTCAACCCAACGATTAAAAACAAGTATGTACCTCGATGAATAAAAATTGTGATGTCACCCCAGTGCCTCTACCCCAATAATTTTCCTATGGCGCTTGGCGTAATATCATCGAGATTTTATTCCCAATATGATGTGGCAGTGGTGGACCCTAAATGTGCATATGTAAAGGCAAGTAACGTAATGCATAGGAGGAGGGGTCCATAATGTAGGCTATATCTCATACAATTGGTTCGAAAACTTTCCCTAGTGGATCGACGTAGCAGTATGGAAAAGTGAGTTTTCCATGTAACCCTAGAAGTTCTTCCCGAAACATTTTGACGAGGGCTACAAAGGAAATCCCTAGGATTTTATTTCTAAGGTGAGGTGACAGAGAGGGGCTTGCATGCTTCATATATGTTTATATGTATATAGATATGTATGCAAAGTCATACTAGTCATGGAAAGGGGAGCACCTATATAACATGACACTGATTATGAATGAGTCGACAACTGCAATGTGGGCACCATGTAAGCGCCACGTGGAAATCCAGAGTGATGTGGTACTATCTAGTAAGCCAATCTTTGAATGGATATATCTTTTAATCTAGAAGCTTGATTGAGGCAAATTTTATATCACTAGAAAGGTTTCAATGTGACAAACACAATGATGTCATCCATTTTAAGTTTTGAGGAATTTTAAAGAGGTCAAAATCTTAGACCAAATTTCCATAAGTGTACCTTGGAGATTTTGGAACAAATGGAATTATTATATGGGAACAAACATCTTCTATGTCTCAAACATAAATGTAAACAAACAAAATGATCTTCCATGTTATCAAGGAAGTTGACAAATTTGGTGTATATCTTGTAGTGTATGTATATGATCTATTGATATAGGGAAAATTGAAAATTATATTGCATCTATAAATAAATAGTTGAAGGGATTTGAGATGACATATTTGGGGCATATTCATTACTACTTGCACATTGAAGTGAATAACCATCCAAAATACATATCTATCTCCCAAAAGAAGTAAACTAGAGATTCTTTGAACATGTTTGGCATGGTTGAATGAAATCCTCTATCTACTTTAATGGAATAGGGTTTGAAACTCAAATCAATAGAAGGGAATGAATTTGAGGATGCAAACACATACATATAGCTTGCGGAAAGTCTTATCTATCTCAACACTAGTTGTCTAGGTATTTCATTTGTTGTTGGAATTCTTTCTAGATTTATGCAAAAGAATTGTGAAGGACATTGTTCTGTTGCAAAAAGAGTTTTGAAGTACTTGAAAGGAACTCAAGACTTTGAAATAAAATATTGACAAGAAGATGACTTCAACTCAATTGGATATTTTGATTCAAAATTTGACAGAGATAAAAGAAACATAATGTCAACGTCAGGCTATCTCATGAGTCTTGGATTAGTATTTGTCTCCTCGAGGTCATGAAAATAATCAAATCTAGCCGATTGTATGACAGAGGTATAATATGTGGTAGCTCTAGAAGAAAAAAAGGAGAATGTGATACCCCTGTGTTATAGACATTTTTGTGCCTTACAGCATGAAGCATGAAATTTCCATAATCTAAGGGATCCAAAGTCCCTAAACATGTTGTTCCTACCCCTAGAGGAACAAGGTCAGCAAACCACAGCACTGAACAAAAGTTCTCCACTGAAAATTACTCAAAAACAAGGCAATTCTGGATCATGTCAACTGCTCCACTGAGCATCTGCGCTGAATGTCAAGTGCTCCACTGTCTACCTGCGTTGAATGTCAACTGCAAAGAAGGCTACCTGCGCTGGGCGAGTTTGGTAATGTGGCACAGTCATTCCTCAAGGTGTCAATGCCCAGGAAGCTTCCAAAATGACACTTGGACCAGGGAATTCGACTGGTGATGAGTAAGAGGTTCTAGATCTCCAAGTGGAAGCAAGAACCTCCAAGTGGACTCAAGAACTGAAGAAGAACTGGAGTAGGAGAGGACACTAGTCACATCTCAGGCTGACTCATCCTCTCTCCAAACTCCTATATATGGATCTCTCTCCCATGAGATCTAGAGGCTGGAATCTTGTGAATGTAAAGAATTGCTGTTGGTTTGAGTTTAGAACTATTGGGTGATTTTCTTTGAAGGAGGTGAAGAGGAGATTTCTTTCTGCTGGGAAGGTGATGCTGGATTGGGCCTCTTATGGTTGTATCACTTCCTGAACCTTACTTCTTCCATTAATAAAGCATTTGAGGTTCTTCTATATGCATGTGTCTCAATGGTGTATTGTTATACTTGTGTATTTGATTTATTCTAATCCTTGAATCAATTATGAATGTATGCTTCTTGTAGTTTCCCTCTCTTGCCATTTTGCAGGATCTTGGTGTAGCTGGGCCAGTGAAAGAGCAAGGAGTTGGGGGCAAGCAGCAAGGAGAGAAGATTGGATCAACCATTAGCGAAAGACATCAGTTAGTGGATCTCTTTCTTGCCTCTTTTACATCTCATAAAGAAGTAATCTCAGATAGCTTTGCTTTGATTGTTGCTAAGGAACTATCACCCTTAGAGTGGGATAGGGTCATTCCGTATTGGATACTTTTCCCAACAACAAATTGGCGACTCCGCTGGGGAAGAACTTGTTTATTCATTTCATTTGTGTTTCCGTCATTCGTTTACTTCATAGACTTGACAGCAATTCTTGAACTGCATCTTTCCCGGATGCAAAGTAAAAGTTGCTGCTTTGATCCAGTATGTTGGACTTGTCTATGATCTAAATTAGATCCACAAATGATTTGATTGATCCTTGTGATAGTCTTTAGTACCCTATCAAAGCATCCCTTTGTTTATACCTTGCTTGTGTTTCTGATTTGGCCTGAAACAGTTGATTTTTGAGCATTTTGTGACCCAGAAACCAAGAGAAACGAGAGTTTCTCTCTTCAGCGCAGGCACTGTGAAGGCAGTCTGCATTTCAACGCAGGTCCCGAAGGGGCTACCTGCGCTGAATGTCAAACTGACAGTGTTGGACCTGCGCTGAACCAGTGTGGCCTTGAGCAGCTGGGGTTCTTTGTCCTTTGTTGCCCTGTTTTGATCTCTGTTTTTTGCAGCCTTTAACAAGCATAGGTACTAGTCTGATAACCCTTTTCTTTGCCTGAATTCCACCCCATTTTTGTACAAAAATATTGTGAATGTTTTTATGTGTTTGTGGCATCATTTACAGTCTTCCTTTGCATGAGTAAAGTAGTCTTTCTGTAGCCTTTGATTCAGATCTGTTTGAGATTGATCTTAGAAGAGAGTTCATTGGCTGTTTGTTCAGATTGATCATAGTTTTACTCTTGCTTATTGGTTTGAATTTGTCTCTTTCAAAGTATCAGAGCAAGTCTTTATTTTGAAAATCGCAAAGTGATTGTAATCTCTTCTACCCTTGTTGATTTCGAAGAAAGAGAACTTGTTTATTTTGATCATTGTAAAAGCAAATTCAAAGTTGTGCAAAAAGCTTTCTTTGTAGGCATTTATACTAAGAAAGTTGAAAACAAACACCTGCATTATGCATTTTGCATTTGATAAGTTTGCATGTTGGATTTAGGGAAAGTGCATTAGAGTGTGCTGATTTCTCTTTGAGAAAAGATAGTCGCTCTGTTTTCCCTTAGTAGCTAGGATTTTCAAAGTTGAAAGATTGTAAAGCTTGCTTATCATCTTAGACTGCATTTAGGAATTTGTATCATACATCTCGTGGTGAACCTTGAAAGGCAAACTTTAAAAAGATCAACCTAAAATAAACTGAATGAACCTAACAACGCTTTGTAACATAACGCACAACATAGAGGTCTAGGCTAGAGACGTGTTCCGGCGTCGTTAAACATAGTGACTATCGATCTCGAAGAAGGTGGGTGATTCCTCCTGAGATTCGGTGGCGCTAATACGGATTTGTGCTCCCACGTACTGTCGCGTATATATTGGGAGACCCCTATAGGCATATATCTTTTATCCATAGGAAGCCGTGTCGGCCGCCCTACTGATCGCAATGCAGTGAACACAGCATTCACGAAGATCGACCACCCGTACCGTAAAAAGTATTCTGTGGTTTTGCGAAAAGTTTGGCACACCCTCTACCTAGATCTCCAGAGCAGTTTCTTTTGGCCTTTTCAGACTCTATAACAGAAAAAGTCCATCCGAGCATTTGTCACTTCGGGCTCGTTAAAACATCGAAGGAGACTAGAGTCATCTTTAGCTTTTTCTCGACTCTTTAAAACTGAAAAAGCAAGTTGTGTCTAAAGCGTCGTTAACAATTTATTTTAAACGAAACAATCACCCTTTATTCCTTCGTTGATCTTCGAAGTTAGTCTACCTTCATCACAAAGTTCTTGTAGAATCTCTAGGAAATCTTTTGGATAGACTAAATATGTCTGAACAACCGTCGACATCCAGGACTGTGTCATCCGACACAGCAGCGGCAGAACCTCCTGCTGCTACTCCAACGATGTTCGCTGGTATACCATCTGTCCCGGCAAATTGTCAACAACAAGCTGGAGTCCAATCAGAGACTGTTTCGACGGCATGGTTAGTTCCTATTTCTTCATCCAGATTATCATCTGGTATTTCTTATGTTGAAACTCAACAGCTTTATCCAATGTGTCTTCAAAGGCCAATCTACCCTTTAAGCACTGGATTGCCACCATATGGAGGGCAGTATGCCTTTTCATTGTTCCCCCCCGGAGAACAACCATATGGGAGTTTACAACAAAGTTCAGGTCAAACTGGAATTACATCCAGCAGATGGGTACCAATACTGCCTCAGCAACCAAGGGTTGCATATTCAATGCAACCAGTCCACCCTGTGTCGAATGTTGCCACTATTCCTGGTATGGTGATTGCGTCGCAAGTACAAGCGCTACCTGTTGTATGTCAACCCCAAGTTTCTCAGGTTGCCATACAACAGCCTCTTGTCTTGACAACTCAATCACAACCTCCGGTTAGTGCCTCCTTATCTGGAGCGACTCAGGCTCAAACAAATACTATGACTCCTCATCTTGGTCAATCATCCAGTATTGGACAACAGCAAATGGTCCAACAACCAGAGCTGGTTCAAACCTAACAACCGCAATTCCAGCAATCATATCAAGGACCCGAGCAACAAGTCTTTGTAAGTAATGGGCAACCGTATAATAACGGTTATGCCCATCAAAATTGTCAAAGTTTCCAGCATCAAATACATTATGCTGGTATGCAAAGACCCACTGCTCAGGCAATTCCATCTTATCCTGGGTATGCTCCGCCTAACCTGAATCAACAGTTGCCCTTTGTAGCAACTCTAGAATTACCAGATCTAAACCGGTTGACGAATGATCCAATTGCTTATGCCCCTTGGTGGCCAGCGATTCCGCATAAACTTCCATTGGACATTCCTAAATTCAATGGAAATCCAGGTGAAGACCCATCAAATCACGTCATGACCTTTCATCTGTGGTGTTCGTCGAACACCCTGAACGATGATTCGATAAGGCTTCGCCTTTTTCAGAGGACATTGACGGGTCCAGCGGCTAAATGGTATATTGAATTACCTAGAGCCTCTTTCGACAATTTCAGTTCCCTAGCCACGACTTTCTTAACCCATTTTCAATTACCGATAAGGTATGAAACTAGAACGGAAATCTTAACCAACTTCAAGCATACGACGGCCACACATATATCCGATCATATACATGAGTGGCGTTGTCGTCACAGGATGGTAAAGACTTACGTTCTAGATCAGCTGTTAGCTGAGTGGTTTATAAAGTCGTTACTTCCGGCCATAACGGAAGATGTGGCCAAGGGGGGAGTCGTAACGGAGGAGCAAGTTATTGCTCATGCACAATATCTAGACTTAGTATATACTCAGTCCGGCACACTCTATGATAAAATACCTGACGCCCCTAGACCAGAATTTTCAATTCCTCCTCCTCCTAAATCAAATAGTGACTCTCATGCCGGCGATGGTGTGATTGACGCAACAGACATGAAATCGACAAAGGCTATATCTAAAAAGGTCCATATGATTTCCGGTCAAAATACAAATGAGGAACTTCTTGCCTCGGAAGTAAGTGCCGTGTCGGACGACAAGGGCAAATGACTGAAGCAACCAGGGGGAAAGAAGAAAAAGAAAGGGAGAAAAAGGAAACCCCCTACGGGGTGTCATATATGCGATGAGGATCATTGGACAGCAGATTGTCCATACAAAGCTGAGCTTAAAATATTCTTTAAGAGTTCGAAAACCTCAGCTGTGTTGACTGATCCGTTTCCAAGCCCGAGAACTGAACTGGTTGCTAATCAAAATGCTTCCCGATCCCAAGTGCTTATGTTGTCTGTATCAAAGCAGCAAAATGATGCTTTGACGAGGAATAACGATTACAGGAATCCAAAGCTGTCGAACAACAAGGCTAATGAACAACCTAGTAGTTCGACAACAACTTTGACCGAAGTTGTGCCACCCATCATCCCTGAGCCAATGATAAAGTCGCAAAATGGAGCAGTACACAAATCAACATTTAATCCTTGTGCGAAAATAGCACAGATAGAGGACCTGGCCCAATCGCCGTCCGTTATGTCGACACTTGAGGTACCGCAAAATTGCTTCTCCCAAGAGCAAGCTTTATTATCAACAATAGGTGGAATTGACCCAATGGATTCCAATCTTGTGGCCTTTGATCATAAAGGATATGACCCTCAGTTACCAGCTCAACTAGCTTTCCTTATTCAAGTGAAAACCCTCAACGAAACTGTTCATCGAAAAATTATTGATGAGGGGGCATCTACATGCATTATGTCGATGAGTTGCTGGAAAAATTTAGGATCTCCAACCTTGTCGAGGTCTGCGACGACGTTAAAAGCATTCGACGAAGGACATATACCCCATATGGTATACTAAATAACTTGAAAGTTGAACTAGAGGGAAAAACGGTAGAAATAGATGTTGAAGTCATCGATGGGAATCTTGATTACAACATCCTACTAGGAAGACCATGGATATATGCCATGGCAGCTGTTGTGTCGACCTATTTTAAGAAGATTGCATTTCCCTTCCAAGGAGGAATTACAATCGTTGACCAACAAACTTTTCTCCCCAACAGTTCGCAAGTTACGGGAAGCATTCCAATGATCCATGGAAGGAATCATTCGCTCCAAAATATCGGAGTAGGTCTCCTAAAAGACCCTGCCTTAATGGGTACTTTTTCCCTACCACCTCCGAGTAATCTGGCAGAAGTGGCCACAGTGGAATATGAAACCTTCTACATCTAATGGATTTGGACGCCGAGGACAGTTCTTATCTTGTGTCAACCTCATTAAAAAATGAAACAAATCCCCTTTCTCAAAGGTAAACCTTCATTCCAACCACCGAGTTGAATGCAATGAAGCTTGGGGGGCATGCACCTCGATTTGCGTTATTATGCTGGGGGCATGCAAACTTATCATCCAAGCAGTTTTAGCACATAGTTCATGCTCGTTAAAAAATAAATATAAGATTGAGCAGTGTTTTGGCGCATTCAAGCTCGTTAAAAAATGAACCCATCCCGGTAAATAACCATTAAGAATGTAACCTGATCAACCATAAAAGCCCTGGTCGTGTTTGTGTACCGTCACCTCCCACTTTCATTTGGCCGATCGTTTACCTCCATTTGATTGTTTACCCATTTTGAGGAATAGCTGCGAAGAGTGATTTCACCTAGCCATCCTTGTGACACTGCCGTGATTGGAAAATTCCAACCTGTACATGGAATCTGCTGCTAACCCTGTTCATCACTCGTTCCTCAGAAACGAGTCTTCTTTTAAGCTTTTTTCAACTGACTCGTAAAATATGAAAAGATTGCCGAGTTTTGGCCTTCCAGCTCGTTAAAAACGACCGAAAGTGCTATCCTCCTCTAGATTTTAATCTTTTTGGACCCGAGGGATTATTGCACAAAAAGATCGAGCGCTTGTTTTGTTCGGCTCATTAAAACTATCGAAAACTCATCCCTTCTGTATTGTTTTA